>JASJOG010000148.1:77500-352500 GCA_030142905.1 Heliopora coerulea
CAGTCTTTCACACTTCTCTGGTGGTTTCTGGATGATGACCTTTACCATATTTGACCAGTAATGTTTTCATCAGGATTTTAAATCCTCTCAACAAAGTTTAAAGCAGTCTTCTTAGTGTAAATTTACTGTTAAACCAATGGCGATGAAGTGCCACAGAATGTGTAGTCGAAAATTATGCAAGATTTGCAGGTTTGTACACCATTTTTCTTTTTTACAGAGGCTTCACTGTTGAAAAAGTACAACTTTTACTTCCCTCTTATTGTTTTTCAGTTAATTTCATCTTCATCACCAAAGTCTTGTACCTCCAGATGAATACTTAGCATAAATCTTTATCATAGCACAACTTGGAGGTAATGTAAAATTTATCAGTCAGACAAATATCAAAAAAATATTCAATCATAAGCTGTCCATAATGCTGGTATTCAACTGATAACTGAGAATGCTCCACTTTTAAGATGGAATGCCTGGTCACCTAATAAAAATCATTCTGTCCCTATGTATAAATGTGTTCCTTTTCCACAATACTAGAATCTGTTGACCCAGCACACAATACACTCACAAAGTTAGCAGGAAGCAATTTGTTTTTCACAGTTTCATTGAAGATTGTTTCACTTATAAGATGGATAAACTGTTTGCATGCATTCCTGTGGCCATATGATGATAGAAACTTCATGCCATGCATTTTCTCCAGTTCAATCAATTCTGGAAAATCGGAGTAAGGTCTACCTTTTTTCGCGAGGTAACAGGCAACTTCAAAAGATCGTACTAACATATGGCGCTCATTTTCTGACATCCGTGCGAAACATTGCTTCAGAGGATTGTCATCTGGTATAATATGGACCACATGTTTTCAAATTTGATCTCCAACAGTTTCTCAATTCTCATGGTCGTTTGCATCTGAATGCATCGTACTCATGTTATGTTCATTGACTGCACTTCTTTGCCAGTTGTTGCTACCTTTCGTAATAAATGCATCGCTGTAGTTTCTACAAGAAACAAGTTTCTTCTACCACTTTGTACATATTCGACAGAGCATACGATTGTTGCGAATTTCAAGCCTTTTGAATTCAGCAGTCCATTTCCTTAAAGTGCAAGGCTTTGGAACATTGCTTGCCATGTTATATGGCCATGAAATCTTTCCATGTGCTTGTACAATCCCCAATGTCAATTTAAACACCCCCCCTCTAACATTAATGAGTTTCTGCAGTACACATTGTACAGCGGTTATTTTTGAGTGCGAAACATTTGGAGACACCATTTTGGATCGTAAGCGTGAGATTCTGAATTTTATCGGAGATTAAAGCCTTTATTCAATGGAGGAAATGAAGGAAAAAGAACTTGATGGGAAATTTGATCGGTAATTACCGATCACCTGCCGTTATTTCCAACCCTGAAAATGTGGTAACAAAAGCAAGGGCATAACTACATTTTTTCGCAATAAAACATTAACTGAAGTCATGCAGTGATCCAATTGATCAATTCATATGTGTGTATTTTAAGCAGGAAATACTGACAGGTTCCTTGTGTTAAAAAATGTAAAAAAATTTTTTTACAATATTTTTTACTTAAAAAAACTGAACTGGCTAAGCAATAAGATTAAAAGTATTATTTAACAGTTTAGTAGTCCAAATGGTGTTTTTACAGCATCTGAAACTAAATATATAATGCATTTAAATATATACATGGATGCCATTTTGTTTTCACTGAGCTAGATAATCGAATACACATCTTTAACCACTGCCTGTATTCCTTTATGGATAGTAAAATACATAGTAAAGGACAAAAAATAGATCAGTAATGACAAAGGGAAAGTTATTTCCCTGATTGATCTTGAAACTTGGAAAACATTATTACAAGCTGGCGAGATGTGTAAGCATAAAGTATTCTTGCATAGAAAGCTGAGTCTAAAGGTTGAATTCCAGAGAGTGTTTGCTATCCCAGAAAATGCCGCTGTAATTTTACTATTAAAGGCGATCTCAAGAACAAAACAAAGAAGTTGTAATAACAGGAGAGAAAGAAAAAGAGAATGTAGAGAGAAGAAGCTATAGTTGACAAACAGTCCCTTCTTCTAGCTGTGTGTGATAAGAAAGATAGGTACCTAGAAGGTTCTAAAGAGTGTTTGACACAAGCCAGGCAACTAAGGTCTGATATTACTCTAAGAAAATGTGATGAGCTGAAGCTGGATAATAAGGTTCTTGCCATGCTTAGTTGAGGTCTACTTGCTGCTAAGACACGCTGGCATTATACTTGCTACAGGGTCTATACTAATTGTTCCAATATACAGAAAAGTCATTATGGGAGTGACAAATCTAGTAATACATATGACAAGGTTGAGCGAATTGCATTAAGCAATGTCTATGCTTACATAAGAAACGAATTATTTAATGAGAACTGCATCAGAGAACTTTCACAGGTTGCTGAAATTCTAAAAGTGAGGATGAATGAATTTGGTGTAAATGAGATCAACACATCGACAGTCGAGAATCAAGAGAAAGCTAACCACTGAGTTGGGAGACTTGTTGCATATAGTCACAGAATGTTGCAAAATATTAGTATATCCAGACAGTCTGACTCATGATGAGCTCGTCATCTCAAACCACAAACTCCAAAGGGAAGTCAGTTAACTGATAACATCTAAGAATTCCAAATAAGCCATACAACAAATTGCAGGTGACCTTTGTAAGAAACCAAAGGAGCATTTTAGTAATCGGGATTGGCCACCCAGTCCCTCCAAGCTTGATAAGGATCATGTGGATGCCCCACCTGTGACGATCATTTTCCTTGAGCATTTGTTAATTG
The DNA here is from genome assembly GCA_030142905.1 of Heliopora coerulea. NCBI lineage: Eukaryota > Metazoa > Cnidaria > Anthozoa > Scleralcyonacea > Helioporidae > Heliopora > Heliopora coerulea. The sequence goes on from JASJOG010000148.1 coordinate 80,300, forward strand.
GTGATGGTGATGACCTAAATGACAGAGTGAGCAGGCTTGTAAACTGTATAGTGCAGGACTTTATGTTTGTAACCAGTGGAGGCTGATTCGAGCCCCCCAAGCACTTATTATTGTCTTCTGCTGTAAAATCACTCACCAGTAATGTGGAGTTAATCTGAATTCTTAACTGCCTGGGACATGGTATAGCTTATTCACAGCTTGAAGAAATTAACACATCACTATGCCTTCAGAAGTTTGCCATGACATTCGAAGATGGCTTTCCACTTCCTGGAAACATACATCTGCGGATTAATGCAGTCCTTGCTTTTGATAACATCAACAGGTACATCTCATTGAGTTAATGGGGTTGCTATTCAGCCACTTATGTATGGCCCCTATGAGCCAGAAGTGCGCTTGCATGTGGAAAATAAAAACCAAAGGACATTCAAAGCTGAAGAGGAACCTTTACTTATCTACAATGTCAATGTTTCAGTCTTTATCCATAAATGTTGCTTCATGATTACAAAGGGTTAGAAATTTTGCACAAGCCAGCCATTACAGACCCACTTCTGACAATCCCAAACTCTGGTGCTGGACAGTATATATACCCTTTATCATAACTGCTGACCTGTTACATCCTCCTTTTACCAATAAAAGTCAAATTAACCTAATAATCCATACAGTCAAACACATAATATTTTTCTCTACTCCAATTTTATATCTCAAAATTAACTCTAATATTTAACAAAACCCTTGTAGCACTTAGTTTGGAAGAGTTGGGGTCGCTTCAGGTTTTGTTGTTGAGGATGGACTTGTTGTGTGCCAAAATGTTTGTGATATTTGGCATGCAGCTGTAACTTAATTTTGAGGTGTTCTTGTTAAAAAGTTTGTGCAGAGGATGGTCTTGGGGAAAGCACTCATTCAATGTTTCAAGGGATTTCCTACTGATATTGGCACTACAAGGTGGGTTTTGTTAGCTCATGAAAAAGAAACATTATTTGGTTCAACCCACCTTATAGGGCCAACGTCACCACCAACAATGGTGGGAAATTCCTCAAAACAGTGAATGCTTTCCCCAATACCATCCTCTGCACAAAATTCTTAACAAGAACACGTTAAAATTAAGTTACAGCTGCATGCTGAACCTTGCAAACATCATCTCTGTGCAGAACAAGTCTGTCCTCAACAACACAAGATTGTGACTGTCACCAGAAAAAAAGCTTGCCTGCTGTCAGGAAAATGCCAGACAGAGGGAGTAGTCTATCAAGCTACAGTTACAAGAGAAGACAACTCTGAAGAAAAAACCTATGTTGGCCTCACCAAATGTGTGTTCAAAAATAATAATAATAATAATAACTTTATTTCTATAGCAGTATATACAAAAGCTCTATATCGCTTAACAATCAAAATTGAAAACTATACAAAAGAAAAAAGTAACCTAAATACATTAAAAAAAAAAAGACAAATACACAAATAATTAATTATAAGTAGCTCTAAAAAGATGCGTCTTTAGTCTATTTTTAAAAAGAGAAACCAACAGACTAAGCTTAATGTCCATGGGTAAAACATTCCATAGCCTAGGGACAGCAACCAAAAAGGCTCTGTCTCCATACGTTTTAAGGCAATTCTTAGGTATTTGTAAAAGATATTTATTGGTTGACCTTAGATTCTTTGATGGTTCATATTGTACAAGTAAATTACTGATATACACAGGTGCCAAGTTATTTAATGCTTTACAAGCAATTAACAGAACCTTAAATATAACCCTCTAGTCAACAGGCAGCCAATGTAATTCCTGGAGAACAGGACTAGTACACACAGCCCTTGGCAATTGAGCTACAAGGCGTGCAGAACAATTTTGAATACATTGAAGTTTTTGAATTAAGTACTTTGGCAAGCCTACTAGCAGAGAATTACAATTGTCCAAACGACAGATCACAAAAGCGTGAACAAGGATCTTTGTGTTCTCAACCGTAAGATACTTGAAAATCTTAGCAATATTTCTTACATGGAACAGAGATTGTGCTTCTCTACAAATGATGCTTGATTGAAAACGACTTCTATGCTCCTGGCTGTAATCAAGGAACACACACGATAATCACCAACTACCATACTGTCTAAAGATGGACAGGGCAGGTACTTAGAGCTTATGACAAGCAATTCAGTCTTGTCCCTATTTAGCTTAAGTTTGTTAATGGTCATCCAGTTGTCGATTTCTCTCACACAAAATTCAACCCGGGCGACAGAGCTCTTCTGATCATCACCACTTAGGGAATTGAAAGAGAGATACAACTGGGTATCAGCATAAAAATGAAAACCCATGTTGCATTGCCACACAATATCCCCAAGCGGTGAGACAGTAAGTGCAATATTGGTCCCAGCACAGAACCCTAAGGCATACTGCATGACAAGGAACATGTAGCTGACCTAATACCCTGAATACAGACAAAGTGAGTTTTGTTGCTCAGGTATGATTCAAACCAAGCCAATGCTGTACCACGTAAACCAAAACGAAAAGCTAAACGGTTTAAAAGTATTGAGTGATCGACCATATCAAAGGCAGCAGATAAATCTAGTAATAACAAGATAACAGCCCTGTTACTATCAATGTCAATTGCTATATCATTGAAGACTTTAACCAGAGCAGTTTCAGTACTGTGAAATTGTTTGTAAGCTGACTGCATGATGAACTGAGATGCTACCACCCTTTCAGTGAGTTTAGACAAACTTCAGAGTCAAGGTGGGGCTTCTTCAGTAGAGAATTCAGCAATGCAAGTTCAAAAGAGTCTCGTACCACAGTGGAGCATATAGACTGATAAATTATCCTAGTCAATACTGGTAAAAGCACTAAAATGCATTGTTTCAGAACTGCAGTAGGGACAGGATCTAGAGGACACAAATTAATACTCGACCTGCTGATTATCTGCAAAATATCAGTTGACGTTACAGGTCTAAAACTAGACAGAGCAAATTGACTAGAAATACAGTCAAACCACTCTAAGATGGACACCTTTTGGGACCGGTCTCAACTGTCCGTCTTATAGAGACTTGAATTAATATGACACCAGTCCTGTACATAATTGTTTTCCTGACCATATGGTCAGTAAATATGCGTTTGTTGGTGACAATTTAATAAAATAAGAGAAAACTGGAACAAATTTATTACTGACTACAGTAATGTTGCAAACTGGAACATACAAATGTGAAATTAGTTTTTGCAGTTAACTAAAAGCAATTATTCAACATGTTGAAATGCAGCTACTATTTATGTGCAGATAGATCACTCATTTGGTTGTTAAAATTAAAGTAATCTGTGATTATTGATTGCATTTGATTGGCAATTTTGTAATCTTCAAGTTGCTGTGCAACTGAGCACTATGCAATTACAAGATCTTCATCTTGGAGTTGGGCCACAAATTTTGTCAGGTTGTCCACACAACCCAGAGCTTCTGTAGTTGTTTTAATAGAAGTCTGAGGCTTGATGTCCACATCTGCATCATCCTTATCACTTTCTACTACCAAAATCTCGCTGACAGGAACCTCGGATTCTTTCTGATAGAGTGCTTAATTTCTTAAATGTCTTTGACTGGATGGTATCAACAGGGGGCTCACAGGATGGGACCTCCTTATCAGCTGCAACATATTATTCAGCTATTGTTTCAACCAAACTGATGTGCCATACAAGCTCTTTGAATTCTTGGTCCTCCTCTTCCTCACTCCTTATTGAATTACACACAGCCTTGCTAAATCCACATTCCTTGAAGCACTTACAAACAGTTTCCTCTGGCACCTCATCCCAAGCCTGTTTGATCCAACGTATGGCTTGGAGCACATCAACTTCCTTGGTGATATCTGGTGCTGATAATCCATGGTTGATATAGGAAACCACGAATTTCAGGAGTTTTTGATAGGAAACTCTGATCGCTCCAGCATCTAGAGGTTGTAAGACAACTTTATGTTTGAGGACATGTCCTGCAATAACTCAGGGTGACAGCCTGTGTTGTCAAGGAACAAAGTAATTTGCCTATCACATCTCCGCAATTTTTTGTCAAGCAATTCCAGCAGCTTAATCATTATTTCAGAATTCATCCATGATTTAAGTTTGGCAAAATATTGTACATTGGCTGGCCTCTGTTTGTCTCTTTGATTCTTAAAACATCTTGGGTTTTGGCTTTTCCAAATGACAATTGGCTCTTCCTTCTCACCCTTGGCACTTACAAAGAATGCAACAGTCGTTCTAAGTTTTCATTTCTTGCCACCCTTGCATTTCCTTCCTTCCTCTGCCAAGCTTTTCTCGGGAAGTGCACAAAAGAAACACCCTGTTTCATCTTCGTTCCAGATGTCTTCAGGTTTGTATCCTTTACACAACTCTCTCACCCTTTCCATCCATGATTCAACTGTCTCTGACCGCACTTGTCCTGACTGACCTTCAACAGCTCACTGTTTGATATGGTAGCAGTCCTTCCAGCAGCCAAACCACCCATTTGAAGCTTTGAAGTCCACAAAATCTGGAATGTTCAATTTTGTTGCTATTTCTGTTGCTTCTTCCTGAATCATCAGACCATTTACAGGAACCATTCCATCTCTAGCCAAACAGTACCATTTGTAAACTGCATCATTTATTTCCTGGTACTTAGCTTCTCATGAGTGCTTAATGCCTGCAGAAGCAAAGGCTTCATATTGTGCTGTGATGTTTTACTTATATTTCAAAGCACGTGCAACTTGAATTTTTCCAACTTTGAATACATTGGCTGTTTTTCTGGAGCCTGATTTGGGATGGTCTTTGAGTGTAGTCCAAGACACACATTTTCTCTTCAAGAGTCAGAGTTTTCTTTTTACAGTGACTACGTCCTTGTTTAGACATGACCATACGGCTGCAGAAATACTAAGAAACAAAACTTGTTGAAATGAAACTTGATAGAGAACCACATTGCATCATGTCAAAAACTGACAGATTTCACACCTTTTGACTACAGTGAAGTGAGACTACCTACAGTGTTGCATGTAGTGCATGTGCTAGGATGAATGAATTGTTTAGCTTCACTTAAAGCCAAATATTATGTCAGACGTGGATTGATATTCCATTGATTTGTTTGTGTGGGGACTCCATGTCTATGAGGACATACAGACACCTACCATTGGTGAAAGTTTACACTGCATGCAGGAACTGCTAAATAAAAAGGACAAGTATGCAGTTGCAATCGTGAAAGACAACAAAGTGGTTGGCCATGTGCCGCTATCATATTCCCGACACCTTAGTCAAGTTCTGCAAATACATTTCAGGTCCTTATTTTGCAAGGTTACCAGAGAAAAAGTGAATCGAGGTGGAGGATACAGCCTGGAAGTGCCCTGACAATATGTGATCAAAGGGAGCAGGCTGGCTGTGAATTGGCTGAGAAAACACATCGAGAACGAAAGGACGATACAGTAAAAACCCACATAAAAGAACAAGTGGATTAAGAACACTCAGGCTGAAATATGGCCAAAAAAGTACCATATATATATATAAGAACACATTCAGCCTGAAAAATCCAATTTGTTCTTATATAAAAAAAATGGTTTCCATTTAGATTAGAATAACCTACTAGGGTACAGTACTAAATAGATCAATATATATGCTGGACCATTGCACACAGAGTTTCACAGCAGGTATGGGAATTTCCAGGGTACATTTAGCAATTGTTTTTAGACATGGCTAATTTATGTAACTAAATGACTGTTACCTTCTGTCAATCACATTCTTTATTTTCTACAGACACAACATGCTGACATGAAATTGTTTAATGTCAATGAAAAATACCTTTGAATTGGTCACTCATAACATGGTAAATCAATCTTGACAATCACATTTTCGTATATCACTGATTTTCCAATCTGACCCTACTTTCTCCTGTTTCTTCTGTAACTTTGTAATCAGCTTTCTCAAGTATTGGGCATTTCCAACAAGTCTATAGTCAGCTGGAAGTTCAAGGCCTTTACCTTGGCCTGTGTTAAATCTACTGCCAATATATCCACCCTTAATTTGCCCATGCTGTGACAAAAACTTATGAAAAATCTTGGATAGTTCAACTGGTACGTGTCCAACAATCTTGTCATCTTTATTCCATACAGCCACTGCGTATCTATTGTGGTCATTCTCCGATTCCATCTTGCAGTCCATAACTTACCCAATACACACTGTTGCATCTACAAAATAAGCATAGTACCCACATACACTTCCCTGAACATAGAATTCGTATTCATCTGCCATTTTATAGTTTGATTTGTGCAGAAAGCTGACTTTCCCCAAGAGAAATTCAAGATCGAAGCTTCAGTTTCCCTCACTTGAAATGCCTTTTGGGTAATTTTCAAGAAAACTGCTGTACAGCAAAACAGTCGTTGTCTCTAGGACAATAGACGTGGAAGGTGTTAGGGATACATTACTGCATGGGCGGGAAAAAGATTTGACTTTTGTGTTCCTCTTCTGGTTGAAATTTCGATGAGTTGTGGAAGATGAATCGTACTTTATTCGATTGTGGTTTACAAAAATCAGTAGAGTTGAAGGATGGCAGACTGTATGACATGTCAATATTGGAAAAGACAGTTAAACTGAGCAGTGCCGCAGTTAAATGCAAACACTGCAACAGATCGTTCAAAGGTCAACAATATCTGGACAGCCATGTACAATTCAAGCACCTGGCCTCTGCCACACAGACCTCAAACAGCAACAGCTCAGCATCTAGAAATATATCGACTATTTCTGTAAACATCAACTACCACTCAGGTGAAATGAACACGCAGAGAATGGCTGAGAGTCAACAGCTTGAGGATGTGCCATGTGAATCGGCCAGTGTTGTGCAAGGTCAAACTTGAAGGTGAAGCAACAATCGAAAGGGACCCTAGTTCCTTAGCATATGTCACTGCTTTTTTCTTCAGGATGGGTCCATTAATGGGTATGTCTTGATGCAAGAAACAACTTGAACAAAGCTTGGTCCAAATTCTCATGTTTGCTTGTTTTCAGTTTTTGCACCTTGGGACAAGAACTTTCTGCTTTGTACACTTTAACAATGTTCTCCGTATTTTGTGTACTTCATATTTAGCTGCGACATCCTTGTTAGGTAAGCCCTTCTCAAGATCTTTGGGGGCTAGATACTTTTTATTCAAGGATTTACAAGAAAGCTTTCGTTTAAGAGGATTCAACATTATCAATAGAAATTTAGAAAATGTCTTGCACACTTCTGCCAAACAACAGATTTTTGCTGTTCACAAGTTCATTTGATAAGGAATGTAATATAACTCCTCGGCCACACTGTCAAATTTGGGTTAGGTTATGCTCAAAATTACAGCCATTTTCTGAAATTCACGCCCATATTTTTATTAAAAGATTAAAGAATAGCAAGCATGAAAAGTCACTATAAACTGATTTCCAGTTTGTACGGATTGTTCCTGTACAAATTGCTGAAGATGTTTTTACTTTCCGCACCTCAGACAAGCTCCTTCAAAATCTTATAGCTATGGCCTCAAGATCTGTGGAATCTTTCAAAATTGACTCGCTTATTAAAGAGTACCACTTGTATCAAGAAGTGTGGCAGCCAAAGCTCTATGATGAGGTTCAGGCAATTCCTGAACCAGAAAATGTTCTTGACAAATATGCCGTTTGTGTTTGCAAACAAACTAACCAGATTGTTGGACATTTGAAGAAGGGAAAAAACAGACGTTTTGTGAAGACTAATCTTTTACTTTCTGAGAGATGACTGAGACAGTTCATATGTACCTATAGTGAACGGAAAAGCTGTCAATTTGGGTGACAGAAAGGGAATGCAAGTTCCCTGTAGTCTGCGATTTTGAGGCAGTGCCAAGCTCATTAAAATTTTGAAAAGGGAAGTTATAGAATGACTTATGAATTGCTAAGATGCTAAGATGCCAGTTGTAATAAAAAACTATTTAAATAAAAAATTGTGATCTTACTGTGATTGGTTCACTATTTGAAACAGCCGTTTTCAACACTGCATTGAGATAAAAAGGGTACAATTAGGTCAAGGGAATCCAAAATTGATCAAGATAGTGGGGTTATCAAGATAAACCATAGTAAATTACTAATAAACAGTTAGGCAAATCCAGTTGAAACGAATCTTTGATTGAGATAAACAATGTCAAGATATCAGGAGACTACTGCATTTGTTTTTCATATTTTTAATTGAAAATTGTTGCATCAATTAATATTTTTCCCGAATGAAATGGAATTAAGTTCCTGTTAATGTGGTGATTTGATTATGGAAGCCAGGTTCTAATTTGCATGAATGTCCTGTAGGAAAATATGTACCCACTTCATTTGATCCTTGTCTTTTCTGTTGCATCGGTACAACTAGCAACAATTTTCTTTGTTCATATCCCAGAGTTACAATAAACAAGCATAAAATTTCCAAAATAAAACCCAACATAAACATTAATTTTGGATACATGGTCAACTTAATTTGTGTATGAAATTTTTTAATTTTATTTTCCCAAAATCAATTCACCAAATCAAACCTATTCAATTCTTTCCATCTCCACCTTTTCTTGTTTTACCCATCAGTTTGTGCTGAGTACACCAATATTCGTAATAGAATGAATAGTCCACGTAAACCAAACCATTTTTCTTTTCTTGAAACCTTACATTATTAATAAGACAACGTATTTGGTTGATTTCATAAGTACAGTGGAACCCTGCATTACAGCCACCTTAATATTATGGTCACTTTTTTTTGGCCCGGCAAAACGTCAATACATTTCCTAATAAAGATACCTTGTTAATATGGCCAATGGAAACTCTAAAAGTGTCGACAGATGGAAATATAAATTGAGATACTATTAGTGGGTGTAAATACAAATGTTATTATGTTTGTGCTTGTGTTGCTGTTATAACATCAAAGGCATACATTCCTTTTAGTTTTAATACAATACAGTAATCCTTGTACGCATGATACCCCTGAATCCATGATGGAACTTTGATTTCAATTGGACTTAAATCCAACATAACACGAAAAAAAAAAAAAACATTTTTGTGAACAGTTCAAGGAGTTGATCATACAGTATAGCAAACAGCTTAACTAATGTCTCTGTATGAATGTTGTAAGTTTAAGACAAAGAATCATCAAAAATTTGTCCATTACTATGGTAGAAAATGTGAGCAAGGTATATGGTTTGAATATTTCACCACTTCGAGAGTAGACTTTCTATTCACTTGAATTGAGTGAGAAAGTTTAATTTGTTATGTCAGGCAAATATTGACAGCAAGAACTTGACTTGAAATCATGATATGATGTGATTACATTTAGCGATGCAAATCCTCAGATAAGTACAAGAAAATTGGCTGAAAAATTTAGTTGTGGAAGAACTCAAATTCGATGTATTCTACACAAGAGAGATGAGATCATAGCAGCTTCACAAAAAGATGGAGAGGGGGCAAGAATGCTGAAATTGATAGAGCATTACTGGAATGGTTTCACAAAGCAAGAATATTCCCATATCTGGTCCATTGCTACAAGAAAAAGCCATGCAAATTGCCAAAGCTTTAGATGTTCCTCCGTCTGAATTTAAAGCATCAAATGAATGGCTAGATCGCTTCAAGAACAGGAATGGTATCAAAGCTAAATTTATTTCTGGAGAAGGGGAGATGTAAGTGAAGATACAATCATCTCCTGGAAAGAAAGACTCCCAGAAAACATCTGGAATATGGATGAAACTGGTCAATTCTTAGGACTTTGCCAAACAAATCACTGATATATTCATCTCATAATTGTACAGGAGGAAAGAAATCCAAGGAGAAACTTACATGTGCTTTCCTCATGAATACCACTGGTAGCAAGGAGAAGCCTATCGTGATTGGCAAGTCAGGTAATCCAAGATGCTTTGAGGGAATTTCTGATAGATCAAAGTTACCATGCCAGTATTTCAGTCAATGCAAAGCGTGGATGGAAAGTGAAATCTTAGAAGAAATTCTCTGTAAGCTAAATCGCTGTTTAAAAATACAAAATCAATGAATCCTCTTGTTCATGGACAATGCCCCATGTCACCCTGAAGATCTTGATGAGAAATTTACTCGAATCAAAGTAATACTTCTACCTGCCAACACAACATCTCATCTCCAGGTGTTTAAGCTCGAATACTACAAGTAATTGTTAACACATATAATTAGCAAAATTGATGAATGTTCTACAAGCAATGAGATGGATTGCGATGTCATGGAACGATGTTTCAGAAGAAACAGTCATTAAGTGTTTTATCAAGTCAGGAATACTAAATTCTGAACAAGAATCTAATGCCCTGGTGGTGGCAGACAACAATATTGACCCTTTTGCTGGATTTCAAAGCGAAATTAGCAATGTCGAGGGCATCGCTCAACAAGCAGAAAGAGTAGACACCATAGGCATTAAAGAAACAGTGTCCAGTAGCTTTGACCCACCATCTTGCCAAGAACTACCAGACAGTTGGGAAGCCAATTTTTTTAACAAGTTGGGTGCAAACCAGGAAACTGTTCACATCTATGACAGCAATAATGACAATGACACAAATGAAGAAGCAGGAGCTTCAGTAGCGGCTTTGAAAGTAACTTCTTTTTCGAAAGCAATAGCAAACCTTGAAGATGCTTTGCAGTTTTTACAGTCAAGGGGAAATATTATCATGGCAAACGAACTTTCAAAAGTCATTTCACGGACCCAGAGTGACCAACTTGACAGAAGGAACAGCCAATCAAAAGTCACTGACTTTTTTACTAAATCCTAACATTGTTATTTTGAAATGTTATAATACCTTAACAAATTGTTTATTTCTTAGTAGATGCAGTATATTAAATTGTGGTATAGCTCAGTTCAATTAAGTTTTTGTTGAAATGAGGCTTTTGTGACATCAACAAGGTTTTGATGACGTAAGAATTTGGCTGTGAAATTTTATCTCACCCTGTTAATATGGCCAGATTTTTATGGCCCATTGGTGACTGTATTAACTGGGTTCCACTGTACCCTGCAGAAGATAATGTTTTCCCAAATCCAGTGTAAATTTGGATGAAATTTTGGCATCACTTGAATCTGGCTTGAAATCAGCAAAATTGATTTTGAAACAAAACCAACAATCTTCAGTTTTATTCATATCTGGAGTCATTACTGGATATCGAAAATGGTTCACTTGTAGGTAAGTGTTTGAGTTTTGCATGTCAATCGTACTATTAAGACGCATTTGAAAATCATTGGTTAATTTGATTACTGACGATTTGTAAAATCATCTTTATAAAAAATTCCTTTCATTTTTTCCTGACTATTATCTACCAAACTTTATTGATAAAGAAAACCTTGTCAGTCTACTGTTGTATACTGTATTTTTAAAAAATTTAATTTTTTATACATGCAAGTCAAACTTTTGTACCTTTTGGAAATATCAAAATACAGTTTATAAAACAAATAATCTGATATTTTTTTTCCCTCTCTTATAAACATCATAAGGAGAAAGAAGTATGAGACTTGTGTGTGGTGTTTTGTTATACCATTTGACCATAATGTTCATAGACAACATGTATATGAACTGATCTGTTACTGTTAACATATGATGTACCATGATTTTCAATTCTTTGATGACTTATTCAATAATGGCTACTTCAATTTCTCTATTGTGTGTGAAACATCTGAAAACTATATTTTTTTATTAGATTTGTTTTAATTTCCCAAAACTTGTTTCTCTCATCACTTTGAACCTTTTTCAGAACCCCATCAGAAACACAAATTCCCTCAAATTTTTGAGCTACATTAGCAGCTTTATCCATACATCAATAACAACCAACCAATATCGAAAATTACTATTGTATCCTCTAACATCATGTATGTATGCTATATCAATTTGCTATTGATTATGCTTAATTACATGTGAATATTTTTTAACTATATTGTGCCGTTTATATTTTTACAATAAATGTTCATCAAACATTTCTCCTTTTAACAATGTAGCAGCTTTGTGAATAATGTCATCTGGATTTTTTTTTTTCTCTTTTTTCCAAAAAAAAAAAATATACTGTATATTAGTTTGTCTTTCTTTGGGTGAGTACATGTAGGTTAATGGTGATGATACTGGTTGTAACTTTTCAACCTCTGAACCTATTATCTTTATAATTTCTTCAATTACTCAATATCAATGGTAGAATCAACTTCTTTGAAAAATTGTTTTCAAGTAAACAATCTTTTACTTTATCATTGTTGTTATAATCATTTTTCCATTGTATGATCTGATTATACAGCATTGAGAAAAGCAGTATGTTGTAAAACAAATTCTTTTGTTACCATCATTTCTTTCTTTTCACCTTGCATTGATTTATTCATAGGCTCATCACCATCTGACTCTTCCACTACAATTTTGATCTTGTATCATTCTTTTTATCAAGGAAATTGTCAAATTGAAAGTCACTCCAAGCAACTGATTTCTGTCTTGTTCAATGAGGAAAAGAGTCATCACCAGGCTCGGGATCTTCACTTACCAAGTCTTTTTCAGGCAATGCCATGTGTCTCTTCTGATAGCCAATTTTCAAAGATTGATATTGAGGATCAGAATGAATCGCCAATCAGGAATATTCATTGCTTTTTTCTTCTTCTTCAGCAACTATGAAAAAATATATTGTCTTGTTTGTTTCTATATTTTAGTTTCCACAGTTGCTCAGTAAGAGGCATCAAATGTTCATTATTTTACATAAAACATTGTCTTTGAAATGAGATTCTCTCTTGCAAGTGATTTAGTATTGGGATGAAGAGTCGCCACTTGAGAAAAAAAAAATAAGCCAAAAATTAAATGAAAAACTAGTCTAGAAAATCTCTTATATTAGTTTTTCAAGTCACATGACCAACACTACCTCACTTAAATTCTAATCTGATAATTTTTTTTTAATAAATTGTAATTTTATCTAAGTTGTATGAATACTTCAAATCAGTCCTACAAAATATTTAATAAAATCAATACAATTCTGATCAACATTTAATTGCACTTTGGGAGATTGTTTTTGGCCCATAAAGAGTTTCATTAACCCAACTATAAAACAAATTTCTACCCTTTTCACCAAAATCCTTGGGATAATAAGTTCATATTTTTCATTTTCATGGAAACAAGTTTATGGAATTGTTCTCCTCAAAAGCAAATCTACACATACAAACTTAATTTCACCCTACAAATGGTAAAAAAAAAAAAACAAAACAAAACAGTGATATGAAAATTATAACATGAATGATTAAATGCATCTAAGACAATAGTTGGTTCTAATGAAATTTTGTTTGTTGAGTTGTCAAATATTTCAAAACCTTGTACTATGAAATGTTGAAGAACAAAGGATACATTATATTGATTAAGCATTTGTTGTGCCATGTTCCATCCATAATGTTTGTGTATAACAAATGACAAACAACTATACATTATGTCTTATTTTTACAACTTCAAAATATGATTAAAATACCAACATGTACATTTGTGTTTGTAATGATCTGCCTCTTCAAAACTAATTATGTTAAATTGAAACATATAGAATACTGTATATTACAATCTATCAACCCTCTTAATATCTCACTAACAAGTTGTGCATTTAATGAAGAAAAAATTTCCCTACATACACCATATTTTTTACTTAAAAAATCAGATAAATCATTCTGTTTACATAATTCTGGAAAAGAATTTAACCAGAACATATATGAGAAAGGTTCGCTGTCCACCTTCCGAAACTTTCAGCACCTTGAACTTAAACTGGGTAAAACAAAGCTTGACTTACTTTTTCTCCTGAGCTGCAAGAAAAGAAGCATTATACCAAAGTTTCTATGGTTCAAGGTCATCAATAGGTCTTCAGCATACTACCAGTGCCAAAAGAAACTGTTGGATGAAGAGATATCCCACAAGAGATCTAGGATACGGGTGCTGACAACACAAGTATCATCCACTTATTCTGACCTTTCGTCTTTGGTCCAAACTACTGATATAATCCATTTAAAGTCCCTTTCTGACAAAGAAAATACCAGAATAATTGAAAAACACCAAAAGATCCAGGAAAAAAAGTTACTTTGCCTTTGTTCTGACTCTCCTTCTTCGTCTTACGCTAATCCAGAAGTCATCTTTAATTACTCGAGCTGCGTAATTACTCCTCATAAGAAAAGTATCTTAGCCAAAGGACTAAACTTTTCCCTTCCTCAAAATAGACTGGACTACTGCGACTTCTTGGTACCATTCAAGTTGCTTCACCGACAGTTGAAATGAAAAACAATCTTTAAAGACTGCCTTTGATGAAGATTCTTTTAAAACTAAGCTCAAGGATATTGCACTGTCAGGTTATTGGAACTTTGCACTGCTCAATTTCCTACTAACTCACAAAGATTACCAGCTTCTTAAAAACTTAAAAGATGACACAAACATTGTCATTATGAAACCTGACAAAGGGAATGGCATCATCTCATTCAACAAGGATGACTACAATAAAAGGATGCACAATATTCTTGGTGACTCCTCCAAATTCAAACTACTTTCATCCGATCCACTCAAACTTACTCTCAAGCGAGAAAATGAACTGCATGCCTTCCTCCACAGTCTAAAGAATAACAATGTAATTTCCAATGAAGTATACGAACAGTTAGCTCATTCAGGCTCTAAACCAGGTATTCTTTATGGTTTACCAAAGGTGCACAAGATTAATTTTCCTTTCATACCTATTCTCTCCGCTATCGGCACCCATTCTTATAACCTTTCCAAATTTCTTGTTCCCATTCTTGATCCTCTCTTAAATAGCCCTTTTATGATCTCTGACCCTTTTTCTTTTCTAGAGAATTTATGTTCTCTCGATCTTGATACAGATAAAAATTTTATGGCTAGTTTTGATATTGAGTTGCTTTTTACCAATGTTCCGCTGGATGAGACAATAGATATTATAATTAATAAGGCTTTCCAAAACTCCACACTATTCGAAGGTTTCTCAATTTCTGAACTCCATAAACTTTTGTTTATCGGTTAAAAATTGTCATTTTATTTTGAATAACTCGTTATATGAACAGGTAGATGGCATAGCTCTGGGTTCTCCCCTTGGACCTCTTTTCACAAACATACTTGGTTGGCTAATTGTCCATCTGAATTTAAACCCCTTTTGTTCTCGTGCTATGTTGACATTTGTTTTGTTATTTTCCATTCTCGAGACCATGTTCGCCTTTTTAAAGATTATCTTAATTCACAACACTCTAATATTTTGTTTACTTGTCAACTAGAGGACAAATCCACTTTACCTTTTCTAGACGTTTTGATTGACTGCACTGACAGCTTTACCACCTTATTTACAAACTTTGATAGTTTTATCCCCTTACTGTTTAAATGTGGTCTTGTATACACTCTACTTGATCATTATTTTAAAATTTGTTTGTCATACCACCTTTTCCATTCTGAAATACTTCTCAATAATGGTTAACCCAAGGTTTTCCTTGATCACTGTATTTGTCCACCCTCTCACAATACAAATGTCTCATAAAACTGTTATCAATTTTTCTCTTCCCTTCACAGGGTCTCACTCTACAGATCTGAACACAAATCATAAAATTGTGTTCTTCTGCCTTCCCAGATTTGTGTTTACACTTTATTTTCCAATCTAGCCGGTGCTTGTCTAGTTTCTTTCCCTTCGAAGACCAGATTCCCATGTTAATGAGATCATGTGTTGTTTATAATTACATGTGTCAATGCTGTGGTGTATCGTATTTGGGGCAAACATGCCGCCATTTACATACATGTATCTTGGAGCACATGGGAGTTTCACCTTTGACGGGAAAGAAATGGGCTATTCATTCACTGTCAAGTGTTCTTACTCATACTCATTGAACCAGACATAGCATCTCCCCCAACGACTTTACAATTGTCTCTTCTTGCCGTTCCGATTCAAACTTTGAACTTGTTTGGGAAAGCCTACTTATTTCTAAGCTCAAACCTCTGCTCAACAAAAACATCTCTTCCACACCTCTTTCATTAATTTTTCTCTCAGCTTCTTGTTTGTCACCTTTTGTGATTGGTTGGGTGCTAATTAATTATTTGTTCTCACATGTAAATATACTTATGTATAGACACTGATAACTTTGTAATACTATACTCTGAAGATCTTGCACATTGCAACAAAATGTTAGAATTCAACTTATTTTTAAAATGTTTTAACTTGTCTTGCCTTGTTGTGATCATGGTTCTTCACCTTAAAATTTTGAGCTGCGCTTTCATTTTTATCCTCAGAACATATCCTGTTTTGGAACAACGAGATTATTTGGCCTTTTCACTCTAGCATTGTACTCATAAAGTATAACAAGTATTTTGTTATCTTTGTCTATAACAGCACAATTCAATGAACACCTGATGATAATATTCTATAATATTCTAGTAGTTCAATAGATTGTTGAATACTATGATGTAAGTGAGAAAAAATACATCCCTCATAAATAACACTTGATCTACAACAAAATTCTATTCAATAGGAATTAAAAAAATTTTCATAATTAACCATTGCACCATATACTTTTAAAATCACAATACGATTCATAAATTTTTTACAACCAACATGATTTACAAGTAGCAAAGGAAAAAATTTGTGGTTACATTGATTAAGATCAGGCTTCAATTGATGAAAAAATCTACAGGTGCTGCAAATCATCCACGAACTTGGACTAAATCTATAGAATATGAGCAATTCTTTCTATCCTTTCTACATACAATCCTAAAAACAATGTAATACATCAATCTAGAAGTTTTGCAACAAAACATACAAACAAAATAGTTTCATAGTAAAAGCAATGACTCACCAATCCTGTGTCCACTTAACAACAAAAATAAGAAAGATTAAATAGCTTTATGAGTTTGTCAAATTTTGGACATCCGAAAATTTAAATGTTTATTGTAGCAACTCTAATCCTCTTTCCAAATCACCACCTTTATAGCCGACAATTATGTTATTACCACTTAATCTTTTTTCGACAAAACAGATGTCCTCTTCTTGTGAGAACACAGAATTAGCTGATCCCCATATACAATATCTTAATAAATGAAGGCAATATTCAAATGTAACAGTTCTCCTTTCTTGTTGTATTAAATTTTGAAACTGTTTTAAAGACTTGTTCCATAGATGAATAGTGCCAACAGCCATATTGGACAAATTAATAATAGAAATTTCATGATAAGAAACATACTTATTCAATATGTAACATTCATATATAATATAAGTAACTTTTCAAAGAAGTTTGTCATGATATTCATGCAAAAAATTTATTTTATCTTCTAACATTTAATTCGCCAGATAGTCAAAATCACATAGGCTCGTCTCTTTTCTTTTGCACATCTTGTCTTTGCCAAAAGCTTTTTTTGAAAATTTGTTTCAGATAGGTATCTTGTCTTGATAAGATCCGAGTTACTATAAAGCTGTTTTTTAACTGCAATATTAACAGGTGATTTAGTATAAGCAACATCTTGTTTCAAACAAAGGACTTTTGTTATTTTTGTCTGTTCCAAAACCAATAATCTCTTGAAATCATTGAGTTTCTGAAACAATAATTGTTCAACCATCTTTTTCTTCCTCCTCTTCTTCTACTTGCTTATTGTCAAATTGGATCACTTCCATTTTAAGTGTCTCCTCTTCTTTGTTTGATGAACTACACGAACTATATTCTTTCTTAGAGTCAAATGTACATTGATAATAAAGTTTGCATATAGTTTCAATCAACTTATACCCTACTCCCTTACCCATCCTAGCAACTCGAAAGTCTTGTTTCACTATGAGTAGTTCTCATTGCTACAAACACATTATACTGTTATGAAATACTGGAGTTATACATAAAAAAAAAACAACCATTTAAATTTCCTGAAAATATATATATATATATATATATATATATATATATATATATAAATATATATATATATATAAATATATATATATAAAAATAATTTTTTTTATATTCTGCAATACTGAAACATGCTACTTCTTGTATGATGTTAAGTGGATTAATCATGTAAAGCTGAAATGCATGATTCTTATCACTAAAAAGCAAAGAATCTCCAATTCCAGTCAAATATGCAATATATGAACTTACATTTAGCAGGTAAGAAAAGGGAAAATATTATGATTTGTCTTTTTGATCATCATTTGAAATTATCAAATCCTACATTTTTTTCCTTTTCTTATAGCAATGTCAAAAAGAAAACATGAACAAGGTAAAGGGAAATGTTATACTGTTTTGTAATTGCCACTCATTGTATGGCTAACTATATGCACTTTGTCTTTTATATTTCCCTTCATTTGGTAAAGGTAAATTAGATATCTTTATCAAATGTTCAGAAACATAAATAAAAAAAAGGTAAGGTGTAAAGACTTCTTTAATAGAGACTTCAAGTAAACGACAAATTTCTTTATTGTATACATGTTTCGGCAAAACTCGTGCCATCTTCAGTACAAATGGTAATAGGATATTTACAAGCAATATTTATGTGACCTGATAAATATTACAAGCGTATGACTCATCTAATATGAATTCTCACACATGTGTCTGAAAGATTAATTACAAGGGTGCGACTGGTTAATGGAGGAAGTGGGCGTTGAAGGCGATATGTAGAAAGTTGATGACGTGTGGTAGACAAAAACAGTTCGGAAGAAGAAAGAAAATGAAATAAAATAAAATTAAATTAAAAAAAAAAAAAAAAAAAAAAAAGATTAAAAATTATATGTGTATATTGGAATTATAAGCTAAACATGGTGTTAAGATGATGGACTTGAACATTAAGTTCGGGTTTGAGTTTCTTAATATGTAGCGCTTCTTTGAGTTTAAGAGAAAGGACAGATTTATCGGAGTCTATGATTTTAAAGCATGAGGAGTTATATTGAAGTTTGCAAGCAGAGGATTTTTGAAGGTGTTTGAATATGTGGGAATGTTTGTCAGTATGTGTGTGCTCATTAATCCGAGTGGTGAGGTGACGAGTGGTTTCGCCAATGTAACGGGAATTACATCCCGCACAAGTAAACTGATATACCACATAAGATTTAAGCTCTCCAGGAATCGAGTCTTTAAAACTAAAAAGATTCTTAATTTTGTATGGTGAAAAAGCAAGTGTGATCTCGAGGTCGGTGCATAACCGTTGTACGAGTGACTTGAGTTTGCGTTGTGTTATTTTTGAGTAAAAGCCGGTGTATGGTAGTTTGAAGTAGCGTGTATTTCGTTTGTCGTCTTCTGTGTGTTTTGTTTGGTCAGACTGGCTTGGTTCCTCATTGTATTGACTGATGACTTTGTGTATTATGTGGAAAGGAAATGAGTTACGTTTAAGAGTAAAAATAAGTTTGTTGAGATCTTCTTTGAAGCCGGTTTCCGTGTTATTTATTTTACGGGTTCTATCAATTAGTGTTTTTATCAATCCGATCTTGTAATTCATGGGTGAGAAACTCAAAAAATTCATGAGCAGACCGGTGTATGTTTTTTTGTGAAAAGTAGTTGTAGTGCAGGTGTTTGTAGATTTGGTTGTCAAGTGATGTGACATGAATATATAACCTTATGTAAATTAGAACTAGATCTCTTCCACTGTACTCAGGATGGCATAAGTATGCCGAAACATGTTTACAATTAAAAAATTTGTCGCTTATTTTTTTATTGCCTGATCTTTTGCTTAAAGAAATCTTATTTTTCTCCTTAGAGACAAGGTAAGAGAGAAGTATATTCTTCTGGGAATTATTTTCCTCTTTCACTCAGAAAAAAAAAAAAGAACAGGTAAGATTAAAAATTAACAATAATTGTGTGTTGCAAATACCAAATAATTTTTTTTTTTCATACAATAACAACCATCAATGGTCATTAACAAATGAGGTAAAAGGTCAGGGGAGAATATTTTTTGTTCTGTCAAGTTGTTTTCATCCATGTAGAAAAATTCCTCTTCTGTCCTTTACAGCTTAATAAGAAATAACATTATTTAGGTGAGTAGTCTCTTGGATCATAAATCAAATCAGAGAACCCTATCCAATAAAAAGTATTTTTTCATACAGGTAAAGCAACCAGGAATAGTCCCTTTATAAATCTCCTTCTCATATTTTAGAAGGAGTTTTTCTGTTTGTTTACATAAAATGAGGCAAGAAGATTTAAATAATTGCATTTTTTTTTGTCTTGAGTGCTTCCTCATGAAGAAGCACTCGCTGCAAAAAAAGAAGTTACTTTGATCTTCTTGCAGGATGAAGAAAAAAAAATATTTTTTTTTTTACCTCTTCGATCAGATTATCTACAAATACAAGGTAAGAAGTCAGGACTGTTGTCATTTATTGGGTTGTGCCTCTTACATAACTGTATTATATAAGAAGCAACTCTCCTAAAATAACCACTTGCTTTCTTACAGATCAACAACAAAAGTAAGAGCAAGGGGGTAACACTATTTTTCTTTTGATAAAACTAGTACTCTTTTACTCTTACAGACAAAAAAGGATAATGTATGCAGTATGATGTATTGGAGTTAGCTCCAATACAGTATAAAAAGAAAAAAAGGTAAAAGAGTAGGTGTGATTTTTTAAAATTAGTTTATTCTTCTTAAAACTTTATATTTGTCTCTTTTTACATGAAAAAAAATATTTCCAAGCCTATCTTTATATATACTTTCAACAAAAGGTGAGAGCAAGGACAAACACTTTTTTTTTTCCCAGAGGTTCAGGTCAACAGAGTATGTTTTTCCAGACCCTTGATAAAAAAGGTATTTTAATATATATACTTTTTTTAAGGGAGAAAAGTAGCTTCTTGGGAATACTTTGACATTTTTTTTTGAAAACTTAAAAAAAAAAACAAAAAAAACTGAACTACTTCAAAGGAGGAGGAAAAAAATGCTATGCTGAAGAACCTTTCTTTTTATTTAACCTTCTTTTCAAATAAAAGCTAATCTGTGAAAGTAAAATAAAGCTGAAGAATGTCAAATATTTCATTATAGAATATTCTTCAAGCACTACTATGGATAAAAAATAATATAAAACTTTTTTTTTTAAATTACACTGTTGTCTTGTTACTTGTGTTTACAAATACATATTCAACCATGGGAAAAACATGGACACAATCTCCCTTCTTTAAATTACAATTCAATGCATTTCTAGCATAAGTATACATAATAGGTTTGTGGAAAGGGTTGTCGACATCTAATACACAAAGATAAACTTTTAAATCGTATTTTCCATCCTTTAACATTTCAAATTCAGTTTGTAAAACTTCATATTCCACTTCATAGGGTATTTAAGTACAGAAATATCTGCAAAAACAGATTTCTTGGCTTCAAAAGCTTATTCAAAAAGTGCATCTAATTCACTATCTCCCTCTATAACAATGCCAATGAATGGATGTTGTATAAAAAAAGAAATGGTTAAGTATGAAATACATTTCAAACCTCAACTGTTTTGAAATTATGTAAACCTAAAATTTCACATGACCAATAATTAATAAGATGCATCTCCTTTGGTCTGTCAAATTTGAAACATACCAAAAATCTTCTTAAGCAATCAGGTGATAAAACAGATCTGCTTGTATAAAGATGCTGAATATTATATCCATCTATAAACTTTTTTCTAAAAAAATATTCCACATGTCACATAAATTTTTCTTCAATTCTCTCCAACATTTGATTGAAAATCTTTAAATAATGTCAATGAATTTGCCATAAAAGATCATAAAACATCAAAAAACATTTAATTTTTTGCAAACTGATTATACCAATCATCCAAGTCATTGGGTAATTCTTTCAACTCCATGCAGCATAAGCTAAAATGCTTTCCCAAAATGCTACTCACCTACTCTTCAATCTCAACAGGTTCCTCAAAATAAACAATCTTGCAAACAGCATAAAGAGAAAATTCTATATCAATTTCAAGAATTCTTCCACTAATACTACAACAGCAATGATCCACAGCTACAGTTTTATCAATAAACTTACTCACATTGGGAACACTATACATGATAAATGAACAACAAAATTTTATTTTTTGTCTGTATGTTCTGATGATGCCAAAAAAGAATGACGAACAGCACCCAATGATCAAACACATATACACCAAACTATCATCCCATACAAATTTTTCTGACCAGCACCAACATACACTTCCATAATCACTACTCACAATAAAGTCCCATCAACCAGTCAAGTCCATGCTACAAAGGTTTATTTCTTGAATAACATTTACACGATTGATTATTTTTTTTTTTCACATAAAGATGTTACTGTGGTTTCTTTAATGCCATATCTAAGATCTTCTATAAAAGAATGAAGACATCTGTATAAAAAAACTGACTTTTAAATACCCATGCCTCTGACACATACAAAAACAGCACCTTTGGTTTTTGCTTAGTCAGATTAAAATTTTCTGCTCTCTAATTGGTTCCCACACCCACCACTCCAAACTAAGACCCTTATATCATCACTAATAATAAAAATTCAGAACTCATTTATTTTGTTGGTTTTGTATTTTATTTCATCTTTGTCACCGAAGTCTTGTACCCCCAGATGAATACTCAGCACAAATTGTCATAGCACTTTTAATAGACATTTATAGCCGACTTTATCAGTTATTTAAGACAAAAATTATAAAAAAAAAATGATAAGCTGTCCATAAAGCTGGTACCTGACTGGCAATCTTTGAGACTGCTCCAATTTTAAGATGGAAAACCTGGCTATCTAATAAAAAAATTTCTTTAAAGCAAAATGAGTGAATAGTTTCATTGGAAAATTACTCAAAGTACCTCTAGATTGCAAATAATACAGGATCTTGATACAAACATCCACTGTTTATCAATAGAATTGTCAGAATGGATCTCTTATTTATTAAACCACTAAACATTATTCTCACCGAACATTTTGTTTTAATAAAACAGAATTGAAATTTTAAACATGAATATAGTGACAAGCAGTTTAAATATTAAATAATTTCCAGGTTGGGTTGTTGATGTTTATGGCCAAATATTGTGTTTTCTTTATTGCATTCCCCCTTCCAGTTATTTAATTTTTGAAGCAATGCTTGGTCTTGGTTCTGTCTCATGAATTTGAAGAACAAAAGATGTAAGAGAACTCGCATGCTGTCAGGACATTTGGTAAGTGACTACAGGGGGTTGGCAGAAAAAGAGCCCCTCATCAAAAAATTATTAGTTTTAAATAATAAGTTGTTGGGGAGATGTTGGTCCAAAAGTTGTTACAATTCACTTGATATTAAAAATTGTTGCTGTGTTTGTGCACAACTAGCTTAATGAAAAGGAATTTTAGTTACTCGAATGTGATAATGTTATGGAAGAATAATTGAAAACTACTGTAAATTTGAGGATTTAGCTCTCCCATAATTTTTATGCTGTCAATATTTGTTCAAAAGGAAAGCTATAATTTTGATTAAGAGTGGTTTCTTAACATTGTGCAAGATGACATCCGTGAAAAATCAATGGCTTGACAAGGTAAAGAAGAAGTTTGGACAAAATCAGCAGACTCTTGGTTGCCTTTGCACTAGATGAAGTGCTCAGAAGATTGCAACAGAATATTCAATCAGATATTCTTGGGCCAAAAAGCTTTGCAACTCTCTGAATAATGGAGACAGTGGAGAAAGACAACAATCCGTGAAGCTGTGAAGATACATGATCCCACTGCAGACCTTGCAGAATCCCTAAAAAAGCGTTTATCTGCCAAAGTTTCCCATTGGAAAATAGAACATCATCTCTATGGACACCAGTTAAAGAAGTTCCTCAAGACAAAGGAGCCATTTGTGAGCTGTGCAAATCATTGCTAGCATGTTGAATTTGCCTGGTGTTACTGTCACTGGACAGTGGAGAAATGGAAGAAGGTCCTTTGGTCTGATGAGTCTCCATTTGTTATCCACTGCCAAAACCATCTATGTCTGCAGGGAACTGTAAAGCACCAGAAGAAAATAGTGGTGTGGGGATGCTTCTTGTGGTATGAAGTTGGAGCTCTCTATCGAATTGAAGGAATCTTGAAAAAAGAAAAGTATCGCCAAATTTTGATCCATCAAGTGCGACCTTCAGGCAGATGCCTTCATGAGAATAACTTCATTTTCCAGCATGACAACAACCCAAATCACACTCCAAATGCTGTAAAGAATAAACGAGTTCAAGGTTACGGAAGCCATTTTCTAAAGGGGGCAAGAAGCCTGATGCGAGCGCGGCCATTAAAACATTCTAACAAGTGCTTGGCAAGTGTTTGGCTGTTTTGTTTTATTGAAAACTAGAAAATCTGCTTTTTCGGATTCAAAACTCTTCAAATTCATAAGCAGGCTCATTTTTGAATGATGGTTTGTGAAGAGGATTTGATTACATAATCATGTTGGAACAGCCGCAAAAAGAGACTTACACGTATGACGACTTCTTCAGGATGACTGTCTCTTTGTTAAAAGATTTTTTATCTTTGCGAGGGCTAAGCCAATGCGGGAAGAAAGTTGAGCTTGTCGCTAGATTGTTTGGTTCATACGAGTTAAATGTTCCAATAAAATACAGCCAAGAGGAAATAAATACTGCCCTCAAAAAAGTATACCACGATCAGTTAAAACAACATGGTCTTGCTACTGATCCAAATTCCATACCTGACACAGTTTGGATTGATGATGTAAGCAAATGGCCGGAAATTGATGATGGCAAGCTATTTGGCTACATTCTGAAAGTTAAAGCAGTTGAAACTGACTACATTGGGGTATATAAGGACCAGAAGGCATACTCCTACTGGATGAGTGGTTTCGTTGGAACAGTGTGGTTCTTTGTCAGTCCAACAGATAAAGACATTGTGTTTTTGAAGTCTGAAGTGCATCCATCACAACGGGTCAATGATGATCCCCACAAGGTATGGGTTTGTGTTAAGGGAAAAACAGACAAGCTGTCATTATGCACTTCATGGTGTACTTGTATTGCTGGATCTGTTGAGGCCTGTAATCATGTAATTGCAGTTCTCTATAAGATAAATTATGCTTATTAGAAGAGTTATATTTCACCAGCTTGCACCAGTGTACCCCAAGGGTGGAACAAGGGAACAAAAAAGGAAGTGAAACCATCCAGAATTCGTGACATTCTTTTCCGCAAGGACAAAAAAACAAAGAAAGGTAAGCCAACTACACCAGATAACAATGATGTACTAAAAACATTTGATCCATGACACTGTCTTCAAAGAGAGATGACTGATGAAAGAGTGACAAGTCTTCTCCATGGCATTAAAAAAGTTAACGAAGGTGCTTGTGTTCTGACCTCTGTTGGATTAGAGTTGAATGATGGCATACCTCCTACTATAACTGAAGCAGCTTCGGACTTTTTGTCATCTTCAGACATTGCAAAGCCAATTGAAGAAAATGCACCAATTTTTCTTGAAAGCATCCAACTTAACTCGGCTCAAGTTAAGAAGATTGAACAGGTTACTCGAGGTCAACAAACAAATGATGTATGGTATGCTCAGAGATGTGGTCGGATTACAGATTCAAATGCTCATAATGTGTATACCAAAACAAACAGCATATTGAAACAAAGAGGAAAGAAAAAGCAACAGTACACAAAAGTAGTGAATCAAATCTTAACAAAAGGTGATGACATTTCTCATTTACCAGCTGTTAAGTGGGGAATAGTTCATGAAAGTGATGGTGTGAAAGCTTTTCTGTCTACCATTGGTCCTCAGCATGAAGGAGGCCTGCAAGGTTTCAAGGAGTGTGGTATGTTTGTGAAAGCAGACCACCCATTTATAGCTGGTTCACCAGATGGGCTATTCAAGTGTAAATGTTGTCCTCTTGCCACAGTGGAAGTCAAATGTCCATTTTCAGTTAGGAACTTGAATGTTCATGAAAAAGAAGTGTACAATCAAGTTGACTTTCTTGAAGATGAAGATGGAAAACCAACATTGAGAAAGAAACATAAATACTTTACTCAGTTCAAATTCAAATGTGGCTGGTCAATGCTCTGCATGCTTATTTTGTTGTGTGGACCTACCAACACCCACCACTGATTCTAAAGATTATCCTTGATTTAGAATATGTCATGCAAGTAGTCAATGCTGTGACCTTATTTTACAAAACTTATGTTTTGCCATGTGTCTTAGGGTACCGAGACATTTTTACATGCCCAAAGTGTGACCAAATCATTGTAGAAAAGTCAGAAATTAACAACAGTGATGAAGAAAGTGTATGTTGTGATAGCTGCAATGCTTGGTGGCATTTATCGTGTGTGTATATAGAGATAGCTGAAGAAGAATCCTGGATCTGCACTTATTGCCTTACAGATGTTGGTTTCTCACTTAAAAACGAGAATACCCCTCCATCTTGTGATGAAGAGTTACCTACAGAGCCTATTAATGTCAACATGCACTTGCCTGATATATGCACGGTTTGTCAGTGTGAAAAACCATGACCAGCCGACAACTTCAAAAAGTATAAAATAAAACATATTCCAAAGAATAAAGTCATCTTGAGAACTCAAGATATGAGTCAATGCAAGATAAAACTATTGTTGAAACTGTGATATTTCGACTTCATTCCAAAGTCATCTTCAGACAGAATGATAATTACAAAAACATGCCAGAGTCTATATACAGGAGGTGTGATGACATCATCGAGACAGAATTAGGAAACACTACCGGTAATCCCTAATTTACATGCTGAGATGTTGAGATGCTAAGTGCTAATTAGAAGTTCTCACCACCATTAATAAAGCGGTTGAGCATGAATAGAACAATTGGGCTAACTGATAACAAGTGTGCATAATATCTAATTAAAAAGGTTGAGTTCTTTGCCAGCTTTGAGCCCAGAATTAAGCTCAGGTTTATTAAACTTAATGTGGAGTGCTTCAATTATTATAAGTTTATTGGTGTTAGTGGACTTACTCGTATAAAGAATTTTATAGTTATTAAAGATTAAATTTTTAATGGAGGTAGATGTGTTAGAAGAAAAGGGAAGGTCATTTAGTCGGTCGTACTGATCGTATAAGTCATTAATGAAGTGAGCGTGTTCACATTCGAGAAAGTGTTGGGCAACTGCACTGGTGTTATGTTGAGTAGAATGTTCAGAAAGGCGTTTGTGAAGACAACGGTCGGTTTTACCTATATATGTTTTGTTGCAGCCAGGACAAGTAATTTGATAGACGACATTATTGCGAGACATTTCCAGAATCTTATCTTTGTTAGAAATAAAATAGGAGACTTTTTCGTGTCATAAATAACGATAAATTTAACGGGTTGATTGAGATGACACCGAATTTTCGAAATGCATGATTTAATTAGATTTTCACTTTGTTTACCAAGGAAAGGAATACGTATCCAAATTTTGGGTAAATTATCATCATCGCAAGACCTATTCGTTTTAATTGTAGAAGCGTTGTATTTGCGTTTTAGTTTATTAATAAGAAAATATTTTACGCTGTTGGGATAACCATTCCACGACATACAAGATTTTATAAAACTGATTTGGTTGTTAAGAAGCTTTCTTGAACTACAAATTTTAAGAGCGCGGTTAAAAAGAGACTTTATCCATGCAGTTTTGCATAAAAAAGGTTCAAAACTTGTGAAGTGCGTATATTGACCAGTGTATCTTTATGATAAATGTCAGTGCCATCAGCCGAAATTTTAATGTCTAAAAAGTGGATATTACCATCGGGAAAAGTATCAACTGTAAATTTTAGGTTTTTATCAAATTTCGTTAAATTTCGTTAACACCGAAGAGATGTTGGAAGGTTTAATCAAAAGCAGAGTATTGTCAACATATCATTTATAAAATTTTATGATACCGCTATTAATGAGATCTGAAACTATAATCCGCTCAAATTCAGTTAGTATGATGTTAGCCAAGACAGGTCCTAGTGACGATCCCATAGATACACCGTCAATCTGTTCATATAACTGGTTGTTAAAAGAAAAGGTAGAGGCTACCAATTTGTTTCCTTTGATGTCAAATCACTATTTACTAATGTTCCACTATCTCGCACAGTTAATATTATCTTAGACCGAATTTATAATGAAAATTTATTAAGTACCACTTTAACGAAACGCACTTTGAAAAAGCTGATTTTGGATTGCTGCAGTAAAACTACCTTTTCTTTTAACAACCAGTTATATGAACAGATTGACGGTGTATCTATGGGATCATCACTAGGACCTGTCTTGGCTAACATCATACTAACTGAATTTGAGCGGATTATAGTTTCAGATCTCATTAATAGCAGTATCATAAAATTTTATAAATGATATGTTGACAATACTCTGTTTTTGATTAAACCTTCCAACATCTCTTCGGTGTTAACGAAATTTAACGAAATTTGATAAAAACCTAAAATTTACAGTTGATACTTTTCCTGATGGTAATATCCACTTTTTAGACATTAAAATTTCGGCTGATGGCACTGACGTTTATCGTAAAGATACACTGGTCAACATATGCACTTCACAAGTTTTGAACCTTTTTCACGCAAAACTGCATGGATAAAGTCTCTTTTTAACCGCGCTCTTAAAATTTGTAGTTCAAGAAAGCTTCTTAACAACCAAATCAGTTTTATAAAATCTTGTATGTCGTGGAATGGTTATCCCAACAGCGTAAAATATTTTCTTATTAATAAACTAAAATGCAAATACAACGCTTCTACAATTAAAACGAATAGGTCTTGCGATGATGATAATTTACCCAAAATTTGGATACGTATTCCTTTCCTTGGTAAACAAAGTGAAAATCTAATTAAATCATGCATTTCGAAAATTCGGCGTCATCTCAATCAACCCGTTAAATTTATCGTTATTTATGACACGAAAAAAGTCTCCTATTTTATTTCTAACAAAGATAAGATTCCAGAAATGTCTCGCAATAATGTCGTCTATAAAATTACTTGTCCTGGCTGCAACAAAACATATATAGGTAAAACCGACCGTTGTCTTCACAAATGCCTTTCCGAACATTCTACTCAACATAACACCAGTGCAGTTGCCCAACACTTTCTCGAATGTGAACACGCTCACTTCATTAATGAC
Source organism: Heliopora coerulea (assembly GCA_030142905.1). Lineage (NCBI taxonomy): Eukaryota > Metazoa > Cnidaria > Anthozoa > Scleralcyonacea > Helioporidae > Heliopora > Heliopora coerulea. The sequence goes on from JASJOG010000148.1 coordinate 109,235, forward strand.
TTATACGATCAGTACGACCGACTAAATGACCTTCCCTTTTCTTCTAACACATCTACCTCCATTAAAAATTTAATCTTTAATAACTATAAAATTCTTTATACGAGTAAGTCCACTAACACCAATAAACTTATAATAATTGAAGCACTCCACATTAAGTTTAATAAACCTGAGCTTAATTCTGGGCTCAAAGCTAGCAAAGAACTCAACCTTTTTAATTAGATATTATGCACACTTGTTATCAGTTAGCCCAATTGTTCTATTCATGCTCAACCGCTTTATTAATGGTGGTGAGAACTTCTAATTAGCACTTAGCATCTCAACATCTCAGCATGTAAATTAGGGATTACCGGTAGTGTTTCCTAATTCTGTCTCGATGATGTCATCACACCTCCTGTATATAGACTCTGGCATGTTTTTGTAATTATCATTCTGTCTGAAGATGACTTTGGAATGAAGTCGAAATATCACAGTTTCAACAATAGTTTTATCTTGCATTGACTCATATCTTGAGTTCTCAAGATGACTTTATTCTTCGGAATATGTTTTATTTTATACTTGTCAGTGTGATGCTATTCCTTTTGGTGGAGAACACATATGCTCAAAATGCAGAAGTCCAGTGCATGCATGGTGCAGTAACCACGAGCTGATTACAGACTCATCTTTATTGCTATGTAACAATTGTCTATGTTGAGCTGCTTTTCCCATCAAAGGTTTCTGTGAATAAACTTTTTGATCACAATTAATTTTGATCAATTAACTTTTAAAGCAACTGCAGTCTTTGGATAAGTTCATGTTGTGAAATACTTTGATCAAAGTCTACATTAATAACAAAGAATTTCACTGTGTAAGCCTTGCCTTAGATTTTTTCACAGCATGTCACTTACTGTACTATAATACACTTATAAAAAAACAAAAGTTAGTAATTATTTACACCCTCTCAAATATACTATGTTATTTTTATAAACTTACTGACAAAGTGGTGGTAATAAATTACAAAGTGCACAACATACTTTAACAATATTGTCTGCTTGTGGAAGTAATGTAATGGGAAGTTCATTTTTTAGCATGTTGAATGTTTTTACCCTTTGAATGTTTTTACCCTTTGAATTGCCTGTTCGACAAAAATTCTCACATTTGCAATTGAGGATGTTTTCTTAATATGACCAGGGAGCATTTGGGACGATGCCACACAGCTAGGAGGTATACAAAGTGTTGACATTACCATCATTAAATCTTCTTTAATTTTAAAGCCCCTATCAGCCATGACTTGATCATACGGCTCTATCAGTTCTAAAAAGCCACTATTTCTCACAATGAACACATCTGAAGCACGACCTCCATATGTTGGCGACACATATGACACTGCCCCTGTTGGTGTGATACCTACCAAAACTTTGATCGTATAATGATGTTTATACTCACTCCACGGTGATGCAGCCAAGTCCAAAGCACTGGGCGTTTCTGTGAATATCTCAAAGCAATCAATAATCACCCTAACCTTTGGATACAGTTTCCTGAAGCAGTTAGGAATGGTTTTTCGAACTTGGGAGCGGGTTGGCCAAATAATTAACACCCCTAACTCTTTGGACATCAATATTATCCAGGTGATAAATATGCTTGACACAGTGGCGGGGGTGATTTTGAAGTGTAAGGAAAGATCACGTCCAAGCAAGGCGAGCCTTAACCACATGAGTACAATGAGAAACTCTTGCTCTAAAGTCAGTGCTCTTGTCAGTCCACGTTTGTTTGGCAATAAATCTAAAGATTTGGGAGGAATTTTAGGACTTTCTTCGAGCGTTTGTTTGCTGCCGCGCCAATACTGCATGTGTTTCGCCTTAACAGCAAGCCAATCGAACAAAAATTTTAAGGTCTCTGTGCTGGGAAGACCAGTGTAGAATCGGAGATCAGATTCACGGGTTATTTGCGCAAATTGAAAAGAAGGACAAAGAGTACAATCTGCAATTTGGGCATCATCTTCAGGAACATCATCAAGGGTTTTATCGACTTCCTCATTTCTGCTTTCTCTGGCACAATAATCAAGCAAACGACGTTTTTTAGGAGAAGCGGTACACTGTTGTGATTCAGTCATGAACAACCTTGGCACTGGATTCTCATGAGTCCTTTTTCCATTATCGAAGTGGTTGGAACATACTGTCATGGACGGACCTGGGGTGAAATCTTTGCGCCTTCTCGATACACTTTTTCTCCAGAGCTTTGATAATTATTTGCCTTTCAGCCATCGGTGCCAAATCATCTTTGCTACGTGTGAGCGTTTTACTACTGAATTTGGGTACCATTGATCATTATTGCAGCCACCAACACAACAGCGATTCCTTTTTCCCATTACACCAGAGAATTCAGAAAAAAATACAGGCGCTAACTGCAAGTTTATGCCAAACGTGCTTTGTTATGAATAAAACATACTGTTTCGACCGTGCTCGCCCCAGACTTCTTGCCCCCTATAGAAAATGGCTTCCGTAACCTTGAACTTGTCTATTATCTATGGATCCAACGCATCGTAGTCCAGGTTTGAACCCTATTGAGAATCTATCGTCTGAGATACCACACATGCTGGGTTGCTAAAAACTCGCTGACCTTGTACAGCCCTCAGATCGCACTCTGGAAAATCAGCACAAAATCTGGCACTCCAAATCAGTCCAAGAAAATTCCATCCATTATTATGCTACCACCTTGTCATAACATAATAATCTCCTAAAATTCATTCAACACACTCAGAAATTAATAAAATGGTTATATATAGCATTGACATCTGGTACCTTGTGATATTTTAGTTGATTATTAATTGAATTTGACGATCAATTTATTTATAACTGCTTCTTTCTTCTTACAAATTTTTTCATAAACTTTTTGCTTTGAATGGAAATAAACCATTCCCTGCCGTAAAAGCTTTAATCATGAATTCTATCCTAAATTCTTTCACAGACAAATTCTACACTAGGTATTTTGAACTTCCATTTTGCCAAAACCAAAACCAAATTTTTAGCCAAATGGTTAATTTATGGGTCGATTTTTGATTGGCTGAAATTGATCATACGACTCTCATGAATGTCTCATGACTCAGCAATAAATTCAACAGGAGATTAATTCAAAATGAAAAATATGAATATATAATCAGGATTTAACCTCTTCTGACTCATCCTTCTGATACTTTATTATACATGTTCTGAAACATGCTTTCCAATTGTTATGCCTCCTGAAAGACCAGTAAATGGTAGAAATGGTGGTGTTATGGATGATATAATACCTTCAACATCCCTTCTTAATAATTTATCGTTCATCTGTTTTGGATGTTCAATGGCATCCAGCCCACCCATTAAGCCTGAAAACGTATTTGCTTTTTACATTCGTCTTCCTTCATACTGATGGTATAGTTTATTAATGATTTTAGATGAAGCTTTTTTTAAATATTTCACCGATTGATTTATTTCAGCATCTTCAGATAGTTCTATCAACTCTAGTCTCTTCTTGTTAATATCATTAGTATCATTAATCTTGATATTTTTGATTTCCTCATTTGTGCCTTCTATTTCCTTTACTAGATAATCAATATTTATGTTTTCTTCATTTACCCATTATATATATATATATATACTACATTATAATCTCATGATTATATGAATGTATTAAATTTATTTCCAGTCTAGCATGTTTATTCTCTCAATGGTTCTGTTTAGGTTTTAGGTTTAGGTTTAATTAAAGCTTGACTTGCATGACCTAAATACAGGTATTGCTAAGCTACATATACATTAATGTTAACTAGTAGAAAGAAGTGAAAGTTTACTATTATCTAAATTACACATATAATGTATCTATTAAAATAGTTATAAAAATGATATAGATGTTGGTATGAGTATTTTTGATGTTTTTGGTCTATTTACTAACCCTATGAATCTTCCCTGGATTTGAGACTATCATTTCTTTCAGTAAAGCAAAGAAAGATATGTTTAGAAAGCAGGTTAACCAGAACTGGATCGTCTGAAGATATCACATGTTCAAGCAGTCTCTGCTTGCTTTCTGTTGTAGCATTGAGATAAAAGATATTTTTAAGAATATTATTAGAATTTTTTCTCAAATCTTCGTATTTCGGGCAGGTTAAAGCAAAATGGTATTCGTTTTCCACTACATCAGAGTTACAAAGTTTGCAGATACGTTGTTCACGGGGAACATTTTCGTATCTTCCTCGTTCAATTTCTAATTTATGGTTGCTTACTCTGTATTGAGAGAATGTTCTCCTTATTGTTGGATTTTTAATTATGGATAAGTATTCTGCCATTTTGTATTCGTTTTTAAATGTACAAAAGAAAGACAGTTTGGAGGTGTTATTCATTTTATGTCTCCAGAATTCAACATATTTTTCTTTCATCCTATTTACTATAGTTTTCATATTATAGTTGATTAGATCACTTCCAAAATTTCTTGAATTATCGTAGAATGGTTTTAGCATGGTTATGGCGTTGGTGTAGAAGGATTCTTTGTTATTATTATATAGTTGTTTTGACATTAGGAAGGATTGTTTTACGATTGAGTTGTCGTCTAGTTTAAGGATATGTTTGAAGTAGTCTATAATATTCTTTTTAATTGCAATCAGAAGAGGGTATTTCCCAAGTTCGCTTCTGCAAGCTATATTGTTTGCTTTTCTGTTTACACCCAAATATAACTTGCAAAATTTTAAATGAACTTTTTCTGCTTCAGCATTGTCCCATTTGTTAAAGTCGTTTTTTTTTTCTGTTATATTATTTATGTCATCTTTACTCAATCTATATATAAAATTATCAATTATATTTTTCATATCATTGCAGTTTGGATTATAACAGGTTACTAATTTACTTATATTCTCATGATATGGTTTAGAGATGGAGGTTAATTGTTGAGTGATCACAACTGTTGAAAGATTAAAATGTCTGCTGCTGAACACCAATCTAGCTAATTCAGACACTCAATTTTTAACATCTTGTGATGATGCACAGTCATCAAAAATTACAAGAGAATTTGTTCCTTTATATATTTAAAAAACATGTTTTAGTATAATGTCAACCTGATCTTGGTCACATTGAATAGTTATAAAAATCTCTGTCTAATTAATTTCCATTCTTCAGTATGTTCTATTGTATTCAAATGTAGGTCATATCAGGATTATATAATCTTTCTCTAACATATTTAAAATATAGCTTGTTTTTCCATATGATGTCATACCAACAATAATCATGTTGAAAGGTTCCATGATAATATACTACATAATTCAATTAATTTAGTATTGGATAGTCTGCAGATCATTATTAATAAAGTTTACTAACCCATCAGACACAATGAAGACATAAATAGTACAATCTTTAGTAGTTGCTGCTGATTTTGTAAGTTCTAGTAGAATACCAGATTGTGTGTTAACTACCTTCCTGCCAGATCCATAAACAGATTGATTTTGGCACAAAAACTGTCTTTTGAAAAAGTTGTGAACAGTTATGTTGTGGTCAAGTTTCATCTTATTCGAAAATAAATGACAAACCTTCTCATATAATCAATTTTTTTATCAAATCTCTACTATACACCTGGTTAGGTTTACCTTTGATTGAGATTTTGGTTCATTTCAGATTTGGATATGGAAAGCTCTCAGAATCTGTACTGTCTTCCTTAAATTAAAAAACCATTGCTTTCATGCTCCTTCTGGGAACATTCACATTGATATTTTGGAGAGCAGAACTCTTAGGGCCAGCTTATTTGTTAAAGTATTGTAACATGCTGGTAAACAATTCTACGACCCAACTGAAAGTTATCTGTAACATCATTAACCAATTCATCATTCATAGTAGTTTCATATTCAAGGTGGAGATTTTCAAGAGAATATTCAGCAGATGCTTGTCTGGTTCATGTAATCAACACTTGAGAGCTACCAGAAATTATGGTAATATATTCAAGATTGCTCATCATTACTATGAGGAACAAATAATCCAATATTTTCTAAAATTTTAGAAAGCTTGATTTTCTGAGTTGTTCTGAAAATATCATACATTAGTATATCTGTGACCTTATCTGTACTACCAGAAGTGGCTCCACCATCCTCTTTGCTGATCAGCTTTCATAGGTTTTCACTAACAATTCTGCATTCAATTATATCCTCTCTTTGTGATTCTGAAAGACATTTATCTTTATATATCTCATAAACAGATTTGTTGGAGTTATAACTTGTCTCCCCAGTGTATTTTATCTCGATTCTACACTGTACCAATTTAGAGAGATTATTTTTGAAATGATTTTTGGTGTTTACAACTTTAAGATCATAAACAAGATGCAAGCTTTGTGGGAACTCAAAAATATAATTGCTTGTCAGCATTAGCTGAGGATGGATTAAATGTAACAAGATGTCTTGTTCTATCTCCCATTACTACAGACTTGGAAAATTTTCTGTAATTTGGTTTTAATCTGTTTTCTGTTAACATTTATATATTGTAATGTATATTTTAGTTTTTGGTTCCAAGAAAGTATAAAAATCCACCTGATGTTTTTTTTAGCAATATTTTCGATTTCCTTCCATGGTGTTGATTTGTAATCTGTATTAATAATATAATTTCTCCTATAATTGACAAGCCTACAACTGTTGCTACCCCAGTCTTAAAATTTTATTGAGTTCTGTCTCCATTCATCATAATATTGTCTAGTTTCTGTTCTGCAGTCCTCGAACTCATTTTGATTCAATTGACTGAATTCTGTTTGGAAATGTTTATCTATGCAGTATATTGTACTGCTGCCAACTTGTTTTTCAGTTGATTGATATGAGAATTTGTAATTAGTTAATATACCATCACTACACATGCTCAACTGCCAAAAAATCGGCCGACAGATACTCATGAACACAAAATCCAACTTAAAAAATTCGGAAGCATACAACATTTATTCATGCTTCAATCTTATGACAACAGATCATGATACCATAAGTTAAATCAACTCACATTATTGTCTCATCATAACATAGGCTGATCTCCCATTATAAATTTCAAAACATTTCTTAAATTTTTGTTATTCGAATTCAATCATTAGGTTGTTTACTGTTTCTTTTTTCTTTTTACAAATTTATTCATCAAATCTGTATTTAGTTTGTATTCTCATTCCTTTTACTACTGTATCAATTACAAACATTCCATTGTGTTCTTTGATCTTTATTTTTCTCTAAACCTAATCTTATCCTTGATTTCAACATGGCCTTTTAATTCCTTGTGTTTTTTTACACAGTGAGTTGCATTTTTTGTTTAATAATTTATCATTGTATTTTAACAAGTACTCTTTGATGTATTAATTTTCAATCGTTTCAAATTCCTTTTTGTCTCTGCATGGAGCATTTACAATTAATCGAATCATTGGTTTATAATACCTGTATTTGTGCTCGACTCTTTTTATTGGTCTTATGCCAAGTTCCTCACATGTACTGTAAATCTTCTATTAAGCACTCCCTCTAATCATCACACCCCTCCCCCTCCTAACCCCAGAACAACACACTCATTTCCAGTAACATTTGATGACAAGCTCTACTTATATATTAGTCGGTGTGGTTAGCAGTTTGCTTAACAAGCATGGAGTTTGAAAGAAGGTTCTGCAATTTTCTGTAGCTCTTTGTTGAGTATCTTAGCATGTTTCCTCTTTTTTGTTCTTGCATGATACATCCCAGGAATTATTAAGCTGACCTCTTGCTTTCACCTTCCACACACTTGAATAGAAACTGAATTGATTTCTGATGCACCAAGAAAACCAGCTACAATTCTTGATAGCTCTATGAGGATGTGACCAGCCAACTCTTTATACACTCCATCTGCATTTGGATCACGTTTGTCTTTTTTTGCAAATCAGCTACTTGTTCATGACAGGTGACCACATTGTTTTGTACTTGCGATGTTCATGAATGGCAGTCTTGGATTTTATTTCCTTGCACATCTCAAAAGTGTAATTGTAATTTCCTCTAGCCATCACCAAGTTTCAAAATTCTATATGATATGTTTAAATTGAGAGGTCATGTGTGTTGTTGATTTCCAGCCCAGAGGGTAATATGACACTTGCATGGCTTTGTGTGGCAAGCTACGTTTTGAAAATGGCTGAGTTGAACAATGATATTATATCACATAAGGGAAGCAAAGTAAGACTTTTTTGATGGCTTTCGAACTTCAAGCGATGCAGTATGCAGAAAGAGTATCATACCAGGCCATGTCTACAAAGGACAAAGTTAATGTAAAGCGAATCTGGGAGTGGTAAAAAAAATAAAGACACAATAGAAGAACTGAAGGTGAAACCCAAAGGTGCAAACAGAGAAAGGTTTTATTGAGCAACTTGATAATTTATTGCTTGTGTGGATTTATGGTAGGCAGGCTAATGGACTGAGAGTTTCCCACAAACTCATCAAGGTGAAGGCAAGACAAATCTATGATGAAAAGTGCTTATTCAGTGCTCTCACTGGCTGGCTTGATAAGTTTATGCAGCAGAATGGTTCATTGCTTCATAAAAAGGTCACTACCACTCAGTGAGAGCCAAATAGAGCCATTGATAAGTTGATTTCTTATATCCTCCAAGTATGCTGACTTTTCAGGTAGCACCAGTACCGGCCTTCATGTAACATAGCTATGGATGAGATGCAAGTGTGGGATGATATGGTTTCCAGTACAATTCTCGATAGCATTGGTGCTAAGTCAGTACCATTAAAGACTACTTGACACAAAAAGGTCATGGTAACCATCTGCCTAGCTGCCAAAGCTGATGGAACAAAATTAGAACTGTTCATAGCTTTTTGCAGAGGGAAACAGGAAACTGTGACAATATATAATCATTCATGACTGGACAATCATGGATATGTGAGGAGACTTACCTTTAGGGGGCGGGGAAAAGTTGTTAGTAAATAAATAATACGGGATTAGGAATAAAATTGAATTTTATTCTAGATGTTTTCTGAGTATTGAAACATGGTGTCAGGAGATTAATTTTAATACACATTAGGAGATGGCTGGGAAATTTGAGCAAGAATTGGAGGAAATGGAAACAAGAATTTCTATTTTATCTTACAGCTTATGGAATCTGATGAAAAACCTGATCAAGTAAAAACTTCTTGTATGCTAACTACCATTGGAGAGAAAGCGAGGGATGTGTACTACACGTCACGTTTGAATCCGAAGATGAGGCAATGGAGTTGAAGAAAGTCATTGTAAAGTTCAATGCATACATGTTGGCAAATAAAAATATAACCTATATGCATTATCAATTTTTTTCTTCCAACCAAGCTGAAGGGCAGACAACTGATGAATATGTGACTGAGCTCAAGTCCCATGTAGAACATTGTGAATTCGGTGAACTCAAGACAAGTTTGATTCGAGATGAAGTCATAATTGGCTTATATGATAAGAAGGTTCAAGAGTGTTTGCTTAGGGAGTTGGAACTGTCACTTGACACTGTGTTGCAAAACAACAATTGTGAGAAATTAAAGGAGCAGCAGTGACTAACACCGCTGAGTCAACTGTAACCATAACTCAATGAATAAAGCAAATCAAAAGAAATGAGGTACAGAGCAGTGATGATGAGGACTGTGAGTATCTACTATCAAGTGTAACTGTCAATAAAAATGTAAATATTAAGTTGCGAGATTCTACCAATGGCATATAACTTATGGTCCAAGACAGTACAGAATTCTTCATCAATTTGGTCACAGATAATCCTACTGATACAAATCGATGGCAATCATCCTTTAAGATAAACAGAACATCGGTCACCTATATGCTGGATTCAGGTGCTCAAGTAAATGTTCTCCCAGAGAAAATCTATAATTCATTATCCAAGAAACCATGTCTTCTCCTGACAAATGCCTAACTTACAGCATATGATGGTGGGAATATTTCATTAAAGGGTAGATGTATTGCTCATGTCACAAAGGGATCAAATAAAACCTTTCCAGTACAGTTTTTTTTGGTCACCACACACTCCTCACCCATAATCGAACTCAAAGCCTACAAAAAGCTGAATCTTACTAAATGCATTTACCAACCAAACAAAAACTACAATGAAATCCATCAATGTTATGATTCAACCTTCAGTGATCTTGGCTGTTAGCCTGGGGAATACCATGTTAACATCGACCTGAACGTTAAACCTGTGGTTCATCCAGTGCAAAGAGTCCCATTTACATTAAAGGCAAAACTCAAAGCCAAATTGTGCAATAGCAAAGGTAGATAAACCCACAGATTGGGTGAATAGTATTGTTGTCATTGAAAAATCGAATAGTAACATCAGAATATGTCTCAATCCAAAAGACTTAAATTATGCAATTAAACGAAAATATTCTCAAATGCCGACCGCAGAAGAAATCATGTCCCAGGTGTCTTGAGCTAACATTTTTAGTAAACGTGACACAAGTGCTGTATATTGGCAAATGAAGCTTGATGAGCCATCATCTGATTTATTAGCTTTCAACACACTGTTTGGAAGATACAATTTGATACCATTTGGCATGCACTGTGCAAGCGAAGTATTCAGCAAGCAAATTTCCCAATTAATTCATGGGTTAGAAGGTGTTGCGCACATACAGGATGATACTATAGTATGGGCCAAAGATAAAGACAAACATGCCAGTCGAAATAACTCAGTGCTTGATGTTTAACAGGTGCAAGTGTGTTTTTGGTGTGGATGAGATCACCTACGTTGGTCACATTTTTTTTTAACCAAGGTTTACAAGCTAACCCTAGAAATATCAAAGCAATTACAAATACGCATCAGCCAAGAAGCTATTTGCCTGATCTCAGGAAATTGTCAGCAACAGAGTCAAAAAAGAAAGACTATGTTCCTTCGAAGTACCTCCCTCAACAAATGAAAAAAGTCAAAATAGTTCATGGTGAAGGTTCCAGATCAATACCAAAGATCCCCATTTGAAAGAAAAACTCATGGCCTGCGAAGGCAAGGGTGGCAGACGCAGGAAGTACTCCCAGATAGTACCTGGTAGAAACAGAAATGGGGACTACAAGATGCAGAAATCGTCATAATCTATTGACAACAAGGGAGAAGTTTCAGAAGATCCCAACGGACTTCAAAGACAAATGTTCTGAATCAACCCACACGAATACAACTGATTCGCCAATTGTTGATAACCTGTTTTCATCAGAACCCAAAAATGTTGATCCAGATCCACCTTATCAGTCTTGTTTGAGAACATCCACAAAACCACCAGTCCGATATGGAATCGATAAATGGATGCACAATGCATTACATTCAACATTTAAGCTTAGGACCTATTCAGACTTAAGACTTGTCCAATAGCTGTTGAGTTTATTTCTCTTTGCTTGTTATTATGTCATTGGAGAAGGGAGGATGTGACAATATATAATCATTCATGGACATATGAGGAGACTTTTTTTAGGGGGTGGGGAAAACTTGTCAGTAAATACATAATATGGGATTAGGAACAAAATTGAGTTTTGTTCTAGATGTCTTCTGAGTATTGAAACAGAAACCAAGGTCCTGGATGAGGAGTTCAGAAGTAAATGTGTTGTACAAACTTCAACGAATGCTTGGATGAATGAGGAGCTTACCCAAATCTGGGTACAAAGAGTCCTTGGCTCTTTCTCGTTCACCAGATGTCTACTCACCTGGGATTCTTATGAGTGCCATATGATGAAAAGCGTAAAGGAAGTACTAGCTAAAAACAAAGTTGATTATGTTTCTTGTTCTAGGAGGCCATATGAAGTACATCCAGGCTCCTGATGCGAGTTGGAACAAGCCATTCAAATTGTTAGTCAGTGAGCAACATGATGATTGGATGGCTAATGGCCTACATCACTACATAGAGGCTGGTAATATGTATCCACTGTCAAGGAAGATGATTGTTGAATGGGTTCTAGAAGGGTGGTCCACAGCTTGCACAAGATGTAGTTGTGAAATCATTTAAGTTGTGCACATTAAATTTAGCTGTAGACAGCTCCAAGGATTCGATTATCCACTGCTTTAAGAAGGGCCAGGTGTGTAAGTCAGGACTTGACCAACTAAAGGCTCGACTTTCTGTCTTGGACATTATAGACTCAATGGGATTGGCATTGTGGAAATGGAGGATGAGGAAGTTCACAATGAGATATGAAACAGGGTTTCTGAAATACTGCATTCTTTACTTTAACTTTTGTATGGTTCATATAATTATTGGAGAATTTATAGCCACTTGTTATATTTTTTAATTTGATAAAAGATATATTCATGATTTACTAGCATACCTTAATGTGACTACGACAATTTCAATGATTACCTGACATACCATTGTGTTACATTTCATATTGGCTTAATTTGTGCATACTAAGTTGATAATAAAATTTGCAAAGTTCAGTAAGAGAATCTGAGTGTTTGGTTTAAGAAATTAAATAAGCACTCCAGGCACTTAATAGAAGATTTACGGTACTGCCAACATAAACCATTTTTGAACAAGTTTTGTTTAGCATTAATCAATTCTAATTCAGGTAATCTTCTAATGCAATATGTTTTTAGAAGCATGCTTTCATTTAGATGTATGTATTCAAATTTTGTTGTCTGACTTGATGCTGTATAAAGCTGTTTTTTTTTATCTATCTTATTAATGTTATAAATATCGTAATTGCTGTTTATAAACAAGTAAACAAAATGATGGAATAAATGACTCTGCAAATGAATTTTCTGAAAAATCTTCATTATTGATCTGTTTAATCCCTCTAATTTTAAACTCCATTGTGTTATAAACATGTTTGTCTTAAATTTTTGGTGTCTATTATTGTCATTTTCTCACATATGGAATTTAACTTTTTTGAAAAAATGTGGTTTGTAACACTCATTGCTAATTACTTTTGTTTTATTCAAATATTTCTATTGGGTTGAATATTTTTTTGGTTGTTGTAAAGTATTTTCCATTTTTTTTTCCTTACATAACCTTTACCTAAAAAGAAATTTTGTGCCTTGTAAGTTTTATCATCATACCTACCACAGTTAGGTCTACATTCTAATGTTTTTATTTTTGGACACATCTCTCTCGCTGATTATAATAAATCTGACTTCCTCCTTCAACCGGATTACACTGGTTAGGGTCTCCAGAAAGGTACAATTCAAAATGGTATTGCACCCATAATTTATATAACAATGCAATGAATTTGTCAGGAACCATATTAAATTCATCAGTGAATACTGTTTTGTTTTTAATCTGATTGATATTATTCTTGTTCTATTTGCCAAAGGAACTATCAAATGTCTTGTAAATATTGTTTGTTTTGTCTTCAGTGAAACCAATCTGTTCGTCTTCTCTTATTCTTTTTGTTAATCCTTCTTTCACATTCTGAGCAGCTTTATTTGTATATGACAATACTAATGGGTTCTTCTCGTGTATTAGCATTTCCATCAATTTGTGTGTATTTTCAGATCCAGCTTGACCATTGTAAACAATTCCACCTGCTCTAATAGTGTTGAAATCAAGAATATGTAGATTTTCTCTGAAGTTCTTCTCGAAATATGTTATCATTTTGTCTTCCTCAAACACTTTTCCTATCTGTTTGGTACTGAATTTAATATCTTATTTTTTAACATCCTTTTTGGGTTAATAATAAATATTCCATCTGTATTAATGGGTTGCTATTAGATTAAGAGCATATAAAATATCTTCAAAAAAAAACAAAATGATTAATACTACATTTATCACTAAATCTATCAATTTTAATATTATTCCTTCATTTAATACATAGGTCCAAATATTCATAGCCATTTCATAATCTCAGCAAATGAAACGATTATTCACTTTATTAAATTTTGTTGCCAAATGACCAATGAAACAGTTTGCTAACATTTTATCTTGTTTCTCTTCAAAATTGTCAAAAATATATTCAATTAAGTTTCTGAATGTATTGTGTTTTAAGGGTCTGTTAGTGAAAACCTTGTATTTCATGTTTGATGGATTCATTTTAAGGACTTGAATGAAATGTTTTGTGAGAGAGATAGAATGAAATCCTGCTTCTATTCTATAAGCACAGCTGTATTTGTCTAAAATTGCTTCATCTATGTAAAATTCACCTGTTTTTTCTAAATTGTGAATATCATTGAACTTTTCCATTTCATCATGGATATAGGTTGTTAATTTTTGATCAATACATTTGGGTAACTCTTACATATGTCAAAGTGTTTATGCAGCCAGTCTTCTTCATCATAATAATACAAAGCTTGTAGCTCAAATTTGTCTAACATTTCCTGTACTCTGGAATTATAAGAAGACTCCAGAAGATAACCATTTCGGATTTTAAATGGTTAACTGGCTATTGATGTGATTGATGTTTTCCACATAAAGTCCTCAACACGATATATGTCAAATAGTTTGTCACAAATATCCTTTCTCATATTACAATTGTCATTTCTATGGTCAATAAATCCATGCATATATTCGATTTACACTTCATATTTATTCACAATTATATCTATGGCTTCTTCAACCTTATTCTCAACTGGTAGTACTAGAAATCATAGGAGCCACTGAGTATTTTGATAAAATACACAACAACAATAACTCCAAAAATCGATAGCATGTTTAATTTATTCTACGTTTCGACTAGACTTTAGTCATCTTCAGGAATGCTGCTGGGTTACAGGTGGGGTCCACTTATATACAAATGACAATCACGTGATATCTATTAATAGAAAATGACGAGTTCTCGGGATGCTTTAGTCCCGTGGTTGAGCTGCGGTTTCAGGCAGCGGATGGCGAGCGCTTACTTATAAAGCAATGTTGACCAGTGGTTGGCTTTGTCAGAGTTTTGTTCATCTAGTGAAATTTGAAAGAGTGATTTGATGTGGTTGTGAATTTCAGAGTCTGGGCAAGTCGTGTGTTCTTTTATTTTCCAATGTGTGATTGTTGGCAACCTGGGGAAGAAAAGCTGTATACCACAGAACTTTGGTATTCTTTTGGTGTTTTATCCTTGCATGACAAAAAAAACAGTTTGTGGTGGTGGTCTTCCAGTTGACAATTAATCAACAGGGACATTTTATCAGGTGCGGGAGATTTTTCTTTAATTTCCGGAGTAATGTAGTGCCAAGTTTGCCAGTATATGGTAGATGAAGCCATACTTTTGGGGGCTGTGAAGTTTCTTCGGTGGTCTGGATAACATTGTCAGGGTTAGGTGGGGTCCAGTCTGTGCTGAACGTTTTGACAAGTTGTGTGGGCATACGTTTGGTGAACCTGTTCCATGATATAAGCTTTCAAATGTTTTGTATTTCATCTGAGAGTAGAGTTGTGTTGCTGCAAATCTTTTGGGCAGAATGGATTAATGATCTGATCCAGGCAGTTTTTCGGGACCAGGGTGTAAAACTGGATAGATGGATGTACTGGCCGGTGTGGGTGCATTTGCGGAAAATTGTAGTACCAGATGAAGTTATATTATTGTCCACGAACTCTTCATTTGTGAATTTAATTTGGGGATGGTTACTGTTGAGTTGTTTTAGGATGATAGGTATGTCAGTTGGTTTCATGAGAACTAACATGTTGTCAACATAACAAACATAAAATTTAATTATATTGGCGTCTATTAGTTTCTTAACAATATCTTCTTCTAATGCAGTCATTATTATGTTTGCAAGAGTTGGACCAAGCGGAGAGCCCATGGCGACACCATCAATTTGTTTATACAGATATCCATTTAAAGAAAAAGGTGTTTTCATACAGCAATCTAACAATAGCTTTTTCAGTGTTCTTTTCTTGAATGCAGTAGTTAGTTGTTTATCATTGTAAATTCTGTGTAGGATGATGTAGACAGTTTTCTTGAGAGGGATGTTTGTAAACAGCGAACTAACATCAAAGCAGCGTTTGAAATTCTTGGGTGCACACCTGGACTATGCATGTAGGTTTCTTGCTGTGCATGTAGTCTTTTTCTCTGGGTACACAACTGTGCATGTAGTTCTCAGTAATACAAATTACTTGATCACCAGCAGTTTTTTCTTTGTAGAAACGTTATTCGTAAAAAATACAAAAAATTCTATCATTACTGATCCAAAAAAGTTTATATTCGCATCACATTTTGACTTAAAAACACTTAAAACAACTGCCTGCACTGCCGAACACATTGTTTATTTGTAAGCAGTTTGAATCGCAGGCTCATGTTTCTAGAGCACATGCGTACTGCATGCAGTGTCGTTGCACAACCTCGTTTCACAACACATGCAAAATCATCATGCATCATTGTTTCTTGTCAAGTTTTCCAAGTGCTGAAAGTTATAAATATTAATCATGCCACCGAAAAAACATCCAAGATCTGATGATGGATCACAAAGGAAGTTGTTCAATTGGTTGGCTGATAAAGAATCAACAAAACATGACGAGACTTCACCATCAGAGAAAACAAGTGATGGAAGTGAAATTGCAAGCTCAATGACTAGCATGGCCACCGGTGATGAAAACAAAGAAACTAGTTCAATTAAGACAAAGGTTTACAAGTTTCAAGAAAACTGGAAAACAAATAGGTTGTGGTTAATATTTGACAATGAATTAAATGTGATGTACTGCAACGTATGCAAACAGTATGATAAATTACAGAAAGCCAACAGTTTTCGGGAAGGCACTTCGAGCTTCAGATTTGCACAGAAGAGCAATTGAAAGTAAGAGAGTGATGGAAAAACCTGCAAACGAGAGGCCAATGGAAAAACTGACAACATTGATGAGTTAAATGGAAATCGAGCAAATGAAAATACTTTTCCGAACTGCGTTTTATGTAGCCAAAAAGGCCAAGCCATTTTCAGATTTCCCTGATCTCTTAAAATTGCAGTGTGTCCATAGAGTAAAAATTGGTGAAAGCTACTGCAATGATAAACAGGCAAGGACATTTATCAGTTTTATTTATGAAGAGCAGCGACATAACATTGCCGTCGAAATAAATGAAACTGACTTTTTTGCCATTTTAGCTGATGGAGTAGCGTTGTTGAAGAAGAAATTGTGTATGTAAAATACCTTCATGACTATTATCCAGAAACTGAATTTGTGGTAAACAAGCCTCTGGAAAAGGCAGACGCAGAAAGTATTACTGCTGCTGTCGTGAGTGCAATGAAAGATGAGCTAGAGGTTCCAGAATGACAAGATAAATTAGTTGGATGTGCACTGGATGGAGCTTCAGTGAACCTGGGCTGTTTGTCAGGTGTGGCTGTCAGACTTAAATCAGACAATGCAGAACATTTGATAATAATTCACTGTTTTGCTCACAGGTTGGAACTGGCCATAAAGGATGTTGTCAAGCAGAACAGTTACATGGCAACTGTTGATGATTTTTTCGAAAAAATTTTCAAGTTTTACAAGAATTCTGCATTAAATTGGTCAGGCCTCAAGATTAGTGGTGCAGCCCTTGGAGTGCCAGTATTTAAGCTTGTCAATGTGGTTGGTTGCCGGTGGCTGCCACATCATGAAAGAGCTGTTGAGGTTGTATTGAAGATGTGGGTTGCTCTAGTTACTCACCTTCAACAAGTCTGTATCAGTGGGACCAGGGTCAGCAAAGAAATGGCTAAGAGTTTTCTGAAGACCCTCAAGTCACCAAAGTTTGTGATGTATTTGAACTTTTTTAGTGCCTATCTGAAACTCTTGAGTGCCCTAAGTAAAGTCTTTCAGGGAAATCACCACACAATTGAAACTGTTGTTGCAAAGATCGAGGCAGTTAAGTCTAAACTTGAACAGTTGAGTGACAAAGCTAAGCTAGAGCAAGTGATTTCCAAGGACCTTGCAGTGAATGAATCTGGCATCTACATGTTTCGAGGGATACCTCTGACAATTGAGGATCACACCAGAGAAACAAGAAGTGATGGTGCAGCTCTGGCAGCAAATGCCCTTAAAGTGCAAAAGGAACTTTCAGGAATTATTGACCAAACCCTACAGAACATTGTTGAGAGATTTGGCAACACATTAGAAGACCTGGTAGCTGCAGCATTAAGAATGTTTGATCCCCAGAATTGGCCTCAGGACACCACTTCTTTAGAGACACATGGTGATGACAATATCCCACTGCTTTACAGCCACTTCAATGCTGTCAGTGAGACAGAACTTGAATGGATAGACTTGAAGCAGCATGTTAACAGGCTACAAGCAGTCAACAAACCCCCTCTGCCATTTCTCAAATTGTGGCAGTCAGTTCTGTGACAAGATTCTGTCACAGGCAGATTTCGAAACATCCTTGCTCTTGTGCAGATTGATCTTGTTATTCCAATTAACAGCGTAGAATGTGAAAGAGGATTTTCTCTCATGGGATGTGTCAAGTGTGATTGGAGAAACCATTTGAAACCTGACACCCTAACCGAATTGATGAGTATCAACTTATGCAACACAGGTTATGATGATTACGACCCAGAGAAGGCAATCCTGATTTGGTTAAGAAGTGGTAAACTGCCGAAGCGGTTTACTAAGCCATATGGGCCGAGATCGAAGCAAGAGGAGGCTGCCTGGGATACAGATGAAGAAGAAAACTGACTTTATAGTGATTTTCATTTATTATTTGTGTATCTTGCTATCAAACTGATATGTGCATGTTGAAATCTGCTTGTGCAGGTAAATCTTTTAGCTACATGCACAGTGTGCACATAGAATTTTTAGAGAATTTCGAACACTGCAAAGAGTAGTATAACTTGAATGGTAGGTTATTCCAAAGACTTACCAATCACATCACTGGAAGTTGATCCCTTGGATGGAGGGAGTGTTTTTTTGACCTCTATTAAAGCTTCTACACCAATCAACGATGGTGTCGAATGTTTGGGCATTTTGAGTCAAATGTCTGGGCCGTTGGAGTGGGTTGGACCTAAGTGCATGCGTGCCTCTCTGACTCTCCCTAAGTGGAGCGTTTATAAGTACTAACTATACCACCCTTTTGTGTGAAGCCTGACTTAGAATTTGGACCCGTGGGGAAAATAAAAGAAAAGAAAAGAAAATAAGAACAATAATCGACAGACACGTTGTACAATTAAAAGAAAAAAGCATGATGAGAATAAAAAGAAATATATATATTAATGACAAGAGTACAGTTGTCTTCTTCTCATCTTTGGTCTTCTTCCTCGACCATGTTGTTGTTTGTATGCTTCCTTTCTGAGGTAATTCCACTGCTTTTTACTCAGGTGAGCCATTCTCTGTTTTGCCAGGAACCCTTCTCTTATCACCCTCATCCAAGCGTATGCCATGCCTTTTGTGAGACCCATGTTTCTGTAAAGAAGACTTGTGAAAATATATCGAAGGTGAAATGGAGCGCTTATTCGAATACAAATATTACTTGTCACTAAATCGATCATAACTTTTTTTCTTTTGGACCGATTTCGCTCAAAATGGTATCAAAAGATTCCTCGGAGTCAAGCTATTCATATTATATCTGTTGTCGTCAGGTTTGGACAAGCGGTTTGGAAGTTATCGTCAATTTCGTCGGTTCAGAGTTGGAACGCGGTGCTTATTCGAGTACAAACACCTCGATAGAGGGGGCAAAGTCGCATAACTTTTTTGTTTCTCAATCGATTTCGCTCAAAATGGTATCGAAAGATTCCTCGAAGTCAAGTGGACATTCCATATTCGGAGGTCTATATTGCTACGGGGCTTCGTTTTCAAGTTATCGAGGTTTTTGTGTTTTCTATTCATCCAGTTGGGCACTTGAGTGCTTTGTCAAGTACTTCTGATCTTGGAACAGCGTTTTAAGCAAAGTTAATGCGTTGTTTTGGATCTGTGATTGTGCTCGAATGTTTTATTGTGTCTTTGGTTGTGAAAATAAGAAGAAAAATAAGTAAAAACTCACCTGTGAATTCTTTGTTTGTGTTTGTCCTCGTGGTGTCTGGAGTACGCGTTCGCTTAGAATACATTAATTTTGACAGGTGTTTGCACAAGCTTTGATGGATTTACAAATAAATTGGAATGGGAAATGAGATTGTGGGGGTGACACATCCGGTCTCGTGTGGTCACAGCTCTGATGGATTTATGAATAAATTGGAATCGGAAATGAGATTGAGATTATATAGGAAAGACGGAAGGGTGGGAGAAGTTTACAGTCAAAGAAGAATGGCATTCGGTGATTTGATATTTCTATCGTTAAGATTTTCAGCCATAATTTTTTGTCTGAAATCTTGGCAATAAGAAGTTTCAAATGTTGCTATGATAAGGAATTATGGAAGTTCATTGGATTATTGGATTATTTTTCAATATTTCTTTGATTTGGACTTCCAGTTGTTGGAATGGCTGTAGGTTCAAGTCAAGAGAAGTATTGAGAAGGATTTCTTATTATTTCTTGCAGGGATGGAATTGTGAAGGATTTCATGGGTTATATTGTTTGGGATGGAGAGATTTTGGTGTTTGTTTGAATTCAAGGTCCCATTGCTGGGTATTTAACAGTGATGAGATGTTGAATTTGAATAATCGCTGAATATACATTCATGGTAAGATAAAATTGGAAGATTATGATTTTATTTTTTTTTTTTTTATTTGAAAATATCGAGCCTTTGTGTCAAAATGCTCGGAGTTTCAAGTAACAAGAAGTATTGAGTATGATTTTGATTATTGTTGGCATTTTTTTTTCTTGGTTTGGAGTCAGCTACTACTGTCGTGGTAGTAGTTGACTCTGACCAGGAAAGAAGTGCCAAATATTTTGAAATATTGGATTGTTGGAAATTGAAGAAGAAAGTTATCGTTTATTGGAGATGGTTGGTTAATTGGTGTGGTTTGAAATCTGGGTGGGATTTTTTATTCCTACTTGATTTCTGGACAGCATGGATTAAAGAAGAATTGTTCATTTATTTTGGATTTGGTGAATTATTGTCTTCATTCAAAGCTATTGCTTCTGTTATTTTTATTACAGAAACAATGGCTTTGACAGAAGAATGATTGTTCAGTTAATAATTAAATTATTGTTTTGTTCTGCAATAGTCAGCTTGAATATTTTTTAAGCTTTCTGTTGCAGGATGGAATAATTATTGATGCTTTAATAATTATGGATGGCAAGAACAAGGTTTGAATTTTTGTCATGATCTAGAAGAGATAGGTCATTTTTTTTTTAAATTGGCCTTCTTTCTGGATCGCGATAATTGTTCTGTATATTTCAGATTTGAGGATTGGATTGGATTTTTGTTGCATTCCAGGAAGTGAGTCGGATTTTTTCCGAGTTTTCTTTCTGGTACATAATAATTATTCATATTTTCAGAGGAAGAAGAAACAGGAGGAAATAATAATAATTTATTATTTTTATTGTAAAATATTATACAAAATATGAAATACATGTATTTTGAATTCTAATTGTTGAGTTTATCTTGATTTTTGTCCAGTTCTTGAATTTTTGAATAATTATTCAGATCCAAATCCCAGCGCTTTTTTTCAAAAGAAAGAGCCCTCGGACGTAGATCGAAGCAAATAATCAATGATTATTTAAATATCGAAATAATTTAGTTCCAAAGTGAATTGATAATAGGGATGTTGTACAGGTACTGATTGAATACTGTTCATTCCCACAAAAGACGCATTTTCAGAATGAAAGAAGTCAAATTTTGGGAATAATATTAAGTCCTCTCCTTTTTTTAAAACCCATGCAATGTTATCTGATATGTATTTTTCTTTGGAATGATGATATGTGCATGGTTTGAATAGGGATTCATTGTCATATACACGCTTGTTCTTGTAATAAATGTCTTCCCATTGTTCCTGGTTTATCTTGTAAATGTTGAATCCGACAAAACCTTCAGGATTGGTTCTGTAAGCTTGGATATCTTGGTTTGTTCCATCGTTGTTTATTGTTTGTTTTTTTTAAAGCCGATGATATTACATTTGATTCGCAGGTAACTTTTATTTGTGTGATTACTCTGAGTTTGTTCAAGTTGAATAGTCCATCTGAGCCTATTTTGAATTTGTTGTCGAATTATCCGACTTGACGATTTGCATTGGTGATAAAAGATTCATCTTTGAAGCTTGATACTGTTGCATAGTAACAAGATGGTCCTGTTTTGAAACGTTTTCCTGTGGTGGAAAATACGTGATTTGATTTTTTGTTGAAAGATATTGGTGGATCGATCATGATTTGCAGCATTCGTATAATGGTTTCATCGGCTCCGGTGAAAGGGTCTTTGTGAGGAAATCTTAATGTTGTTGTCAAGTTGTGTTTACACTTTCCGAATACCATGATGTTTTGAATGTGTGCCGGATATGGGAAGTTTATAAAGATATGCAAATGAAAGAGCGGATATGGAATATTCAGAATAAGTATTATTTTGATTATGATACGGAAATGAAAGAGCAGATATGGAATATTCACAATAAGTATTATTTTAATTGGTTTTTGCTTAACCCCTTCTTAAGTGTAGGGGTATTGGTGTTTTAGGAATGTTAAGTGTTTTAAGAGGCCCTTGAAATGTTTACATAAGCGGTCAGAATGCGATTTGAAATAGTTAAATGGATTTGAAGAAGTTTAAAAGAATTACCGTTGGAAGGTTTTGTTATGAAGATTATTTTAAACAATATTTAGATTCTTTTGTTTTGAAAAGAAATATAAAGTATATGATTTTGAAACATGAAGGTGTTGAAGATTGCGATAAAGTTGTTTTTGAGAGAGGAAAGTTTACGGTGGATAAGAATATGAATCTCGTTCAAGATTTGTGTGTTTCATGCTGTCATTATCATGTCATGTTATGGTATTCGGGATGTTATTCAGATTGGTTGTTTTTTAAAATTATGGGGAAGTATAAACAGTATTATTGTGAAGTCTTGAATAGTATGACAAAAGAAGAGCAGAAGAAAATTGGTGCTTGCTTTTTGTATGTGACTGAGTCTAAACATTCAAAACGTCATTGGGGTTCTGTGTTGGATATCATGGAAATTAATTGGGATTTCGATGATATAGATTTTGATAGAATCAGTCAAATATGTTCAGGAAATGCTAATAACGATGTTATGAGAGCAGATGTTATGAAATGGAAATGAACTATGAATGATATGCTAGGTTGATTATGTTAATGGAGTGTCTGTTGTTAGTTACCAGTGACTTTTGTTGGGGAGAAGTCTTGTGATATAAGGGAGAACTTGTATTCACGAATTAAGGTATGAAATTTGTTAATTTGTTACCTGATTTTGATATGGGTATGTTTTCTTTACGGGTTGGTGTTAAAGGGGTGTTGAATAAAGTATATATGAGAGATTTATTCATACATAAACGAACATTTCAGTTGAAGTGTTTGCGTGTTCAAGGGATGTGTTTAATATGAACAGTTCTTGTTCTGCTGCTTATTATATTCAAACTTGTTCCAATCATGCACTTACATCGCTTAAAGTTTTGTTGGCTGAAAATATGACAGTAAATGAGAGTGAAGATTATGATTTTGAAGTGGAAGATGAATATGGATATGATTCGTTGTTTCATTCAGGATTTTTGATTTGGCATAATTGAAAAAAAGATGGTGTCTGTGATGAAAGGTTATTTGAGTGGCAAAGTATTGAAGAAATGGAAAGAATCATTGACTAAATTGAATATTTGTTCCGTGAAACAGATTTTTTATTCCGATGGACATAAATTTGATGAAGGATTAGACATTGATTCGAATTGTTTTGCATTGGAGATAATGGATGGAAAAGAAAGAGGTTATTTGGATGTGATTGTGGACAAAAAATGCAGAATTGGTGAAAAATGTTTTGAAGGCTGATAATGTGTGAATTTTTTAAGACTTTAATGTATGTAAATGAACCGGAATTGAACAATCTCATGAATCTTTATATAAAGGGAACGGAGAATCTAAGTTTGAACTATATTTTGAAATTTAATTTGAGTTTGATTTGTCGAAAAAATGTCTTTGGAAGTTTTTGCTGTGGTTTTGCAACATTTGGGGAATGATCCTTGAATATTTCCGTTGTATTTTACATGCAAGTTTTTGTATGGTTTTTATGGGAGATGAAATCCGGATTCTCAAGAGCTGGTTCATAATAATGGGGGTATTTTATGGAATATGGATTTGGAGGATGGTCTCAGTTGGTGTGCAATTAAGAAATTTTTTGCAAGAATATTTGATGGATATATTATGGATTTTTCAGATGATGAGAGATATGTTCATTATGGTTATTTTCAAATTGACAAATTGGGATCGAGAAAATGGTTTAGGATTCCTGTGAATGCGGTTTTGTTTTTTTATGTCGTTAAAATTGATATTGATGGGAAAAAAATTTATAAATTGCGAAAAAAAGTGTTTACGGACAAAATGAATATTGTATCTATGCATGATGAATTTATATTTAATTGTTTGTTTCATACTATTAATTATTGATGTGATATGTTGGTACTTTAGAATCAGCTAGTTTATCTGGATACTTTTATGGCTGGTTTGAAAGTATCTATTTTTTACGGAGCACAAGTGACAAGTTGTTCTGCTTTGGGAAAAGTGGTGTTTTCTGGAATAAGTTGTTATAGGTCTTTTAAAAAACAAGTTATAAATTGGCATTTAAATTGGAAATTATTGAAAAAATTTTTCAATTATCCATTTTTGAAGCAAGTTTTGGCTATGTATCAATGTCGAAGGTGTTTTCCTTGTTTGGAATGTTTCTTGACTTTTATGTTGATAGATTGTCTAATTTTTCTTTATTTCATTTAAAAGTACATTTTAATAGCAAAAAAACAATTAAAAATATTGATATGACAAATTCATTCACTTTGAAGGTTTCTTATCGTAAGGGAAATCAAATGCATAAAGTTGTTCATAGCAGAAATGGTGAATTAGTTCATGATTGTTATTATGATATTGAAAATTTTAATGGTAAGGCTGTTATTATAAGCAGCCTTGAATGTTATGAAAATATTGAATGTCAGCTTGAAAAAAGAGTCGGAAATGAATCAACGACTTGTTATGAAATTTTGAAAAACAGTTATGGACCGGAAGAGGAAGTTGGGTTGAGTGAATATGATAATTGTTTGATCGGACTGTTTAAATTGGTTCACGGTCATCGTTCAGCAGAGTATGTTGATTGGATTTCGAAGTACTTTGATGTTTGTGTGTTTTTTTTATTTTTGAAATGGAATTATATCACAAAGCTTGGCAATGCTTGTATAACAAACCTTGTGACTTATCCTGATTGTTCTGTGAAGCAAGTATGTTTTAATCCAAGAATGAAAGAGGTCGAGATTTACAGAGCAGCTCCTGATGTTGAGGACGGATATCGTTATTTGCAATTGGCAAAATTTGCATTTGATTTTGAAGATTTGGAACAAGTTATATTATAGATGGGAACATTATTTGATGATGAAACTATGATTGTTCCTGTTGTTACCAAACCTTCGAAATGACTGGTGTATAAATATAATGAGGAGTTCGGTAATTGGGAGTTGGGTTTTCAGAAAAATGCTGTTTCTCAAAAGAGGAAAGCAACTGTCATTGATTTGGAGGAGGAGGACTTGGGTGAAGGCAGTAACGTGCAAGAAAGACAAGCTGTTCCATCAACTCAATATGAGGAAATGAACAGTTATGATATGATTAAATTCCAAAAGAATGGAGATTTTGATTTTATGATTGATTGATTGCTTGAATTTCAAAGGGATGTTTATGAAACATATCCATATTTATGTAAAAAAAAGAGGAAAAAAAAAATTGAAGGGTTGAAAGATAAATGGAGTGAAGATTTTATGAAGGAGCATATGGAACTGTTTAGATATATGACATTTCAAATGAACTATGACAAGGAAAACAAAATAACGGGTAGAATAGCATTGATCAGACAGTATCAAAATGAATTGAAGGTTATGGATAAATGTATTGAAAGTAATGATCAAGTGTATGAATTTTGTAAGATATTAAGGGTTGCTAGGGATATTGTTACAGGTAAAAAAGGAAAAAAATAAATGACAAGGAAAGTAAATTTAATTGGAGTAAGGAGATATTTGTTGTGGATCGAGTTAAATTGACCGATCCAGTGACGTATGGACTGAAAGATCGTAATGGGGAAATTCTTTCTGGTGTGTTTTATAGTGAAGAATTGCAAAAGATTTGATTGTGAATAAATAAAAGGTATGTCTACAGTTGTGTTTGCTAGTAATCAAAAGAGTTCAAGAAGAGTTAATCAAATTGATACCTCCTATTGATGCGCGTTCTGGACGTAAAGAAATAGTTGTTGAAGAAATATTGTACCCAAATACATTATCTATGATTCATCCGAGAAATAAAGAGGAATTTCAGATGAAAATTGAAATGATTGTTAGCACTTTTATGAGGAAGAAGAATAATAATATTATTGATTTAGTTGTGAAATTTGAACTTAATGAGGTTCAAGTACCTTCTGGACATCGTTCATTGGATGATTTGATTATATTTTTGAACAAAACACTTTGTTTAATATGTCCTTAAGTCATGTGATTGGAAATAAGAGTGTGTTGTTGTGAAGTTCCGTCTTTTTTTGATGGTTTTGATAATAATAAATAAGTGAAGAAAAGTGATTTGAGAGTAAATAATCGTGATAAGTATGACATTGTTATCAAAGTCATTTTAAGTTTGGGATTGAGTCATGTTTTGGGTTTTGAATCGAGTACAATTAAATTTGAGATTTCTGAGTCAACAGTCCAATCAGATGATTACCTGGAGTACAAGGGTTTGTACGTGATGGATCCCACGTACGGGTTAAATTTTATGAATATTATATGTGGTAAAATTTTATCTGTTCAAATGGGTTTTGAATATAAAGAAAGTTTGTTAATATGTCCTCTTCAACTTTCTGGGACTAATATGAAAGATAATATGATTTCATATGTTCCCAAACGTTGTATGAGAAAGTTAATACCTGGAATGATACATTCTATATATTTTAAATTTGCAGATTTGAATGATGTGAAATTATATTTTAATAGCGGAAAAATAATATTAATATGTACAATTAATTAATTATTTTAAAGTCAACAACATCTATTATTCAAAAATGAGAAGACAGTATTCGAGATATCAAAGAGGAGGATCTCTTTATACACCTACTGGAACTTTATCTAGACAACTTTCAATGATTAGTCATAAAAATAGAAAATATGTTGGAAGATATTGCAATCAAAAAGGAAAAGGGGCCAAAGAAGTGTTAAGAAACATATTATCAATTATAATTTGATTCGTTTTTTTTTAAGATTGAATAAATAATGGTAAGAAAGTATAGTGTTTATCAAAGAGGATCAGGAAAACGACGAAATTATGCAAAATATCAGAGGAGGATTAGTACGATATAGAAGGCGAAGGGTTCAAAAAGGCAGTGGTTTTTTTGGTGCGCTTGCAAGAGTTGGAAAAAAAATTAAAAGTAAAGCAGCTAGAAAAATATTGAAAGATGTTGTCATGCCTATGGTCATGGATAAAGCGTCAAAATATACAACTTGATTTTTTTTTTTGTATTAAAGAATGGAAATATTGAAATTGAAATTTGCCATTTCGAGTTCTTCTGAAGCATTGACAATTGTGGAATATGAAGTTGATCCTGCTTTGAAAGAACGTTTTATTGGAGAAAAAGGACAAATAATAAGTCATGTTGATATGAAGATCAAAGATGTTGAAATGTCTTATATTCAAGATTCATTCAAAATTAATTATGTGCAATATTTGGAATTTAAGCTGAATACCAAAGAAACAAATATCAAAGATGTTATTCTGACAAGAACGGGAACAAGATTTCCAACAATTGGTCATATAGTTCTTATGTCTCAATTGTTATGTTATTTTAAATTGAATTTTGTAAATTTATCATATGGAAATGAATTCGATTTTGGTTCTGAAATTCAATATATAGTACCTATTGAATTTGTTTTGGGTAAAAGCGAAATTGAAAAAAGCTTTAAATTTTTTTTTGGAGTATGATGGTTCTACTGAAATTGAAGGACATGAAGAAATTGTAATATATTTTCAATGAATTGAAAAATACAAAAATTTATTCATTTTTTTAGAATAAAAAAATGTCTGCCAGAAGATGTGTTGAAAATGGACAATTTCAAACATCTCTCACGGGAAAAAAAAAATATTGGCAAAAGACCTAACATGTATACAAAGTTATATGAATTGGATGGCATTCCCACGTACAATTGCGATGCTGTTAAAGAATTTACAGAACAAAGAATTGATTATAATCGACAAATAAATGCGATAAAACGTAGAAAGGAAAGAAATGAATTGGAAAGAATTATGAAATCAAATAAGCGTGAAAATACATTCAAAGAGCAACAACCACCCTCTAAAAAACTTAAGAGGACTGAAAAATCAAATAAAGATAATTTGGTCACTATGAATAGTATAAGGAAAAAAAATAAGAAAAATATTTATAATGCTTTGATTTGATTTTTTAAAGAAAAAAAAATGACCGATGATTATATGATTGGTAATGAAGGCGCTCGAGTATTGACCGAAAGAAATGCAGCTGTTAATCAACTACCTACTTTGTCTAATAAAAAAAATCAAGAACCTGTTCGTGATGAAACCAGATATTATCATGAAATGGTGGCTATGTTTGATGATATTCTTATAAATTATGAAATAATCGAAAATAAATGGATCACTGTTACCCCTAATGAAAAAGAGGATCCTGATATTTTTACTTTCAATAAAGTGACAGGCGGTGGCGGAATAATTAAATTAGATGAAACACATTTGACATCCGATATTGCAATTACCCATGATGGACATGTGCTTGACGCTGACAATTATTGATTTTATGCCCAATCCATTGGAAACAATGTGGAAAACTGTTGATCTTGCTGCAAATGAAGTTACAATGACTAATTCTCATACAGATAGTTTGTACGTTAGTGATATATTAAGTCACTTATATGTCAGTCCTCAAAAAGCAAAAGATCTTGCCGGCTGTACTTTGGGTTGGAGAAACACACCGGGTCAGGAAAATTATTTGGCAAATTTGCGTACTGCTAATAGAGTAAGTACGTTTACCAATAATAAACCTGCAGCTCGAAGAATTGATAGCATAGTGGACAAGGAATCAGTTTATTGCATTGATACTGTTAAATTTGGTTATTATATGGCAGGTCCTCAATATGTACCTCTTAACAACAGATTGACTGTGAAATTTACAAAAGATAGTAACAGAAGAATTTTCACTGGTCATGAATTCGAGAGAAGTGGGGCTGCTAATGATACTGATGGTGATTTTCATATAGCAAACACTCATGATGAAGGAAATAATCATGCGGCTTTGCAGGCACATGTGGAAAATGGGGGTCAATCTGCTACTAATTTGGAAAATCTTGATAAAGTGAAGGTGAAATTTAAAAATTTTAAAATGAAGTATAAAATTTTTACTCCAAAAGCGCAATTACAAGCAGAAATAAATGAGCATTTGGATATTAAGGGAGATCCTGTTAATGCATTTTTTCAAGAAGTTCATATAAGAAGCAAAACTCATTGGTTGTCGAGTTCAAAATTTTCATGCAATAATGTATTTGGAATGAATACACCATATGTATTGGTTATCACATTGAGTAGAGTCCATTACATAAATGGCGATTTTTATCATCCCCCTACTCGTTGTACGTGGGAGAAAATGAAGCAAATCACGGTCAAAGTGAATAATATTGTGGTCAGTCCCATAATTGAAAATTCAAAAGATGCATATTTTCATATAAGAAAAGCATTACATTTGTCAGATTCTGAACCTATGTTTGTGCCATACGAACATTATGAAGACGGCAATGCATTTGTGGTTTATGAATTGAATCCCACGGAAGATTCAAATTTGAAAGTATTACCCAAAGAAATGAAAAAAACCGTTGATGTTGAAATACTTTTTGATACCATGGATGGTGTTGAAGTATATGTGAAAATGATAGGATTAATGAATCAAGTATGTAAATTTTCAACCATGAAAACAACTTTCAAAGAATTGGCTGTATAATTTTTTTTTGTATTTGAATAGAATAATGAATTGCTTTGGATATAATTGTAAAAAGAAAAGATTGAAAAATGGACAAAGAAAAGTAGCTGCTATTATTAAAAATGTATATCATTATGTTCCTGACTCTCAGTTGCCTGCAATGTGGGGTTGTCGCAGTCGTGTGGAAGTTGTGACTCCAAAACCGTTATTTCCATATTATCATAACCAAAGGACTTTGTATTGTATTAAGTTGTGAAAGAACTTGTGAACAAAACCAGTTATATATATTTGATTATGATCACCAGAAGACTCTATTGTATTAAGTTGTGAAAGAACTTGTGAGCAAACAAATCGATTACTACGTTTTATATTATGTTGAATTATGATATCATTTCCTCAATATCCTGTTGAATTGTGAAAATTAGTTAATTATATTTTATTTTTTTGTAGACCGAACAATAAAATATGAACAAAAAATATGGTGTGCCTGATTTTGATAAATTAAAAAAAAGAGACAACAATATGATGATGATTGTGAATCATCATCATCTGAAGATGAATCTCAATTAGAAAAACGATAGAAATTGATGGAAAATTATTATCCGAGAAAAATGAAACATAATAACGACAATGATGATGATGATGATGACACTGACAACGACGATTTTGAACGAAATGAAATGGAAAATGAAGACAATATTAATCTTATAGTCCACGCTGTTCTAGAAGAACTCAAAAGTAAAGACAAAAATCAATATTCGGAAGGAAAAAATCGAAACAATGCTATTGAATATGCAAAAGAGATAGATAATTATATTCAATCCAATCATACTAAATGAAATAATTTTCTGTCCAAAAATGACGATTTTTGTCATAAATTACAAAAATTAATAAAATCTATTTGTAAAGCTGATGTTAGAGATCATACATTACCCAATTTTACTGAAACCGAATTTAATTTGACGAAGGCTTTTTTATAAAGGAAAAACAACTTCTCATGATATGAAATATCTAATGGTCAAAGATGTGATATTTTTGAACATCATGCGAAAATTATCCAAATATTTGAAAAAAAAAATTTTAATTTTTTTTTTTTTTAGTATATAATAATTTAAAAAAAAAAAATGAGTGGAAATAATATTCAAAGATTACAAGTTATCGATCCTGCTGTATTGGAACAATTAAACGCCAATACCAAACGTCAAACTCTGGCAAATATAATCAATGAATCTGGAATGAACAAAATTATTCATGATTATGACAAATTTGTCACAGCTCCCAAAAATAGTGAATTAAAAGAATCTTATAGACAGAATTTGATATCTTGTATTCAGAAATATAAAGGAAGAAAGTGTGTTTCTTTGCCTGACAATCAAACTCATTCTGAACAAAACCGAGACGTTTTTTGAAGAAATGCCTCCTGAAAAAAGGAAAAAAGTAAAATTGGCCGTTCAAAGTGTTAAGAGATTTAAACAAGCTCTAGATGACAAAGGAATAAGAAGAAGTACTAATGGAAAACTTGTAGATATTAATGGACAGGAAACGAGCTTGGATTATGACGATTTTTTAAACGATTTTGGTAGAAATATTAATAAACCGACAAGCTTTCTTATGAGTGACAATAACAAAAGACAAGCATTAAAAATATTGTCTAGTGTTAAATTTCCTGCGCAGTCAATCCAAAATCCAAAAATGAGATATGCTTATAATTCACAAACACAATATATGAAAGAACAAATGTTAAAAGCAACAACTCCGAAAAAAAGAAAAGAAATTCCACCTGATGAGCCAAGCACTTCCGGTTCATATGGTAAAATGAAAAAGAGGAAAGCTACTACATGGGAAGAAGCAAAACGTATGGTTTATGACGACAGTGCTAGTGATTCAGAATAATATTAATATTAATATATTTTGAATGATTGATAAAAGAACGGAAGTAATTAATAATGCTTGTGAACCGGTTGTTTTATAAATCACTTTTCAAATTTATGTATATATATATACTGTGTTTTTTTCAAAGTTTAATGATGTTTCAAGTGAACGATCAAGAATCATTACCGACAATGTCTTCTCTCAGTTCTTCTTCTTGTATGCATGTGGAGGAATATGTTTATAGACATATTCCATTGAGTAGCGTGAATTTGGATAGACTAATTGATTTAAAGAACAACATATATGACGGTGAAGATGTTCCTTATACATCAGGCATTTATCCAGCAGATGTTCATCCCAATGTGTCAAGTGACGAGTTGTTTCTTCAAAGAAATTGGATAGTGAACACAGACATGTCTGAAAAACCAGGAACGCATTGGCAGTGCGTGCTTTTCATACAAGGTATTGTGAAAGGTAGTCACAAGGATGAACCTTGTAAAAGCACAAAATATTATATAATCGATTCATGGGGTGCAAGACACATTGAAATTATGGCCAAAGATATGTTGAAAGCAATAACCGAATATCGCGAGAATGATGACAGAGTTCATCATGAACGCTTACGATCGAGCAAAGCCAGAAAATGTTCTTGCCAATTTGAAATCAACTTCCCCATAACTCATCGCATTCAGCATTCAAATTTTGAAAACTGTGGTTGGTTTGCATTGTATTTCACAAAATTTGGAGAAGATGATCTTATGCAATGGTTGAAAATGAAGAGGGCAATATGGACAGATAAAAAAGAACTATGACAATCTTATAAACTATTTTAGAAATAGTTTTTTCAAATATGTAAATACTTGTAAAACGTTTCATGATTTCAAAATCAAAACAGAAAAAAATCGTAAATGTCCTTTCAGCCAGTTATGTAAAAACCCTCATTCATGTATGATGGTGACAGAATGATTGCAAAAGAACATTCAGACATGTAACTTGATATCTTTCAAAAATTTTATTAAATTTTATTATACACCCACAAGTGTTCTGCAGGAAATATTCCTTGTCTTATTCTAGCATTTTCACAAACATTCACCGTACTATCCAACATCAAATACAGATGTGATCTATAAGTTTCTCCAAATGCAAGTTGTAAAAGTTCTTTGATTTCTGCTGCCTTGAAACCTCTCGAACGTAATATATGCTTAATGTTTCTCTCGTCCGATTTATTGGGAAATAATACAATATAATTGGCATTGCTGAACAACATGCGAAATTTACTCGATGAATACATAAAATCTTGAATCACAAATATATAATTAATATTTTCATGGTGGCATCTTCGAATAACAATTTCTTGCACGTAATTCAATATTTTTTTCTTGTACCTACGGCCAGCATCATGTCATCCAAGACCACCAAACTATGCTTGTTATCTTTTTGATCATTAAATTTTTTCTTAAAATTTTCAATTTCCGTTATTTCGTTATCAGCAAAATTTTCTTCAATCATGTGACTTCTTATGAAATTTGACATTCGTTACCAGATCTCTGAAATAACGATGTTGATCAGGTATATTGACATCTGCCATGTGCAAAAACAACACGTTTGTCAAAATATGTCCAGGATTGATATAGGAAAAGGATTTTATGAAATCCAAAATCCAAGACGTTTTTCCTGCTTCACTAGGTCCTATCATCAACATGAAAAATGGAAAATTCATGCAAATACTTGCATGTTTCTTCTCGTCAAAAAGTTGTTTTCAAGCCTAAAACATAAAAGAAATCAATCAAGTTGTGTCTATACAACCCCAAGGAACAGTGACAAAATTTTCTTTTTTGATCTGTCTTTTATCAAAAGTGAATGAAAATTGCTTTATGTTGTCGGTATTTTTGATAAGTATCATCCACAGTAAATCGAGATTCATTTATTTCATATACTTTGAACATATCTTCCACCAAATCTTACAAATAATCGCTATTTATACGATTTTCTTTGCCGCTCGATGTTTTTTTGAAACCTTTCACATGAATAATTTCTTTTCCCAAATTTGTGTAATAAGTATAACTTCTAGGTCCTGTGGAAACATATGACATTATATACTCATCTTCGCCTAATTCTGATTCCAAACATCCTAATTTTGAATGAGTTTCCAATAATTCATAACCGTTTTCGGAAAAATAAATAACAGAGTCAGTATTGTAATATAATACACTATTTGCAGGTAATTCGTTCAAACATTTTAATAATTTCAAACGAGAATAACATGTCACATAACATCCCAAAGCAGTACATGTTTTGTTTATTTTGTAGTTATTCTCTTCAGCATAAGAGCAATTGACACGTGCCGTTTCCAGATCCATTATATCAAAGTAAACATTGTTGTAACTAGGATCGTAAATCAAATCGTATAATTCTTCTGTGCTATTGACAAATTTAATGATTGATTTATTGAAATTTTGACACAACTTACCCCATAATGAATTCAATATCAATTTCATCACATATCTCATGGCTACATTCCGATCTTCCAGAATATCTTCCCACTTAATAAAAATTCCAAAATCATCGAGTATTTGTTGACTCAATCTCTTTTTCAATTGTTCCGATTGCTCTCCCGAATTCTTAATGCCCGAATACTGAGTCTTCAATGCATGAAATTTGGGAATACATTTTTCCAAAATTCTTTCAACGTTATCATAATACAATAATTCATCAGATTCTAAAATTTTATAATTTTTTTCCATAGCTTCGTATATTTCATGCAAGCACCACATCCCTTTGATGCTTCTTTCATGTTCAGAATGATCGCATTTTTTTGTATGATCTTTCCATATTGCACATTTATTACATAATACAAAAAGCAATTTCTTATTCACATGTGTTAGCAAGACGAGAAATAACAAATTTTGAGGAGGTAACACTTCACATTTTAAGAATCCTGTTTTCCTTATATTTTCTTCCTTTTCAATTTCATTTTGTAAGAACGCTTGTATTTTTTCATTATCGATTAACACCGAAGGATGTCCGACAGCATACGATTTTTCGTATTGCACAGAAGGATATAATGAATTGAAATCGACATGGAATATTTTTCCAGCATGAAAGCAATCTTTGTATAAAACAGCCGGCAAAGTTCGCCCTCCTTACAACACATCTCTAATTTTCAAAGGATATTTATAATTAAAATAATTGTTTCTATCTTTATATTTGCATTCTTTCATAATAACCAAATTATGGCAATGTTTTTTCAAATAATTCAACCTGTTCATTGTTTCCGCATTTAATTTTCCATACATTTTACTGCATTTCTTATTAAATTTATCCGAATCAAAACAATCAGGACAACTGTGATAAAAACCCAAAAATTCATAAATCGTATCTGTCGATTTATCATATCCATCAACATAAAAATTTACTATTTTTTGTTCACCTGCTTTATGATACATCCATCGGAAATCATGTGAATTTTGAATTTGATTCTTAATTTCGTTCAACCATTTCAATCCTATTTTACTTTGAATTTTATTCGTTTTTCCTCCGTTATAACTGCTTATTGGTTCGATTCCCAACTTGTTTTTCAAATCGGTCATTTCGAAAAATATTTTCAAAGCCATTGATGAAATAGTAACCACTTTTGTATTGAATGATAACTCAACTTTCATAATTTCCAACACTAGATCATGAATTTTATGAGCGACTTCACCAAAATTTCCACGTCATTCTTACAATACTGTTGAACTTCATCCTTTAAAACGTATTCACTTTATTTCTTTTTTTCAAATTTTTAAAATTCCTCAGAATCCATTTTATCAATCGAAAAATATGATTTATCCGGGACATTTCCTTTGTAATTCAAATCTGTAAATTCATATGATAATATCCTTTGGATATTTCATCATCCAATCCCATCATTTTCACAGTGTTTTTTAAAGAGGTCTGAGTAAATAACATGCTATCCAAAACCATTGCATTTTTATATTGAAGACTGATTATTCTAAACCCATTCATGATCACCTTTGGTATTAATTTTCGCATGCAAACCATATAACACGATAAAAACGTGTCAAATTTCGAACCATTATGAGCATACCATCTACTTTTTGTTTGCAAATTCACTTTTTCAATAAAATAATCTGAATTTATTCGCGGTATCTGAACCTTCGAAAAATATCCAATCATTAAATGTGCAACATTGAAATTCAAGTTTACGATAATCATTCATACAAATATTGCAAAATTTGTAAATGGCACAATAATAAGGCACAAAAACACCCATATTACCGAGTCTGGCTTCCGTTTCAAAATCATAAACATGATAATTTTGATCAGGATTTTTTGTATAAAACGGAGTATTTCTTTTTTTTTGTAGAAATTAAACAATTATGAATCCTCTTTCTATAACACTTAAATATTTTACAATATGACTGATTGCAATTATGAAGTTTCTTTTTTCCTGTCGAATTTACGTAATGAAATCTCCTACAAATCGAATAACATTTTTCACAATAAAAATAAATTTGACATGCCAATAATGCTCGTTCAAAATTGCCCACTTCAATAATCTGCAAATAATGATTATATAAACATTTTTCATCATAAAAAAAACAGACCACACAAAGAACACTTGGAATCATAATTAGGTTTTGATAATTTGTGAACGTGTAGGCATTTCACACAGTAAGTAACTTTTCGTCCATACAAAAACAACCCGAGATTTGTTATTATATCGAAATGATTATCTTTATGCATCAAAATCAATTTCTTATCACTTAAGTCCGTAACTTGACCATTTTTTCTAGTGGAATCATACAATAACACTTTGTCCTGAACATTATCGTTTTCAGTATAAACACACAAATGATAATCCTTTTCCCTAAGATAATTTTCATGCAACTGGTTCTTGCTATATATATATATGGGCATACCCTGTTTAACATCAACTTGACACGATTTTTCAATTTCAATCAACTGATCTTTAACGATCATTTTCAAATACCTATCAAATCCTGCCAAAATAGCTCTATACAAATCTCCTTTTTCAATCATGGACATATTTATCAACACAGCATGAGCCAAACAATTAGTATCCACATTGACATTCATGATTCCCAAATTATTAACAAAAGCTTTTTGTCTTTCTTTACTCCCTTTCCCTCCCAAATTCACATCATTATCATTATTATTATTATTATTTTGTTCACGGATTATTTTTTTCTTCTTTCTTTTATCCAAAACCAATCTGGAAACGACCATATTTCCCGACCACTGTCCATCCAAAAGAATATCATCATTACTTTGTAAATGATCGTTTAGCTGTTCACATATTCTGTCCACTGTCATTTCAGCAGCCGTGACGGTTGAAGTGGTGAACTCTCGACTCGGGAATTTGTCAAAGAATATTCTAAACAGCATGTTTTCCCCTTTCAAAGTATCTTTTGCAACCGTAAGTAAATGCGTGATAATTGTTCTCAAAACCAATTCTATAACCTTGTTCAAAGGAATTTCATCATGGTAACGTTCCATCATTTTTTTGATGTTAAAATTATATTGAAATATTTCCAAAATCACTCCCAATTTGGAATAAATTTCGGTCCCTTCATGTTTAACGTTTTCACCATCTCGAAAGGTTATGATTTTCTTGAGTTTGTCCTCAGTGAAAACCACTTTCTTCTGCTGCGTTTTTGTCATCTGAGCCATCGCGACCTCTTCTTCTTCTATGATTTCTAACAAACACATGCCTAGCAACACTCGACACAAATTCCAAACAAGAAGGAACTGGAATATAACAACCAAAATGTAAAGACTTTCTCTTTTCAAAATTAGAGTTGCATTCAGACTTGTCCCAACTGTCAGTTTCATCTATAAAATTGCCATCAGCATCAAACTGCTTTATACTAAATTTTCAAAAAAACAAATTAATTTAAATATTTATTCATCAACGGTCCATAATAACGAACATTTCAATACCTCACGATCACGTTACACCAACAATTACACCTATTTTTCTTACAGACAACCATGAAGCCAAACGCTGTCATTGAAATATTTTGCAAAGACAACAACGGATTATCAAAAGTTTCTGTTTACGAAGATGACGACAAAAACGTTGCATTCACAAATAAAATATTCACAGAAGCCATGAAACATTATGTAAATATGTCTGGAGATCCGGTTCATGTATTTCCATATAAACCGGAAGAACTCAAACGTAGGATAGATCATTTCCTATCAACCTTATTAAATCCTTCTGGAAGCATGATAGCCAAATTACATGCAATTGTAAAATTTATAAAAATTAACTCAGACACTTATGAAGGAATTAAAGTTTACATTTAATTTTTATAGATGAAAAAAAGAATAAATAAGCAATTACCTCAAATCAGATCGACTCGCTGCAAAGATTTAACTTTAAAAAAAGCAAGGTGTAAGAAACGAATGTGACGAAGGAAGCAATGCTGGATTCACTTATTAAAAAACAGGAATTTAAGGATAAAGAAATCAACAATTCCCAATGCTGGATTGGGGTTATTTGCAGGAAAAAAAAAAGAATAAAAAGAGGAACCAGTTTAGGCTTATACACAGGTCGGAGAATAAAAAATAAAAAACTAGACATATATTATCCCAAAACTGGTCTCGCCCCTTATGCAATATGTGAAAGCAGAAGAGACAATGCCCAATGTATAAATGCAAGTTATTCCACTGACAGAGCTCTGCGTTACACCAATGACAAAAAATCATTAAGATACACCAACATGAACATTCGAGACGTCAGTAAAAAAAAAAAAATATTTACCGAAAGCATTTGCAACCAAGAACATCAATCCCCACAAAGAAATATTTTATTACTATGGAAAAAGTTATTGGGATATTTAAAATTATTACAAAAATTAAGAAATATCAATTATTTCACTTTTCACCCTAAAAAATCACCAATCCAATCATCGTATAAAACCCATTAATTATAGTTTCACATATCAATTGAGAAGCAGATGAAAAAACCCGTACATATAAGCCACGCATGCACAATACATAAAATAATAGCCATGTGTCAGCAAAATTGTCAAAATGCGCCAATAAAACATCAAAATCAAAGATCCTTTAACAACTGATTTCCAAAGAATCCTTTCAAAACCTTGTAGCGCGTAGCAACATAATAAAAATATGCAAACATCATACAAACAATCACACCACTTAAACACCCTATGATCGCATACAATAATAGTTCTGTTTGTTTTTTTTTTTTCCTTTTCATCAAAGAAGGTATCAACTTGGTTCTCATAAGTGACTTGATCTGTTCTTTTTTTATTCTGGTCATGCGATTTCACCACGCACCCAATTTCAAGCTTCTTCAGTTCATATATATGATACAGTTTCAAAGGAATTTCGGGAACCAAACCATGCGGGCAATCTGGCACGTACATGCAGCATAAATATCCATTTCTGAAAGTCAAATAACATCTGTCCTTTCTTCCTTCATATTGTTGATCAGAATTCACCACAAATCCCCAACCTCTGCATGCTTCGTTCCTCTTTAACATTATAGGGTTGTCAAACTGTACTTCCCATCCGCATTCACGATTTCCACATAAAACCAAAACACGACCAGAAGCGTAAAAATGTAAGCCGTAATGTTAAGCATCTAAAAAGAAAAAAATAATCAAAAATATTTTAAAAATCCTAATGCTTTCAAACAACATCAACAAACCTTCTTTCCTTTTATCTTCAAAACAAATATCAATTAAAATTCCTTTCACATCTAACTGCAAAACACTAAACAGTCTTCCTGTTTTATATTCTCATTAAACCGGATATGCCTCATATTTACAAAAGAAAAAAGCATATATTAAGCAACTCGAGCATATTAATGATACTCATTCAAAACAATGAATAGCATCCACACATGTTGTGATTTACATGAACTTTTAACAAACAAACGATTTCATTCTCTAATACACCTGGATAAATTTCAAGAATTTTGCAAGTTCATTCAAGATAACAGGAGACTGCATATAAAAAGAAGATATGTACAAAATCCAAACAACATCGATGCCCATATGTACATCTTTCATGGTACGGGATCAAAATATTTGTCACAAGTGGCCGATCAATACATCACTTTCCTACCGAAAAAGGAAAACAATCCTCTACCTGTATGGTATCCTGTCATATCCACAAAACTTATACAACAAACAAAATCATTGGCATATTTAGGTAAAGCATCTTTTGCAATATGTTTATTACTCTTAATTTCTTATTACGAAGCATACCTTTCTTCCACTGCCTATTCATTGAACGCTCACATGACAGAATGTTTGGAAATTAGCACTTTGTTATTCATGATGCAAAACAGCAAAAATCAACATTTACATAACATGGTAGGTCAACGTTTAGGTGCAATATCTTGTTGCCATATGAACAAACACATACAAACTTTAAAAACTGGCAATCCTGAAAACAGTATGACAGGATGCCGTACCTCCATTATATACTCCTATTTCCCACCTCATCTTCATTCACACACAACAGAAGCTCAAGAACCAACAAAACCAAAAGAATGGACTTCACCAATTTTAACCTTCTTGATGCAAGTCAATTGGACTACGGATATGAAATCCCTGACTCCAACAGAGACCCCACCAATTCGAATGAATCATCAAGTCCTTCATTTGCAAAACCACCTGACAACACCAATGACGAATACATCGATCAACTCGACAAAGTCCTCAACATTCTCTACGCGAACATATACTCAGATGAATCCTCAAATCCTTCCACCACATCACCTTCCTCATCCACCCTTTCAACCAAAAACATAACCGCTTCAACCAGCACAGATTCTGATGCCACAATCGATCCAAATGCCACTCCCATTGCTCCATATCTCCGACATGACAAAAACAACAGAAATCCCAACAGAAATGGAACTGATGAATACATTAGAGAAAACAGAGTTTACAACAGTATCAATCCCAAGCCCAATGGAAAAGATGAAAATAATGGAAAAAAGCGAATTCACGAAACCGCTGATGATGCCTTAAACAAAGAACAATTCATAATAACTCAAGGTATTGAAGAAAACCAAATAGAAACAAACTGCTGCTTACCTGACTACGTGATGAAGACTTTAAAAAAAGTCCCTTTCAATAACTTCACATCATATAAAAAAAAATATATCGAAATATTCAACATGTATAGTGATACTGACAAATCAACATCTGACAAAATAAGAACAGGTATTGTACCAATAAAAGAATTAATAGATGAAGTTGAACTAAATTGCGATGAATATATCATAGTACCCAGCTACAAGAAAACATTATTACTTACTCTCCATCCTTTACAACAAATATTCAAATATTATGCTTTATTGAAAAACCCCCTACAATTATCAATATATAGTTGTGGAGACCTAATACTCAATCATGTAAAAATAAATAAAATGCCAATGTATTCCAATTTAAGCAGTAAATGTTCCAATTTAAGAGCAAAAAATAGTAAAAATATTTTTAAAATACTTACAATACGAATACGAATACAACATATACCCAATTTAACAAAACACACTTGTAGAATAACTGAATAAATCATATTCAAAACATATACCTGTTGTTTGCCACTTTACTTCTAAAAACTTCTTCCATATCATTCATCAAATGTGACATACCTTTCTGATAAGATTCACGACCATCCTTCTCGCAATTCAAAATACGCAATCTTCTTTTGACATTAACAATATCATAAACTTTAATATATCCCAAACTCCTTTCTCTGCATTTCCTTCTCACAAATTGCATGAACGGAACATTACTAAAATAATATGAGCTTCCACGCCCTGGTTCATACCACAACACCATATGATAATGAGGGTGAGAAATCGACCATTGACAATAATCATCAACAGTATGGTAAAACACCACCCAATGATACAATTTTTTCTGACTTTTCAAATAATGCACAACCTCATCAATAAGATTCACCTCAAACATCATTTCCTTCACATTTTTCATGTCAAATGACACAACAATCCTTTTGACATTAACCTCACCAGATTCCTATATAATCACCTTCAAATCTGTATTAATTTCAGCACCAACACCAAATTCCTCTGAAACCAACCTCAAATCAACACTCAATGAATGATTGAATCAATTTCCCCTTATATAATATTCCGTTTCAACACTTCTGATCAAACACTTCCGATTCAACATAATAAATACAAAATCAACACAAATATCCTTTAAGAAGAAGAAGCTAAGAAGAGGAATCTTTAAATATCATAAGGAAAATGTAAGTGTTTGAAATCAAAGGTAAGAATAAAACTAAAAAGAAAGTGTAATAATAATAAGAGCAACTCAGTCCTGACTTTGTATGACTCACTCACCAAAGTCTCTAGTTGTATTAAAATTGCCAGATGCAAATCTTATTGAAAACACAAAACATGTCGATTCAATTCAAATCCAACAACTCAGAACCAATTGCTCCAGTCGAAAATCACTGAAATTCGAAATTTAGCAACAATCCCTACAAAAATCTGAAAGCTACTTCGGTAATCGTTTCTAGCACACGGCTCTAAGTATGCGGTTCTACCTCAAAACTCAGTCACATCTACCAGGCAAAAATTATTATATCAAAATGCTTTAGACTGATCACACCCAATGATGTCTTAAAAAGCGTTCGATGATTTGCCTTGAGTAAAGTAACCGACAAACATTTAGAATATGTAACTAATATATCTATTATTTTTGAGTTTTTTCTTTTGTATTAGATATCCCAAAGAAAATCAAAAACTTACCTCAACGATCGCATTCAAACATGCTTTCCCAATCATATTGATCTTCCGAAGATGACTCGTCTTCTTCTTCTTCACTTGAATCATAAAAACCTTCAATGCTTGTATCGTTCTTATACGTATTAAATGATTCAAAATCTTCAAAAATGCATTGTTGAATTGTAAAACCCCTCACATCATTCCCAAAAACAGATTTCAAATATATATAAAACTCTGCTTTCGACATGAGATCACAAAATCTTATACCCACTTTAAAAGAATCATGTATGTGCAAACTGCAAATTCCTTCTCTTGGAATATTAATTTTTATCTCCTTGACTCTCACACATCTCGTATAAGGACAAACATGCCCTCTAATATCGTAAAATCTTTCGAAATAAACATCCGCCCATTTCTTCACTGTGAAATACTTATAACGATGCATGACAAACAACTCAGATGAAATGAACTTTATTCCTCAATTTCTTCATAAGACTCATGCATCATAAGAAAACTATGAATGTCACACATCAAATCATTAATTATATATTCACATCTACAATCAGCACATAAAAATCGTGTTTTATCTTCACAGCTTTGATAAACAAAACATGCTTTCAAATTTATATATGCTTGCACCAAGTCTTCAACAATGCCCAATTCATCTAATATGTTTTCAAAATTTTCCACAATTTCATCTTCTTCTTTTTCTTCTTCACTATCATCAATCATCAGCATCATCAAATAAAATGTCTCACCAATATAATACAAACGCATCAAATTAAAATCATCATATCTTATATGACATTCACAAAACCCTACCCCACAAGCAGTCACGTGTTTCGAATTCAACAACAATCCTTGATTATCCTCAACGTTCTCCATCCAATTCTTTTAACAGATTGAAAACCCAATAATCGGTCAACACAAAATATTCATCATCATTGAATATATCCTCACATAATCATGAAACGTCTTCTTTTGTAAATTGAATTCCAGGAACTCCATCCCAAATTAACTCCACCTCTTCTTCCGAATCTTCTTCTTCAATATCTCGTTCATCTTCTTTCTTTTCTGTTTTTTTTTTTTTTCAAAGCTATTATGACTATCCTCCTCACATCCATCGGCCATTTCAAATTCTATTTCTTGCGAAAAAGCACCCTTATATATCATCCATCATATGAAACAGGATATACATCTGCATGTAATTTACATTCCTTTGACACATAACTCCACTTATAATCACATCCTGTATAAATCAAATATGCACTGCCATAATCACAATCTTTAATTTTACACAGTTTCCCAAATGTAATACGACAAGAACATTTCAAAAACACAACCCTTTTCAAACATGAAATAAAAAAATCATATAAAAACTTCATAACCATACTCAAAACTTCATAACCATACTCAAAATTAATTCAAATTGTTCTTTATCCTTGAATTCAAATAACAAAACCAACACGAAAAATCATATCCAAGTTCATCCACCAAATCGTCCACATAATCCCAAAGTACCTCGTGAAATATCTGATCATAAAGTAATTTTTTATACAAAATACCCATCTAGTCAGATTAGCTCAGTTGGTAGAGCGTAGTGCCGCACTTGAGGGGTATGTACTTTTGCAGGTTCAAGTCCCGCATCGGACAC
This sequence comes from Heliopora coerulea, assembly GCA_030142905.1. Taxonomy (NCBI): domain Eukaryota; kingdom Metazoa; phylum Cnidaria; class Anthozoa; order Scleralcyonacea; family Helioporidae; genus Heliopora; species Heliopora coerulea. The sequence continues at coordinate 153,353 of JASJOG010000148.1, forward strand.
CAGTAGACAAAACACCTTTTTATTATTCCAATTTACTCATAAATCCATCAGAGCCACGACCGCACAAAACCAGATGTGTCATCCCCACAATCTCATTTCCCATTCCAATTTATTCATAAATCCATCAATGCTTGTGCAAACACCTGTCAAAATGAATGTATTCTAAGCGAACGCGTACTCCAGACACCACGAGACCAAACAAAGAATTCGCAGGTAAGTTTCACTTATTTTCTTCTTATTTTCACAACCGAAAAACACACCAACAGCACCGTAAAACATTCGAGTTCGTTCACAGATCTGAAACAATGCGTTAACTTTGCTTAAAACGTTCTTCCGAGATCAGAAGTACTTGACAAAGCACTCAAGTACCCGACTAGATGAATAGAAAACACAAAAACCTCGATAACTCGAAAATGAAGCCCCGTAGCAATATAGACCTCAGAATACGAAATGTTTGCTTGACTCCGAGGAATCTTTTGATACCATTTTGAGCGAAATCGGTTGAGAAACAAAAAAGTTATGCGACTTTGCCTCCTCTACCGAGGTGTTTGTACTCGAATAAGCGCCGCACTTGAACTCCTAACCAACGAAATCAACAATAACTTCCAAACCATTTGTCCAAACATGACAATCACAAATATAATCTGAATTGCTTGACTCTGAGGAACATTTTGATACCATTTTGAGCAAAATCGGTCCAAAAGAAAAAAAGGTACGGTCGATTTAGTCATGAGTAATAATATTTGTATTCAAATAAGCGCCGCATTTGAACTCCAAACCAACGAAATCAACGATAACTTCCAAACCACTCGTCCAAACCCAACGATCACAAATATAATCTGAATTGCTTGACTCCAAGGAACATTTTGATACCATTTTGAGCGAAATTGGTCCAAAAGAAAAAAAGTTACGGTCGATTTAGTCATGAGTAATAATATTTGTATTCAAATAAGCGCCGCATTTCACCTGCGATATATTTCACAAGTCGTCTTTACAGAAACATGGGTCTCGCAAAAGGCATGGCACATGCTTGGATGAGAGTGATCAGAGAAGGGTTCCTGGCGAAACAGAGAATGGCTCACCTGAGTAAAAAGTGGTGGAATTACCTCGGAAAGAAAGCGTACGAACAACAACATGGTCAAGGAAGAAGACGGCGACCGTACTCTTGTCATTAATATTTTGTTTTTTATTCTTATCATGTTGTTTGTTGATTATTATTGTTCTTATTTTCTTTTTTTTTATTTTATTTTATTTTCCCCACGGGTCCAAATTCTAAGTCGGGCTTCACACAGAAGGGTGGTATAGTTAGTACTTATAAACGCTCCACTTAGGGAGAGTCAGAGAGGCACGCATGCACTTAGGTCCAACCCGCTCCAACGGCCCAGACATTCAACACCATTGGTGATTGGTGTAGAAGCTTTAATAGAGGTCAAAAAAATGCTCCCTTTGTCCGCGGGGTCAAATCCCATGTCAGTGATTGGTAGATTCAAAAAATCCAGCTCTGTGATCGTAAGTCTTTGGAATAACCCACCATTCAAGTTATACTGCTCAAAGGAGACAAATCTGTAACCTTCAGCAAATAAATTCTGTGGGATGTTCTCTATACGTGTTATAGCGTCAAAACTGTCTTGCAGGCTGAAGTCATTAATGGTAAGTGGGTTAAGCAATCGGGAGAGATATTTTGCAACAGGTTGGTGTGCACTGCCAGTGGTGTCAATGATAGGTTGGAATGGAGGTAACTCATCAAAAGGTTTATGCATTTTCGGAAGGCCGTGTGCTCAGGCTGGTTTGGATTGTAGTTGGACCTATCATCTTCATCAAAAATCTTCATTGAAAGGGTTAAATAATTTATTAGTCATTTATATTCTTTCCATATACAATACTATAGATAATATTTTGTGTTTTTACAGATGAGTTAAAATTTCTTTAAGTCAGTTTATTTAATGGCACTCAATTATGAGTACCATTAAAATGTAAAAATTAAATTGGTGCATTTTTGTTTATGTGGTTCCATTGGCCTGCTAATGGGTAATTTTTACCGTTTTTACAAACATTACAAAACCACCCTTTATTCAACATGTATTTCTTCTTTGATTCTTTTATATAATTTTTTTCTATCTTTACAAGTACATCATTGTACATGTTTGTTTGGTGTTTACATTTCTACTATATTATATTATATGTATTGATAATTTTAATTGGTGCATTTAAGTATGTTCATCCTTCCATTCAAGATAATAAGGACAAATGCAAATTATATCCCAACCTAATTTTCTACAAACAACTCCAAAAAGATTATTATCGAATTTATCTTTTGTTGAACTATTTTTAAGACCCTTTGATTAATTATTCAAAGTTATACCTCTTCTTGATGATAATCTTATAATACAATATGTGTATCTCGATACATTGTTTCATATCAAATTATTTTTTAGTACATGCACAACTTTCATGAAATCATTAACCTGTGTTTAGCATACTTTTTTGCATTTTTTCAAACCATTTACTTTCATGAATGCTCTTGTTTTTCATCCAAATTTCTGGAATATAGCCTTCTTTTGTTGTATAACCACCAATTTCACCACATTGTTGACATACATAGTAGCCATCCTCACTGTCTAAAAGCCTATCTATGTTGCATTTATAACAAAATTGTTTTCTTTCTATATGTTCTTCTACTTCATCTAAAGAATAACTGTAATTCAATAATTATATAATCTGCTTTTCAAGTTTATTCATTTATGTATATTATATTGATATTTTTAAAATTGTTTTTGAGTGCATTCAAATTATTCTATGAATCAAATAACCACCACCCAGTCTAACTACTGCAATAAAAAGAATCTGATACTCCTTTATCGCCTTGCTTGCTTGATAAAAGTCATCCAATCTGAGTTCTCTGGTAAATTTCATACCATAGTATTGTTTGTCATGTTTATATAATTAGTTGCATCATTTAATTCCATTCTTAATTATTGAATACAGTCCTTTTTGGCTATTTCGTTCTTGTACCATTGTTTTCTTTAGCCTTAGCTAAATTATGACATTTGTATTCACAATGGTTAAGTTTGGAAAATAAGAAACCTGCTGCCCCAAACGCAACTGCATTGAACACCCCCCTACTATTGCAGATATGTATAGAATTATACAGATTTGAATGGATCTGTTGGTATATATTTACCCTGAACCCATTTTATAGCCATACTAGATAGAGCACTAGCAACAGCTAATTTGGCTGTTCCTTTTAGAGATTCTGGAGCTCCTAACTGTACCCCAGCTAATTTCTTAGCAATCATGGTTAAACATACAGCTCCTTCTGTGATAATAACTGCATCACAGGCTTCAGTCATAAGTTCTTTCTTACTAAGTGGCATATTTTGTATATAGTAGTATATATTTTATTTAATCAAACCAATCCAAATTATTAACCTTTTTTATATAATATTTTGGGGTTTAAGTTATTCTTCCTTATATTCTTTCTCTTCTTAAATAACACGTTTTTGTGTATAATACAACCCAGCTATTGAAATCAGAACTCCCATCAAACCAAAAATATATATATAGTTATATCAATTAGAATCATTCTGTTCATCCATTTCATTTCTAATTTTCTCTCTTGTCTTTCATTCTTTAGTTTGTTTAGATATGGCTGCTAATCTTTTTCCCACCTCGACCCTTTTAGGACCTTTTAGGTGAATTTTGTTTTTCTTCACTGATAGAGCATCTAACAGTTACCTATAAGATTATCTGACAACCGTCTCTAAGAATATATCACACATCTGTTTCTTGTGTATTCCAACGATTTTTATACGATTCAAAATCACCACTTGATCTTTTGCAACAAATCAAAATATCTCTTACACGTCTAAGAAAATTTCTTATCTTCTGATTCATTCATATAAATACCATATTTTCTTCTTTGCTTATATTGGTCATATACAAACCATATGTGTAATAAACTCTTACTCCGAGACAGGCAATTAACAACTATATATTTTGAGAACTTACAGCTACAAAAAAGACAGTGTCGAATGACCGCAGAGTGGGTGTGTCATGCTGGTTAATATTATTACACCCCTCTTCTCAAGTTAATAATTATGATTAATAATATCAACTGTTCGAAAGTTATGATGTTCTTATAGGTTAGAATTAGAGTTAAGTTAAAGAATTTAAATATCCATAATGTTGGATACAGTCTACTTCATGACATAGTCTTTGTATCTCCTAGGTAAAGTTCTTGGTCTAGGTGGTAATAGGAAGTGCGGTTTAGGTGGTTGTGAATGAACAGGTGGTTGTTCTTCATCTTCATCATCAGGCTGGTCGGATAATCTTGATGAAACTATCTTTGTCTTGAGGAGGTCATGGCAATTCCGCCTGTACTGTACTGTTGTTGACCATCCAGAGTTGTGATGACATATGATCTTGGGGCAGAGACGAGTTTGGATACAGTTGCTGGTACCCAAATATTACCTTGACGTAGGTAGACACTTTCTCCAATTCCAAGTGGTGATAACTGGCTCCTTTGTGATAATTCTCTTTCTGCCATTTCTGCTGTTTCTTTAGCTGTTGATGTATGTTGACTGGTACTTCAGGTTGTAGTAACTCTTTAGCTAGAGGGATCTTTGTTCTTGCAACATGACTCAAGAGGAGTTGCAATGGTGAATATTTCATCCCAGTAACGGGTGTGTTATGGTACTCTAGCAGACCAATGTATGGGTCTTCTGATTTCTTGATAATCCGCTTCACAGTTTGCACTGCTTTTTCACTCATGCCATTTGATTGGGAGTACATTGGGCTGGACGTTGTTTGGATGAATCCCCATTCTGTAGTAAATTCCTTGAACTCTTTGCTGTTAAAAGGCATGTTGTCAGAGACCAATTCTTTCAGGATGCCATGTCTGGCAAAGATAGATTTTGTGTCAAATTACTGTTCCAGCTGTCTTGTTTGCAAGCAGGCTAATCTTGATCTACTTTGAGCAGTAGTCAACTACGATAAGGTAGTTCTTGCCTTTGATTTTGCACAGGTCAGTACGTAACTTTTGCCATGGTCGTTTAGGTATTTGGTGTGCTATCAAAGGTTCTTCCTGATTTCTGCTTTGGTATGTGGCACACGTGGTACATTTGGATACTTTCTTGTAGATATCATTTGACATGCCAGGCCAGTAGATGATTGCTCTTGCTCTTGCTTTGCATTTCTTGATGCCCAAATGACTTTCGTGAATGAGATTGAGCATGTCATTGCAAATTGATGTGGGGATAATGAGTTTGTTTCCCTTGAATATCAGGCCCTCTGCTTCATTCAGGTCATGGCATATGTTCCAGTATATCGCAATGTTCTGCAGAATGTTACGGTTGTGATTTGGCCACCCTTGGACCAACTGTTGCTTCAGTAGTTGCAGGGTTTCATCTGGAGCTTGGTTATTTTCTTAGGGGATGCTGGTAAAGCTGTCACCATGCTGTGTACCATGACTTCAATGTCTTAATTCAGCTCCTTTTCTCCCTTTTCTAGTAAGTATACTCTAGACAAAGTGTCGGCGATGAAAAGGAACTTTCCAGGTACATATTTGACTTTTGGTTGGTATTTCTGCAGTCAGATAAAAAGATGTTGAATTCGTGGTGCCTGAGCCAGTGCTTTGGCTATGATGGCTTCCAAAGGCTTGTGGTCACTCTCTACAGTTATTTCTCTTCCGTAAATTAATTGATGGAATCGTTCACAGGCAAACACAATTGCAAGTAACTCTTTCTCTATTTGTGCATAGAGTTTCTCAGTGTTTGTGAGAGATCAAAAAGCATAAATAACAGGGTGTCCTTCCTGAATTAAACATGCACCTAGGCTGCTTTGCAATGCATCAACTTGAAGGGTAACAGGTTTGCCGATGTCATAAAATCGTAAAACTGGACTGCTTGTGAGAACTGCTTTGATTCTTTTGAGTGATCTATGGTGTTCTTCATGCCAGAACCATCGGGCGTCTTTGTTGAGAAGACTCCACAGTGGCGCTGTGATTTCAGACATGTTAGGGATGTACTGCAACAGGTAATTTACCATTCCCAATAGGCGTTGTAAATCTTGTTTGGTCTGAGGACGAGGCATTTTGATTATGGTTTGATCTTTTTCTGGGTCTGGCGTGAAACCTTCAGCACTGACGATGTTGTCAAGATATTTCACTTTGTCGACTCGTAGTTGGATCTTTTCCTTGTTGAATTTGATGTTACGCTCCCTTGGTCAATCCAGAGCTTTCTTTAGTACTTTGTCATGCTCTTTGGTGGTGGTTCCTGAAACTATGATGTCGGAGAACTCTTTGTCGATTATCATTTATGCAACATATGATGCAGAACACAAACCAAAGGGTATACGGTTGAACTTGTAATGGCCGAATGGTATGTTAAATGCACAAAGATGGGATGACTCTTTATCGAGCTTCTTGTGCCAGTAGCAATTTGACATATCGATAATGGAGAACACCTTCTTTCTGCTTAGGTTATTTGAGATGGTTTCGGCTGTCAGGGCGCTGTAGTGCTCTCTCTTGATCACTTTATTAAGGTTCTTTGTATCTGAACACAGTCTTAGTGTTCCATCTTTCTTTTCAACAATAACAGTGCTATTTACCCAACCCGTAGGACCATCAACTTTGCTGATAACTCCTGACTTTGACATTTTATTGAGCGTTTCTTTGAGCTTTGGTATAAGGCTCGAGGGAACTTTCGTCGCAGGGTCGATCATTGGTTTGGCATTGTTGCGTAGCTCAATGTGATATTCTCCTTGAACGAGACCTAAACCATTGAATACATTATCATATTCTCGAAGGATGTCTGTTGTACTCTCATGGACTTTGTTGACGTGATTTATGCTAATCAGTTCAAGGTCGTGACAAGTTTGTAATCCGATCAACGGCTTTGTGTTAGATGTTTGAACAACGAAGAATTCTGCCTTGGTTTTCTTGTTTCCATCTCGCTCGATATTCAGTGAACATTTTCCTTTGACAGGAACTCAAGCTCCTCCACACGCTGTTAGTTTTGTGTGAGTGGAGTTGAGTTTCAGTTTCTTGTTTATTTCGTTGAATATGCTCTCGGGTAATACATTGCACTGCGCGCCAGTGTCCATCTTGAAATGTACATTCTTGCCGTTGACTTTGATGCTAGTCAGGATTTAATTTCCATCGCTTATTGTTGAAATTTCTCCAAGAAACAGTTCTTCCATGCTAGAGTCATCACTGCTTTCGTCTTGTTGGACTTTGTGTACACATTGCTTTGGTTTTGGAGGGTTAAAAACTTTAGTACGACACATTTTGGCCAAATGATTGCTTCCTTGACATTTATGGCAGGTTTGTCCAAATGCAGGGCATCGTCTCAGTGCATGATTTGAACCATTATGCTTGCACAACTTAGTTTTGCTTGATTTTCTGCTCGTATGCTTGAATTGTTCTTTGACTTTGTCTTTGGGATGATGTTTGTTTTTATACATGTGCAGTGCTCCTACTTTGAATGGAGAGTTGTTTAGGTTTTTCCCTTGATTCCTGCTTGTCTCAGTGGCTCTCACAGCACTAATGGCTTTCTCTAATGAGAGGTTGTTGTCTCAAAGTAATTGCTCCCTGACACTGTCATTGTCGATTCCACAGACAATTCGATCTCTAATTACACTATTGCGTAGCTCTCGCCTTATTGCGAAGGTCAAGTATGAATTCATCAAGTGTTCTTCTGTTTTGTTCACATGTGTCAAACACGTAGAGCTCGTAGGTTGTGTTTCTCTTTGGCGAACAGTAATCCTCAAATTTTTGAATGAGTGGCTCGATTTTATCCTTTTCCGTTTCAGTGAAACTAAAAGTATCGTAGACGGCCTGCACTTCCTCACCAATCGTATGAAGAAATACTGCACACTGAGTTGCTTGGTCTTTCTCATTGCCTCCATTTGCCTTAGCGTATAAATTCCAGCATTGTCTCCATTTACACCAGTTTTCAGCCACATTTCTGTCCATTTTCAATGGACCCATGGTGAAAAATTTTATCCCAAACCTGACACCACGTAATAAACTCTTACTCCGAGACAGGCAATTAACAATTATATATTTTGAGAACTTACGGCTACAAAAAAGATGGTGTTGAATGACCACGGAGTGGATGTGTCATGCTGGTTAATATAATTACAATATGAAAACGATTGCTAAACCTTTTGTTCCTAATGATATTACTTGTCCTAAAAGATTTATTAATGGAGTTAACAAACGTCTAACCTTTTTTCTCTAGATTGTAAACAGCTTTGGCAGAATTACACACAACCTTTTGGAGTCCCACTAGTATCACTTTTATGATCCCTGCTACTGATATTGAAACTATATTCTCCTTTGCCCATTTTTTTAATCTTTTCAAATGTGATATATCTTCTACTTGTTGATATCTAACCTCTTTATATTTTATGGGATGATTAGTTTCATCGATTGTTTCTTGAAAATGGTTGGCTTCTATATTAAGTGCACCATTATCCCCTATCCTAGAAGAAATATGAATAGTCTCTGGTGGATCAGTAGATGCTAAGAGAATTTTTTTTTTCATCAAATGAAAGCTTCTTATTTCCAATTTCATACTTCTTTTTGTTAATTTCAATGAGTGGATAATTTTTAAGATATTGGTCATTTTCTCCTTCCAAAACATTAGGTTTTTCTATAACTTCATTTTCTTTTTCTGGGAGTCTATCAATTAGATCCTTAAATTGTCCCTTTGCTTTTAATGATTCAAGAATTTTATTTTTACCAGGTTTCAAAATTAGAATTGGCCTACTTAATCTATCCCTTTTGGTTGTTCTATCTGTAATTTTATTTTTAAAAAGTACCAAACCATTATTATTAATATATGTTCAATAAACTATTTCTCTTGATATGGCATTATTACCTCTAAGTCTTTTTTATTTAACATTAATTATCTTAATTCTATTAATCTCTTCTTCACAATTAATAAGCCTTTAATTTATTTTTAATTTTTCTGGACTGAACTCTATTTCCCTCTCTTCTGTAAAAGCCAAATTAAAAAATTAATCAGAAACAGAATACGAAATCAACATTCTCTTCTTTAACTTTCATTAGGTGTTTTAATTGTGATTGTTTTACTGTCATCATCATCTACCCGTTCAGTATTCTTGAATTCATATGTACTTTTAATTAGTGTTCTTTTAGTCAACTATCACTAAAACCCCATTTTAGTCATGCCTAGAACTAAACAAGACTAAAAATATTTTGATGTTTGAGTGCTAAAAACTAATGTCGTATTGGACTAAATGTATAAAACTAAAATAGTATGTGCAAAATAATGAGGGCAAAGGTGACAAAAACCAAATGAAAACCAATTCAAGATCATTCAGAAACATGTGCATGTGGTCATTGCAAATTCATGTTTCAATAGTTCATACTCAAACATAACTGGCTGCTCTAATTTTCCGCCTTTTCGACATGCATTTCCTGCTTCTGTGTGTGTTTGGACTTTGATGTACGTACTACATACGTCGATTTCCAAGACTAAACATAATTTGGTTTTGAGAATAATGCTACGGCAGCGGAAACAGACCTTAGACAATCTAACAACAGTTCATCGTCTGCTACTTGTCCTGGAGTTGGATGGCCAAGGAGTGCTGTTTGGGACTACTTTCTGTACCTGGAATCTACAAATAAAAGTCAATGCCAAGTAGAAATAAGTAGAAAATTTACAACTAATTTGAAAAGGCATTTGGAGAAAGAAGCATTCAGAGGAATTCTGTAGGAGTGAAAAGGAAAATAAGAGAACTAGTAATGTTTCTTCTCAATTTACAAAGGACAAGAAGCACCATTCCCTTGATGATTTAATGAAAAGAAATGCTTATTTCTTGGTGTTACAGCTCACTTCTTCAACAGAAATGACCACAAAGATAAATACCTTGACACTTGCTGTCCAGTTATTTGAAACACCATATACTGGAATACACATACTACGTTTACTGAAAACGATTTTGTCAGAATATGACATTGGGATAGAAGGTGTTACTGTTATTTTGACAAATAACTGCAGTAATATGATGAAGGCTTTCAACGCTGACTCACTTGTTGATCTCCAAGAGGGACACATACAGGATGTAGAGACAATGGAAGAAAACAGTGATTCTGAGGTAGATTTTGAAAGGAGTAAAATGTTACCTTAAGAAAACGTTGCCAAAATTCTCAAGTATGAAAGTAATGAATAAGATAATGACTTGGCTTTCAGTGGATTTTGCCAAAAATGAAGCTGCTTTTCCCATATATTGCAACTTGTTGTCCGAGTTTGAAAAAGATTGTAAAAAGGCACAGGCATTACTGTCAACGTGTAACAAGTCTGGTAAAGTTAATGAAACGTTAATGAAGCTCTCTGACAAGAACTTCTTGTTCTCTATTTGCCCTAAAGATGGAGCTCTTCATATTTACTTATTGAAATACTATTACACCTTAAACCTCGCTTGACTGAAGTTCTTGCTGAAGTTGAATGTAATAACTTACAAAACAGTGATTATAAAAGCCTTGAAAATGTTCAAGATCTCTTGGAGCCCTTTGCCAAGTACACACAACTTGCAAGTGCTGAAGATATGAGCACTATTTCTATGGTAATTCCGATAATTTTGGAATCGAATTTGCATCTGGATGACATGAAAGCCAAAGCAGGGCTGTCCTGTGCCTCACAAATGTTAAAAGATGCTTTAAACAAGATATTTAAGAATATTGTTAAACCTAGTGATAAAAATGGTTCATCTAAGAATATTTATGTTGCAGCCACCTTAGATTTACGTTATTGAGACTTACTTGATGACCATTACATTAAAACTGCAAAAACATACCTGTCTTCTGCTGCTGGTTTAGTTTCAAGTGTGCTAGAGGAAAACTGCCCAGTGGGTTGGAGAAATTACTGAGTGCAGTTGGGTTCCTGTTACACCAAGGCAAGAACATGGAATCCTGCATGTGGATGATACTATTGATAAGTCAAATGAGGTGGAAAGCCACACTGCCCATTCTGAGGCAGAACCATCCAGCCGATCCAGGAAGAGAGCAAAGACCTTCAGGTATATTACAACTATGCTAGCAATTAAGAGGAAAGACAACAGTAAAGTACAACCAGTAGTGGCTCCTAGTGAAAAAAAAAAAATAACCATGTACCTTCATCAACCCATGCTTGAAGAATTTGAGGCTTTGGATTTTGATCCTGTGAGTTACTGGTCTTCAAATGAAGTTAAGCAACCCCTACTTTCTTCTTTGGCTGAATGCTTGTTAACAATTCCTGCTTCCTCACCTCCTGCTGGTATTTGTACAGCAGGGCGATGAAATAGACTTGATAACCATAACTTAGAAAGAGAAGTTCTGCTTAAGAAAAACAAGTTTGTGTTAATGTAATAAAAGTTGGCTGTTGTATTTTGTTGACTTTGTAAGTGTAATGATATTTGGTGTTGTAATCTGATCAGAATGGACCAAACTTGATATGCCTAACCTGCAGAGAGAACACCTGTTTAAAAACCAAGTATATGCTGATACATACTTGAATGTTTATTATTTTAAACATGTTTGTACTTAGTTGTAGTGCTTATCTGCAGTGTTTGTTTTACAGTTTATTTTCATGAATTGCTGTAAGAGGATTATTTAACTATAGTACAAGTGTTGCATTCATGGCTATTTGATGTGTGACTGTTATTGTTGGTGTGTCCATAGTATTTCTGGACCGTCTTGTTAATAACGTGAAGAGGAAAAGAATTGTGTTGAAGTGTAACTATGAGATTGTTTAAGTAATTTTGAAAGCCACTTTCAGTGTTTTTAATTTTGTGAATCCTGTACAAAAAGTATTCTTATTAATCTAGTTTTATAAGAAAGTGGACAGAAGCTTAGGTAACTCATAAGAAGTCCTTTATATGTTTATTTGTGACTGATGATTTGGAGAGCAAATCTTCTAGGAAAGGCCATTTACCATTTTCCCCTTTCTCAAAAGTAAACTTAATGTTGCGATGCTGTGAATTCAAACAGTCAAAAAATAAAATAGTGGCACCCTCATTGTGCCATTGCAACATTAAGTTTACTTTTGAGAAAGACGAAAATTGTAAACTACCTTTCCTAGACGTTTTACTATCCAAATCATCAGACACATACACTGCATCCATCACTTTTCATGAGTTACCTAAGCTTCTGTCCACTTTCTCATAAAATAAGACCGAGAACACTTATTGACAGGATTCACAAAATTAACAACACTGAAAGTGGCTTTCAAAACGACTTAAACAATCTCATAGGTACACTTCAATGCAATTCTTTTCCCCTTCACATTATTAATAATATGGTCAAGAAATACTATGATAACACAAACAATAACAGTCAGACAACAAACCCAATTCTTTGAACTTCCTTTCATGGGTTCCTACTCCAAACTGACTCAACAAAGATAAAAAAGTGTTGCTAAATGCTTCTGCAATGATTTGGAAATCAAACTTGTTTTCTCACCTTACAAAATGAAGAACCTCTTCTCATTTAAGGATCCTGTTCCAAATTAACTCAAATCTTTTGTGGTTCATCAATTCACTTGCACTGGATGTAATTCCCACTATATTGGTGAGACCAAGCCCGAAAATAACTTTCACAGGGGTGCCTGACAGAATGTCAGGTGTGAGGAAGTTGGTGCTGGACATTTTTTAATTGGTGTTTGACATTTGGATCCCATCATTAATAAACTCTTGCTTGAAATAACAAACCATTTTATTAACATAAATAAAATAGAAATCAAATACAATTCATGCTCTACAAATAGTACAATATATTACACACATGGTAAAACACCCTACAATATAACAGTTTATGGGTTGTCTCTGCTTATGCTAAATGTTTATACTAAAACAGAATAGAATCTGAATCAGAGTCATTGTCAAAGTTATCTTTCCACTACAGGCTTACATTACTTTTCACCTCACCACCATCAGGACATTGCATAAAGTGAGAGTCAGAGTCTGAAACAAGACTCTCATGGTCACTATTACTAGCTCTTACTGGCTTCTGGCTCCACTGAATCCCTGTTGCCAGACAAATTTAAGCAAAAAGTATTTTTCTCACTTTTTGAATGTACAAGGAAGGGTGAAAATGGGAAGAAAGAATGCATGCCAAAACCCTCAGAAAAATGCCGCACTGGGAGTAGTCTGCTGTCTTTGATCAGCGGTCACAAAACATAATGCCCCAAATGTCATAGATTGAACTGAGAGAACAAAATGACAGCAAACAGTGAAAATTGAATGATCACAAAATTGATAAATTGCACTGCCAGTCACTTTGACCGATCTCGGGAGTCTAGCACCGGTCAAATTATAAATTGTGTTGGTCAAATGACCGTGACCACATGTCACTAATCCATGAGGATCAAGGATCATATCTATAAACACTTTATGAAATCACCTTGTAAAAATCGATACTTGCAATCTTGTTTTAACATCTTAGATTCTGCCAACTGTACATTCTTCCTTAAAATAAAAGAAGCTCTACACACAAACAAGGTTAATCCTGAACTTAATGTCTAAGTTCATCATTTTAACACTACCCTCTCTTCTCTTGCACCATATGAGTAATCCATTTGTCATGTAAATATAGTTCCTGTTTTTCAATTGACATATCTTTAAACAGTTATCTCAGAGTAATTCATTAGATGAACCACATCTCTGGTATCACAATCACACACTTGGCCTATAAATAGTTTGTTAGTTTCATATTGTACTGTAGGTGGCATAAGTTTGCCGAAATGTGTTTACTTTCAAAAAATTGTTGGTTTTCATGAAGTGTTTGATTTCATTTGTGCTACTTAGAAATTATGGTAATATGGTATATAACCAAGAGCAACTTATCTGACAAACTTCAGCAGTGCAAATTTGCATATCAGTCTTATGAGAAGGTCTTGATTCAGCTCATATCCTGTTTACAAGGATTGCCCTATGACAAAACAATATTGTTAAGTGAATTAATTGTTTTAGGCAATATTGCAGCAGATCTACCAGTAGCTCCAGCCTTATGTCGCACAAGTAAAAAATATGATAAATTATCTGTCATAATATAAATGGCAGAAGAAATCAAGTTGAATTATTTACATATTAATCATGAAGAGCATGAGGATAATCAGGGTAACAATGAAAGTAATTTTTGAGGAATTGAGGATGATAAATTTGATCTTCTACATGGTTTAGATTGGTTGGAAAATGAAGGGGGAAAATTCTTTGGTACCAGAAATAGTGTGCCTTTACATGTTAGGAAAGGTGATTAATTACAATGCTTTAAGATTAATATGTGGAATAAGATTTTTAAAGAACAAGAGCATTTAGATAATTTTAGTTTATAGCATAATTTTTTTACCTAGTTTTATTGTAATTGTTTGTACTATATTGTATACTGATTCTGAGGGCCACAAGTTTATTTGCCTATGGCTATTAAGTGCCACCCTCATGAAATAAAAGTTTAGTGGTAATAATAATAATAATAATAATAATAATAATAATAATAATAAGTAGGCAAGATGTTTCGGCATCCTCAGGGAGTGGCACCCCTGCCTTGCCAGCTGGGTAAACGAGTGACTGAAAGCCACTGCTTGCCTTAATTGGCCGTCAGTGGTAAGTAACCTCGCCTAAGGTGTTGGCAAACCTTCCCTGTTAGCCCAAAGACTAGTAAATCCTCCTGATGTCCTTTACCTTAAATGGTTGAGTGAACCCAGGACACTTACGCATCTGAAAGGAACTCTCCTAGTCTAAGAACAAAATAGATCACATCCAACTTCAGCTATTGGACTGGCGTCTAGCTCGCCTTAATTGGTCGGTTTTGCAGAACAGACCCTTAGAATAGTCTGAGAGGAAGTGTGATGTTTATTGAGGAAGTCTCATGATTTATAGGTGCAAAGCACCAGCCCTTGACAATGCCCAACCAATGGAATTGTGTATGTGAGACTGTGGTGTAAAACGGCATTAACTGCTCACAATGTCACTTTGTCATTGCCATACCACTATAATTTATGGAACATGTGCCCACTTTGGCACAATACAGCAATTTGGGCTAAACGACCCCATTGGCTTGTATGAGCTGACTTTCCTCAATAATAATAATAATAATGATGATAATGGTTTGTTAAGAAAATGTAGATAACAATACAATATATCACATTGATAAACAGTTCCTAACAGAATCCAGAACAGAAATTTGAGGATTTTATGACAAATGGAGACAGAGCTTAATAGAACTCTTATGAATGCCAGAATTGCAACTGTATTGGGCCTAAGCATCATATCCTTAATAATGGGGTAATCTCTTGTCCTCGAATGAAGTCAAAATGATATCAGCGCTGATTACTAACCCAAAAAATTTAAACCATCAAATCCTGTCAAGAGTGAACTTGGGTTGAAATTGAAGGCGTTTTTTTATATTTTCTTGGTGATCATATTTACTTAGTTATCAACAAATCGTATAAAGAATATGAGGACAAAAGAATGCAGAAGGCCAATGAATTTCTAACCGATCTGTTGATATCCAAATTTAGTAAATTACTAGGTGGTCTAAACACTACTGATTTTGTTGTTAAGAAATTAATATTAATATTATTAAGCCGAATATGGTTTAATTTAGAATTTTAATTGGTTATAACTCCAGTATGTATCTCTTCATTCTCGTTTCCATTCACATAAACTAGTTTAACCTTAAAGTGTTTATGAAACCAACTTTTATGTTTTCATTTTTTGTTTTAAATATGCAGTATAAACCTTAAAGAGCCTACAGTAAAAATTTTTTGGTCAATAAACCATTCTTTGTAGCAGAAAATTGCATCCTAAGAAGGCATTGTCCTCGTACAATTGTCAGCCACTTTGTGCACGACCAAATGGGCTCGTGATGTCACTGGTTGTGTACTTGTTTAGTTCTGTGTTCACTTACATATTTATTTCTATATGCATGAGCAATGGAGCGCAAAGGTGTCACGCAAATGCAAATGAAAAAAAAGAGTCTCAGGTAAATATTGTGTAGGTGGAGGCCCTCAAAATGTCAGCTGTAACAACAGTTTGAAAACTCAGGGAATATCGATGCATAAATTTCCTCAGAACAAGAGTTCTCAAGAGCAATGGACGCGCTTTGTCCAACGACATCGAGCTAATTGGAAACCATCTGAGACATCTGTGCTTTGTTCGGCTCATTTCAAACCCTCCTGTTTCGAGCAGTGACTTGGCTTGAATTTAGGGCAAACAGAAAATGCTTCCCAATTTAAGTCAAGAAGATGGTTGAAAAAAGACGTGGTACCGACGATCGATTGTGCGGGTGTTTCGACACAGAACGTTGGTTTGTCATCGCGTGAGCACCGTGTGGTGAGTAAAATGCTTATGAATATGTATGAATTGACAATAATGTGAATGATGAAAAAAGCATATAGATATTAAGCCCTGACATGTCAAATAGACTAGGAAGTTTGTGTTTTAATTTCACGGCTTGCTCTTGAATTCATTTGAAATAATCAATATTGTTTTGGGTTTGTACACTGTCACACAATTCTGGATTATAATTCTGTGAATTTATTTACATTTCGTCGTAGATAATGCGGGATTCAAATAAGGCAATACCCTATCCAACAGCAGCACAGGAATCTACGGAAAATTTGGAAGAGTTTGGAGAAACTAACGTTTCTGTGATGGTATGTAGTGATGAAAACAACGACACCATTGTCGCACACGCTGGTTGAAGCTCCTGTCGAGCCATGTGAGAAATGCGACAAGTATTCAGACAGACTGGAAAAGCTGCAGGACTCACACTGCAAAATAAAACAAAGACAGGCTATTTTGGAAACAGAAGTTCGTCATTTGAGAAAACTAAATAAACAGAGCGGGTATGCGTGCTTACACTGTATAATTGTACAATGTTAATTTTAAAAGATCTGAAACATATTTGTGTCACTACTGTTTTACAGCAATTTACAGAGCTCAATAATGCGTGCACAGCAGAAGACAGTTTGTCCTCTGATAGTGACAGAAGTGATTTTGATAGTGAGCACAGTGGTGAAGAAAAGGATGAGGATCCAGATTGGAATGTGTTTGAGGAAACAGCAGAAAATGAAGAGTATGGTGATGATGATGACAGTACTGGTACAGCAGCATCCCAAAATAATATTAGGTAAATAGATTTTTGACTTTTTTAACCGGTAGAGAAGTTGAGAGAGCTGTTATTCAGACAACTGCTGTTATTTTACATTTTTGTGGTTAGAAACTAATCTGCCTCCCTATATTTTAGAATGACCTTTATTACAAATCGGCCTTTTAGACCTTTGCATAGTAGTGCTTACAATTCTTTTTTTCATTTTCAGTGTGGAATCTGATGCCCTGCCTCAAGATGAGCCAACATTTATTGTTTTTTACAGTTGCCTGATAATGTTCTTCTCCCTCTTCTGTTATAATTGTAAAGCTGAGAAGCCAGGAGTAACTATGCAAAAAAATGGCACCATGGTTACTGTAAACCAGCATTGCTCATCTTGTAAATCTGGTTTTACTTGGAAAAGTCAGCCATATCTATTTGGAAGGTACCCTGCTGGAAACATTCTCCTCAGCTTTTCAACTCTCATGGCCAGTGCTTCCATTAGTAAGGTTCTTCAGCTTTTCAGGCACATGAACTTGTGTGCATACAATATAAGGACATACTTTTACCACCAAAGCAGGTTCCTTTTCACAGCTATTTTAGAACATTGGGAATGATACCAGTCATCACTACTGAGCAAAATTAAAAATATGGATGAAATAGCTTTTGCTGGAGATGGGTGGTTTGACTCAATGGGACATTCTGCAAAGTATGGAGCATATACAATGTTTACTTTTCCAGAAATGAAAATTGTACACTTCGAACTGTTACAGGTATGTTTGATCATAAAAACTTTTACAGGTGAATATTTTTCTTGCTGGCTTTTAGGGATGTTTTTTGTTAAACCCTGAATGTTAAAATTAGAATCGAATATAAAAAGTTTTAAGCTTGATTTATAATTTACATTGCTTCAAAATAATAAACAGTTCACATTCAAATGTTAAACCGAGTTCTTATTTGATTAAATTATGTCAAAAAAAGAACCAAATATAAATTATATGTTTACTTTTGCAAGCTATATTCAGTGTGCTGATGTTGTTATAGCACAAGTGCATTGAAACCAGTGTTTAGCCTGTTTACTTTTTCAGGTTAAACTATATCTGTTCAAAAGTATAAAAATGAAAATTTATTGTTATTTCACACTAATTTAAATATTTTTAGGCTAATCAAACCGAAAATAGCAATGCTATGGAGTTGAAAGGGGCTCAGTTGTGTTTTTCTCACTTGAAGGAGAGACAGATCATGATAAAGGGGATTGCCA
Organism: Heliopora coerulea; assembly: GCA_030142905.1. Classification (NCBI taxonomy): domain Eukaryota; kingdom Metazoa; phylum Cnidaria; class Anthozoa; order Scleralcyonacea; family Helioporidae; genus Heliopora; species Heliopora coerulea. The sequence continues at coordinate 171,706 of JASJOG010000148.1, forward strand.
AATGGATAAGAGAATGGAACCCCTCTACAATTCATTATTTTGACCAATGACACATAGCAAAAAATATTTAAAAGAAAATGTTTGCTGCCAGTAGACAAAAGGGATGTGAATTGATTGCAGACTGGATTCAGGCAGTTAAGAACCATGTATACTGGTGTTCCACCTCCACTAAAGAAGGGTTCCAGTCAATGATACTGGCAAAATGGAAATCTTCGATCTGCCACATCTCTGATTGCCACAGTGATCATCCTGATGGTTTGTTTACCGAGTGTGCACATGGTGATATAGAGCCACAGGAGTGGATAAAAAAAGGTGAACCAGCAACAGTTATTGACAACAGGCACTTTCAATATCATATCTCAGTTTATTATAGCTCATATTTAGCTTACATAATTACATTTGGTGTTGCTTTCTAGGTACAATAGCATATGAGAAGATGCATGACATTTTGATGAAGAAGACCCTGCTAAATGCCATCAAACACCTCTCACCAAATGCAGATACCAGCTGCTTGGAGGGGTTTCACTCCACATTAAACCAGTGGCACCCCAAAATATTATGCTTCTCATGGCTTGGAACATACTGCAGGTAAGCGGGCCATAATATTTCAAGATTTCATGATTTATCAAACAACCATTGTTACAGCCAATCCAGTATTTTATTTGCACATAAATTATGATAATACAGGCACATATTGGCTAGCCTTCACTTCGATGAAAACCTGCAAAGAAAAATCAGGAAAAGCAGAGATGGCACCAATTACGTGAATGTAGTGTATCCTAAGTTCAAATTGGGAAATGAAGTTGTGAGGGAGGTTGCTGAGCCACCAACGTATGGTAATTATTGATTACTGTTCATTTTGATGGTCCTGATTACAGTTGGAAAGGCCTTAAACTTGTTCTTGAAAGGCAAAACAATACCTCTGCTAAAAGTCTTTAAATTTTCTTTTAAGGTTATGTTTCAGGTATCAAAATGGTAATGTTCAGCACTTCAAAAGCACAGAGAGAAGCAGTGAGAGAGCGATACAGCGCCAAGGTCCCTGAACCTCTGACTCACCAATTTCCTCAAAGGTGCTCCAAAGATGAAGCCATTAAACGCCATCATGAGAGAAAGCAAACAAGAACATAACTTTTTCCACCAGGTAATGCTAACAAAGTACTCACAAATAATAAAGATAATAATAATAATGAATTTTTCAGTAAAAGGATCACTGATTTTTTTTTTTATATATAGCTGCTGAACAAATGCATTTGGAGGAAATTCAGCAAGAAGCTTCCACCAGCAGTGAGCCAAGCTAAAAGAAAAAAGCAAGGCAATGCAGAAAATGTTTTAAAACAATGCGAGGCCATCCAAAAATGCATTGCCCTTGATAAAATTTGTATATATTTATAAAATATTTCCCTCTATTTACAATTTAAAAATGTGTGATAAAAAATTTCTACCCTTAGCATTTCAGCCGTCTGCTTCAGCACGTTCTTTTCCAGACTCATAGCCTTTTGATTCTGAAGTCGTGAATGTTTTTCTTATGTGACCATACACGCAAGCTGGCAGAGGTCGTGTATTCTCCCATCCCATTCGACCGAATAACCAACGTGCCAACCAACGATATGAAACTGCCCTCAGGAATCTAGATATTTTGGGTACATAGTCAGTTATATACTCGCCTGATTTGAAAGGTAATAAAGAAAGCAAAACATTCGAGTTGATAAAGAAAGTCTTTGATTTTCAAGCACACTCGCTTGTTTTCAGCATTATCCAATCTTTCCCTCTGCTTGTTATACCTGCCATTTTTGTCTCGTAACAATGGCCCAGCCTGCAGAAGTACTGTACGATGTGTTAAAGGACCCAAATCATCATGGTTTAAAATACAGTCTCAATCTTTGCCGATGAATGTAAACTTTCCTGTCGCTTCTAACACCTCAAAGCAACACCGAAATTCACGAACGTTTATCAAATGTTCCACCTGGCAATTCCCACAAGAGCACCTGCATTTGCAATAAAAATACAATATCAAATACATAAAATGAAAAAAATGTAGATGTCGATGTAAATTCTTACCAGCTTTCCACAGATAACTTCCTGCTAAATCGTTGCTCTAAGTCATATGGCAACAAGCCATCTTTGTCCTTTTCTTCCTTGTCGCCATGGCCATTGTCTCTTCTTTGGGGCTTAGCTAATGGCTCACCAGTATGAGGTGTGTACATTCCTCCAGCAACGAAATAACTCAGATTTTCATCAGAATCACTTTCCCAGCTAAAATTACTTTTTTCAAAGGAATCACTCGACGAATTCTCGCTATCAGACATATTTTGATTTGTACAATTTGTACTACGTGTTCACGAACAACCTATGCGCTACACAACCACCAACGTCATCATCTTCTGCAACTTGGGTTTAGGCCCCGGACATGTTTGGAGGAATTCTTTCACAGTAAAACGAACTTTAGAGGAAGATATTTTCGGATTTATAGCATTTACGAAAAAAACTAAAATAACCATCGGACTCAGCTCATTTTAAATTTTTAAATTATACCAAAATGTCATATGCAAAAGATTGGTTTCATAAACACTTTAATATTGAATATATAAAAATTTACAGGGTTGTCTGTATCGACTGTGGTGGTAAGTGCCAAAATGCTGAATTTATCTCCCTTTGATATATGAACAATGACTTCTATAACATGGTAATTTGTGGAGTTTGGATATGAATTTGGGCTTGATGTCTCAGTTCAAGCAAGTAGGTTGAATTTACAAGATACCATCTGGAACTTGCATAATGTTTTAATGTGTTGTCAAACACTCTTTTATTTGCAGGGTCGGTTATATCAATAGCAGTGGGATGTTTTAAAATTCTATTGTATGATAGATGTATTGTATGTATGATGTAACCCTAACCCTAACCCTATTACCTAACCCTATTACCTCTTCATAATTGTAGAATAAACTCATGGTTTTTGTATTAACTTACTAAAGTTCTGGCAGTTGTTGGTATTACTAATGTTGTCAATAACTGGTTATTAGTTTTTGATTGATTTGATGTTTTGTTTTGTTTTTTTTATCAAAAGGTTCTAGATGATGCGACAGTGTTTCTCAATGTATCTTCTCTGGTTGATTATGACTACTGCCAAAATAATTCATGCTGGGATTTGATCCAAATTTCATATTACAGTCAGCTTTTTTAACATATTGTTGCATCCAGAATTATTAAATTGCTTGGAATTAACCAAACATACAGTAAGATAGCCATATTCAAAACAACATTTGTGGAACCAATAGCTCCATTCATATTGTTGAACCATGTACTACAATCATTATTAATAACAGAATCATCCAAAATCTGTCTGAAAATAATTTGTACTTCAAGAGAATAAGCCCTGTTACAATAGACTGTTTGGATCTCGCCTGAGCATTAAGAATACAATATAGATATGCTTCTATAGATTGACCAAGTAATTCTAAACCATGTTTTGTTAGACTATTACTATTTTTATAATCATTATGAACATCTCTTATTGAACCTGGGCCTGGATGATTTGAGTCTATAATCATCCTGCTTTGAGACCCTACGGTTTGGGTCTTCCGTATGAAGTAGTTCTTGCCAAGTCTAATTAGGATAATGATCTTTGAGAAACTCTGCATTATACTCTTAATAAATTATTTATCTTGTTATTATCCATCACTACAAATCGCAAAGTAAATATGGAACATCATCCCTGAAAGTTAAATGTTGTATAGATATACCACAAGCCTGTGATGCAATCCAGGTTGCACCAATTGATTGATAATATGGATTTTTTGTGACAGAGATTACTTTGATGAAGAAGAAGTTCAGCCATATAAACATGTCAACATATGAAAAAGTTATCCAAATGTCTTAATTAGAAACAAACAACCTATGCCAGTGTAGAGTGTTCATGACAAGATAGAGGAATTTACTGACATTTGCTATTTAGAAAAAACAGGTGAGTTTTATATAGATGAATATGATTGTGATCTTAAGATAGAAGCTGGTTTTTACTCAAACTCTCTTGTTAAATATTTAATTCAAGTTCTTAGAACGGATCCATCAAACATCAAATACAATATATTAACTCATAAAGTGCCAAAACCTGATACTTTTGAAAGTTTCATTTCATATATTTTTGACAATTTTCAAGAGAAACAAGCTAAAATGTTTCACAGGATATTTAGGGACCAAATACAATAAAACTAACACCCCAGGGGAATGAATATAACAATTGATAACTATAGTGATTTACATTTGATTAAGGAACAAAAGATAGATAGATTGTTTGGTGACACATGTAGTGTTAATAGGTTTGTTGTTTCTGAAGGTATTTTATATGCCGTTAATCTAAGAGAGTTATGTTTACAAGCCTGGTAAAAGTCGTTTATTGTCTGTTAATACAAATGGAATATTTGTTATTAATTGAAAAAAGACTTTCAAAAACAAAAAGGATGTTACATTCAATACTAAACAAATAGGAAAAGTATTTGAGGAGAACAAATTGATAACATATTTTAAGAAAAACTTTAGGGATAACCTAAATATTCTTGATTTCAACACTAGTAGGGGAGATGGAATTATTTACAATGGTCAAGCTGGATCTGGGCAAACATAAATTGATAGAAATGCTAATACATGAGAAGAACCCATTAGTATTGTCATACACAAATAAAGCTGTTCAGAATGTGAAAGAAAGATTAACAAAGAGGATAAGAGAAGATGAAGCAAACAATATTTGCAAGACATTTAATAGCTTCTTTTGTGAATGAAATGACAATAATATCAAACATATAAAATACAAAACAGTCTTCATTGACGAAATCAGTATGGTTCCTAACAAATTCATGACACTGCTATATAGGTTATTGTTAAAATATAATTTCTGAATCAGTGTAATCCAGTCGAAGGTGGTAGTCAGATTTATTATGACTATTTAGACAGTATGTTGGTGAAAGAGATGTGTCCAAAAATAGAAACATTACAATATAGAATAGACTGTGTCAGGTATGATGAAAAAACATACAATGCATTAAATGTCTTTCTGGAAAAGGGATATGTAGCCAAATCCAAAATGGAAAATACTTTACTACAACCAAAGGAATATTTAATCCATTTACCAAAACAAGAAAGGTGATCAATAAGGAGTGTTGTTAACAGTTTATTAAAGAAAAGAAACCCGAAATCATTAAAAAAGTCCATGCAAATGGGACAGAAGTCTATTCTATATGAGAGAAAATACCATTAATATCAACCAAAAATTTAAAACACAAAAATATTTTTAAAACAATGGAGTTCAAAATGAAATAAATAAAGCAGAGTAATAACAGCTCATATAACATCCTAAAATACCTATTTAATCTAAACAATACCACTGAAGGTAAACAAAAATTATTAGAACATACGATGTCTACTGATGACTTGGTACTCGTAAACATATTTTCTAAACATATCTTCCTTTGTTATACAATGAGAGAAAATAGCCTCATATCCATGGATTCTCCACAATAATTAATATAGCATAAAAAATATCAAATATTATGTGCTACAGCAATTTATCATTATTAAATCATTACTATAACTATGTACTACACATGTGATAAAAAAAAACAGGAAAAAAAACAACTTATAGTACTCTATAGAACCCATGTAACTAATGTCATTATAATAATCTTCTAAATTCCTTATATACTACCTTAAGTATATATTCTAGCAATGCCTGTAATTAGGTTGTGCATTTGAATAAATTTAATAATAATAATGAAGAATTTTCTGAAAATGAATTTGCAGAGTCAATTATACCATTGTTTTGTCTCACTGTTTATAAATATCAAGGTGGTGAAATAAATACTGATTATAGCAGGATTGATAAAAAACAGCTTTATACAGCATTGAGTAGGACAACAAAATTTGAATATATAAAACTATTTTACTAAAATCTTATTACATTAGAAAATTGCCTGAATTGGAATTAATGCTAAACGAAATTCTTTATTCAAAAATGGTAAAATTTAATAATAAAATGTTGTATGCATGTTGTACATGTGAGGAACTGGAGATGAGACTAACTTGGCATAAAAAGAATAAAAAGAGACAAGTTTTCAAACACAACAATAATTAACCAGAAACATGATTAATAGCCAATGCACTGTGCAAGGACAGAAAAGAATTGGAAAAATTGAGAACAAATACATAGAAGAATACTTATTAAAATATGATGATAAGTTATGAAAAAACAAAAGATAAAACACCATGTTGAAATTGAAAAAGAAGATGAATTACAAGTATGAGCTAGATTGGAGAAAAAGATTGTCATCCATAAAAAAATGTAATATGTTTAAGCTTGATACAAGAGTTCACAGGATGAGAATACAGACCATCTCTAAAGTCGACCAACAATCAAAGCAAAAAACTTATGAAAAAATTTGTAAGAAGAAAGAAGTGGTTATAAAATAAATTTATGGTTGAATTAAATTAATAACCAACTAAAATATCACAAGGTACCAGATTTTGATGTTATATATAACCATTTTATTAATTTTAGAAGATTATTATCTTATGACAAGGTGGTAGCATAATGATTTGTGAATTTATGGATGGAATGCTTTTGGACAGATTTGGAGTGCCAGACTTTGTTTTGGAATTTTTTCTTGTGTGAGAATTTTAGTGTCGATTTTCAAGTGTGCAATCTGAGGGCTTATATGAGGTCAGTGAGTTTTTAGCAATCCAGCATGTGTAGTAGAGATCGATCCACAACTTCTCAAACAGAAATGCAACAGCAAAGAGTTGTTCAAATGTTTGAAAGAAAAATGGGAGGATTTTGATAAGCAGTATCTCCAAAGTCTTGTGGAGAGCATGCCAAACAGGTGTGCAAAAGTTGTAGAGCAGAGGATGTCCTATTGACTACTAAATGTTGCTTGGACATACAGTACAGCACAGTAGCAAGTAAATCCCAGTGCTGTCAATAAGACAAAAGTGTGAAAATTTGTGTGTAGGACAGAAGATTTTGTAAACTGCATGCAAAATCCATTCAAATACAAATTACAGTAGTCGTGTTTCTTTGTTTTAAAATGAATGTCGTTTGTAAAAGAGGTACTTGCACTCAACTCTAAACAAAACAATAACGGGAACAATTTTTAATATCACGTGCATTTAAGTTATATCTGGACTAAAATCTCACCACAACTTAATATTATTTTAAACAAATCCTTTTATGGATGGGGGTACTCTTTTTTATGCCACCCCCCTGTAAGTGTAAATCACATTCTTTGCTGATTTGTATAAATCTCAAGAGTTTTAATGTTCTGGCAACCACTTACCTGAGGTACACAGTTATAGGTATGTCTGATTGAAATACCTCTGAACTACAAGTTCTGCAAATGGAATTGTTTCAAACAGCTTTCAAAACTGGCTTCCTGACTTCATTCTTCCCTAAGGGAGACTTCTTGTATGAAATATTATCTCCTGGATTTTGCTGGTGTTTGTTGGTGTAGTAGTTAACTGGACAGCATTCATGGTCGATTGTTCAAGAAGTGTGCTAAAACACTCATTGTCTAGAAGACTTGTTTAGGTCGTGACAGGCTTTGGATGCTCTCTCCACTTTCCACTCAAGGATTTAATTGCTTCATTCAGGATCATTCTGCATATGAAATGTTGCCCCACTGAAGATGTTGGGATGTATTTCTAAATTGAAACAGAAATGCAAGGTAAACAGCCACCAGGTAACATGCTGCAAAGCTACTTGGTTTTGGTTACCAAAGTATCCTTTGGTGAAACAGTTGTCCACTTCAGTCTTTCTCACTTCTTGGATGGTTTGTGGATGATGAGCTTTACTGTATTCGACCAGTAGTGCTTTCATCAGGATTGTAGAACCTCCCAAGAACGTTTAGAAGTTTAAAGCAGTCTTCTTTTTGCAAATTCACTGTTTAACCCTTTGGGTTGAGATGCCGCTAAATGGTCAGTTGAAAATACGTAATAGTTGCAGGTTTGTATGCTATACCATTTTTCTTTTTTAAGAAGGTTTTACAGAGAAAAAAGTACATAATCTACTTCTCTCCACTCTTTCTTCATTAGACTAAAACTTGTACAAGGTTTGCTTGTTGTATTTTGTTGTATGTTATGTATTTTCCCGATATTTAGTCAGCAATAAAAATTCGGAACTCGTTCATTTCTTCAGTTTCATAATTTGTCACCAAGTATGGACACAAGTGTAACTGAGCAAGAACTCATTTATATAATGCTTCTTAATGAAGAAGGCTGTGTTTTTTTCTTTTTTTTTTTTTTTAAGTTCTCAGCATCAAATCCTCCCATAGGAGATGCTGCTCATTTAGTCATATGCAACAGGGAAGCCTTTGGCCACATTGGTATTGTAGAATTTTTCTCGAATTTCCATGGATTGAATGCAGATTTAGCTCCTGCCAATCCAGGAGTACAAAGAAGAGTAGCCGGGGCAGTGGGGGCAAAATTACAAAAAAAGGGCATCTTCACCTTACTTTCCAAGGAAGCAAAACGATTTTTTTTTTAATTCGGTAGGGAAGCTGTATAGCTGCCTTTATTGAAGTAATGTCTGCTACAGGATGATATGCTCAAACTCACGGTAAACGTTTGGCAATTGGAATTTTTAATAATTAGTGTTTATATATATATATGTAGATTTATTGATAAATTGCAAAGTAACTCTGCCCTTGTTCATTTACTGTAACAAAGGCTCTTGCTACAAACTTTATCAGTGCACTCCTTATGGATAGCAGCAAACATCTTACTGTTTAGGCCATTCTCAGACATGGAATACCTGAGCCACGACTTGATATGACACATGATGCTAAAACGTCTTTCTGTGGTAGTAGAACTAATTGGAACAGACATATAAAATGTCAACACTTTGTATACTTCCGGAAGACATTGCTTGATATGCTCTTTCTTTCTTATTCTTTCATTGAATATTTCAAAAAGTGTCAACAGTATCATGACCTTCTTAATGGGTAATGAACATTCTGCTTTATACAATTTTTAGCACAACTGGTAGTTCTGCTAGCTGTTCCACCAAAAAGTCTGTATGATAATCGAAGAAAGACGGATTTCTTTCAAGGGGATGTCTTTGTTCACTGCTGCAAGAAGACACAACTACTGCTTGAAGCTTTTGTAAATCCTCTCAGCAGTGCCTCAACCACAGAATCAACAGCTTCATAATAAAGATGCGACAATTCTGCTTTAATGTCCATTTCTGTTGCTGACGAAGGTGAACTTGAATGAGCAACATAAGCAGACTGATGATGGGGAGCTGATTTCTTTTTTTGATTGGTGATAAATGAGGAATCTTTTTGGTTTGACCTTACAGATGTTGCACATGTACTCAGAGTTTCTTGATGCTGTATACTGCCCGTTCTGCAGTGAGTGTTGTGGACTGCAATTGCTTTGAATTATTTTGTAATAAATTTGCAAGTTCACACATAACTACTAGTTGGAACATTTGTCGAAGTGATTGAATGTTCGCCAACAAACCATGTGATTTTGCATAACACTCTGGACTGACGTTGGTGTCTTCTGATAAGTCTTTTAACATCTCTTGCAATTCAGGGTTTTTCTTAATCAGCACCTCAGCTGCTGATCCTCTTGTGGTCGATCTTGTCTGAGATAGATTCTTTAATCTCAGGACGTCTGGTCACCTTTCTGAACTTCCACCAATTTCTTTCTGTATGTTCTCAAAGAGCAAGGCACGTTTAGGAGTAACACCAACAAGACCATACAAATTTTCACACAGATCTTATGCATCAGCAATCAAGCAAGACAGTGCTGTAGCATCTTTAAACACAAGCACATTTCAGTTTGCAAAAGAGTGGATATGAATGACGTTTTCACCCTGAGTTTGTTTCAGGAGTGTGGCAAGGGGAACCATGGATGATACTCTATCGAAAGCTGTGCTGACCAGTTTATTTGTATCCATACTGCACCACAACGGTATGTCCTGTATATGCTTTGGAAAAACGTCTGGTGTTAACCCTTCCTTGCATGGCAATATACCAAGGAAATATTCTGAAGTTTTGTAACTGTCCTTGCAAGTATGTACAGTAAATGATAATTGCTTCATCACATATAATTGAATCGAAATTCTTTGCATTCATTTCATGAACTAATCTTTGCCTGGCATCAAACACAATCAGTCGCTCTTGTTCATTCAGGATCTCATGCAAAAAATACTGATATTCGCTCATTAGCAATTGCAAACCAGTATTATTACTGGCTTTGTCCTTATTAAATTGAAAAATGTTTGATTCTTCATCCTCGTGGCCTTCAACTGGAAGTCCCTGTCACAAAAAGAGTTTTCAAACCAATTCATCTCAGGTGTTGCTGTTTCTGTCATTGATCATCTATCTGGCAAGTTATATCAAGTTGTTCTTTTCTTCCATCTTTTGAAGCATGCTGATGGTTCTTGCTATGTTTGTGGACTTTGAGTCTCTCTTTACCCTTTTTCCAGTTTCTAAACCCAGCTGCTGTATCAGAAAAGATGAATCGGGAGACGTTGTTTGTTTATTCAAGGTACATACTCCACAAAATGCAGCCCTTTTACCACTGCAGAACCATTCTTTATGGAACTATCTACCTTTTTTTCACACATCTGCTTTACATTAGCAGAAAAATACAAGCCACAATCTGTGGCTTTAATCCAAGGATTGTCAGCTTCATCGCCTGACTGGTGAGTGTAGGCAGAGGCTTAACTTTGAATAGTGTCTTTACATTCAAAGTCATCATCCAAAACAACGGATTGCCCATTTGCTTTAGAAGCTTCCAGAAGCTGTCTTCTAGTCTTGCTTTGTATTCAACTAGCTTTTGGCATTTCATCACAATGATAGGAAAAAAAAAAATCCTGTCAGAAAACAAGAATGGTGGGATGGGGGATGGCTGTAGCCCTACATTATAGTGCATGGATATTGCTGAAAATGAGGATAAATGTTCACAAAAAAATTCTGAATAGGATCAAGATGTACAATTGCATCTTACTGTTGGCCCTCCCCAGTATCAACCATCTTCAACCACATGAACCATGTACCCAGGGTCATACCTCTGCTCCCCCCAGATAAAGCAGGGGTAAGACCCTGGGTACAAGGTTGCCACCATGTCTGGCTGGAAGGTAAATGATGCCACTGGAAACAGCAACATGGGTGCATTAATCTAGTCACTTAAGTTCTCGAATTGTCAAAATCATTGCCACCAGATAACAGATCCAAGTTTTATTTCCCTTAGGGCAATAGAAATATTTTTTGATTACTTCAGAAGGAGTGACAGTGAATATCTTGTGACTGGGGTGCCAGATATTAACTTCACTAGATATCGTGGTGTTATCCCTAAAATATATCATTATATAAAGAATTTTAACATGAATGATTGCAAGAGGTTGTATTCACTTCATGACATGGATTCAATAATTATTGACATATGTTGATCATATTTTCGAAAATGTGACAAAAAATGGGTAAGTTATATGGCCTACCAATGCCCGACCCTGCAGGTGCTACCCACTAAACTCAGCTTTTGAATTATCCGTGCACAAAATACTTTGCTAGTCTGAATGGAAACTCCATGCCAAATTTCATGCTTTTATCCGACCTAGTAACAACTTTTTCCTCAACAATTGGACCATAAGCATTTTTGGCCATTGAAGAGAGACGCAAGACACGAGTTGCTTTATAAAGAACTGTAAACAAGCTGTAATGAGTATACTTACCAAATTTTTGAGATGCCAAATAGGGGGATTGCACATAAAATTTTTATTAATGGGAAAATGTGTTGGAAGTGAGTCACACACTTTTCTGCATACTGTCTACTGTACCTTCAGACAATAATCATCAAAGTCAGATATGATAGCTTGTTTATTGTAACACATATTACAGGCTTAGTTTTTTTTTGCATTTAAATTATTTTACGATATAATTATACACTAAATTAAAACATGATAGTTCTGAAGACTTTCATTGTAGCCTGTAAGTTACTTTGATTCTGGAGATTGAAAACACTGCAGTTAAGTATACCCATATTCGCCATGACCATAAATGATACTGGGCAGAGATATAAACACAGACTCAACATTTCAATGTTTGTGCTACATAATGACATATGTTAATGCTGACATTCTTATCGCTAATATTACAGTAATACTTTTATAATTTCCATCTCTCTGGACCTAAGGAACTCTCAATTATTATACCTTAATAATATGTATCACACTTACCTCTAATTTATTGAATAATTCACCACATATTCGGGCTTGTTCCTCTTCATTACACATCTTGTTCACAAATTTTAAATGCCGTTTTTGCTTTCCAAATTTCGGCAGTATAAACTTTAAATTAGGGTGATAAAATCAATTCAAAAAGTAAGTATAACAAATTGTAATGATACTAGATCTGTTCTAATAATACATAGGGCACGCAGCTGCCCTTGTATGCCCCTGTGGCTCTGGCACCCCCGAGAGTAGCAGCTCATTTTAAAATGAATTTAACCTGGCTAACTAGCATACATTGCTTCAACCACATAATCAAGTTAGCTGTGAAAGATGCATTTCAAAATACAATCTTTAAAGATATCAACCAAATGCTTGCATTCTTCTACACGCTCTACCAAAAAAGTCCAGAGGCTTGCAGCACATAAGGAGCTCAGACATGCATTGGGGTGAAATTCAAAAACCTACCAAGGCATCAGGGACACAGTGGATTGGACATCATTATAAAGCAGTAAACATTCTTTTGAAGCACTATGGGACATTCATGACACACCTTGAGAAGTTTGTGAACAATGACAGTCATGTTGAAAAACATGCTCAAATCAATGCTTTTCTCAAGTGGGAGTATCGGAAATATGGCTATTTACCTTGATGTTTTGTCTCTCAGTGAGCAGAACGAGGAGCATGACATAGTAAAAGCTATTTGGGAGTGCTTTGCCTCAATTTTCCATCAACTAGGATGAAAAAGTAAAAACTTTGACCGCCATTTTCTCAAAACTTCATTTCTGGACAGTTGCTAATTCCCCCAGCATTTTGTTAGGCATCAGCCACTTTTGGCACAGGTCTTTTGTTGATTATGTAGCGTGCATCTGTGGGTCATTTTTTATATTTTATTTCTAGCAGCACTTACACATAAATGTGTGTTTCCCCACTGCTTTTGATGTCTCCATGGTAATCACCATGAACATCAAAAAGAATGTCTGAGGCATAGTTTGATATTTAACCTCTCATCTGGGAAATTTTTATTGAAATTTATCCAATTGTGTGAGATGTCGTGTTGGGGCAGTTTTAATCAGTGAAATAAAACTTTATGGACAATGATTTGTTTTGGTGTCATATTGCAATTAAGTCATTCAAATTGGGAAAAATCACTTCAGCTTGTAGCTGATAGTCCATACCTTTTCAAAAAGTATAGATTTTGTATATTTTTAAATAAAAAACTGACCATCAACAATTAACAAAGTCTAGTCAATTTTAACACAAAATAAAGGTAAAGCACCCCTTAAATGCACAATGGCCATATTTCAGCAACAAGTCCAAGGAGCTTTAGATGCCTCTGAATTGAGCCAAGCAGAGAAATTTGTTCTCAGCTATTGTAATAAGTTCAGAAACAAAGTTACATTTGATGCAGTTGGCAACTTCTGCATTTACCAAGGCAGAACCTATATGATTTAAAATCAAGTGAATGCACATTGTGGGACAACTACTGACTGTGTTGTGTTCAAAAATTTAGTAGAGATTCTTGACTGGTCAAAATGGCCAACTAACGGATTACAGCTTCACTTCCATGGGGATTCAAACATCATTGAATTGGTCAAGCATTTTACTTCATTTTTAGAAAGACCAGGTGTGATATACTGAAAAATCGACTTCTTTCTTTGCTAGATCATAACAAGAAATGCTTGGATGGATGGGCAGGGAATATTCACTTTGACCAGAATTCAAGAATGTGTTGGATATCATTTAATTACTTCTCACAATGCCTTTTTCAAACACAAAGCTCAAAAGAATGTTCAATACCACGTGTAGAGTCAAAACAGATTGGTGAAAGTGACTTAAAGCAAGTCTTTGCATCAGTGAGGAAGGTACTTCAGTCAATGATTTCTGCCCTGACACTATTATTGAATTATGGTTTACTGCAAAAGTTCATTGGCTGAGTTGTACCAGACATTGATATCCAAGAATATGAAATATGGATTGGGAAGATAATGTCATTGACATAATTGAAATGACCATGTCTGATTTGGAGAACAATGATTGTCACATGTAGAACAAGTGACAGAAATAGAATATTACACTAACTGTCGGAGCTTGATTCAGACTTTGCAGCAGATTCAGAATAAATGTTTAAAGAACTATAGGTAGTACTTCCATTGATTATTTTTAAGAGCAACAAAGCCATCAAGGCTTGTTTGAGACTGTAAATATCTCCATCCATAATAAATATTATGTGGTAGTAATCAGAGTATTCTTTTCATATGAATATTCAGTCATAACATTATCAGGTTTCATAGGTTTAGTATGACTGTGGGAGAAATGTTCCCAAGTTCAGTTGTTGTATACCTTTAAAAAGACAATGACCTAGATGCTGTAAGAATTAAAATTAAATAGATGATGCTGCACATGTCTAATGTTTGCATGAACACTGGAAAAAAAAAACTGTGTTAAAGATCGTAAAATAGCTTTTCGAGTAATATTTCAATTTATTGAAACTCTTGTTAAACATATTCCAATGAAACTGCCGAAAAAGTGGGTAGAAAATGGTCAGGCAAATCATTTAAACGGCTAAGATGAGACATGAAACAGTTAAGTGCAAGCATTCAAGCCATTATGGTCGAAGACTTATGAATAGATATTTTTGATTGTTTGCTTGAACCGTTATTGCATTATTTTTAGGTCTATTCCAGTTTAGGAGTGGGCTGAATGGTGCTGAATCTATTCTGCTCGGGGTAGCTGCATTATAGCAGGACCATGACAAGACAAGACAATTTTAATTTGGCAAAAAAAAATAAATGAATACAAAATAATTTATAGAAACCACAAAACTTATCTAGATTTGGGCTTCCTCTTTACTAAATTATTGTTCATTGAATGTGTGTGAGTGGAAGTACATATATGACGATTAACTAGATACAATAAATATTATCTTTGCTTAATTTCCTGTAGTATATGAGTATGTTTCAAGAGCAGAAAAGGAGATTCCTTTTTGGTTTGGACAAGAATGAAGTAATATGTAGAGCATCACGAATGCCTGAGCTCGATGTATTGAAAAATTTCTAATATTTGTCCTACAAAAGGGCTCATAAAATAAACTTGAGCTTAATGTTTTATAAATATGTATTTGATTAGTTCACAAAAGGAAATGATCAGGACTGTGAGGAAGTAGCTTTGTTTCATATGCATACATATATCGACCTAAGCTTTAATATTTTAAGTTCCTTAAATATAGGATTGGCATGTGTGTCAAATGTTTTTTTTTTTTTTTTATGAATTATTCTAATTATAAATTTTTGAAGCAGAATAATCTGATCGAGGTTTGTCAAATACATTGAGCCCCAGACCATAATACAATATCGGAGAAAAGGATGTACAAGAGAATGGTATAATGTGTGTAAGGCAAAAACTTGACTTGTTTATGATGTTTACAATGCGACTAATATGAGGAGTCCAAGGAATACAACCTCTTTTATGTGGTCAATTTTGTGATTATTTATCTCCAAATCTAAGTAAAATGTTTGCCTTTTTTGCCTTGGCCCAAATATCATATAATTTGATTTCTTTACATTGGTTGATAGCTTATTGGCTTTAAACCATTCTGATAACTTGTTCAATTCTGTATTAATTGTTTCAATCAAAACAGACAAATCTTTTTGAGAAAAGAAAAGATTAGTATCATCAGCAAACAAAACCAGTTTCAAAATATCTGACACATTACAAAGATTGTTAATGTAGATCAAGGAAAACAACAGTCCAAGGATTGACCCCTGAGGCACTCCACATATAATACCTTTAAACAAGGGACAAGTATCATTGTATTTGACATATTACAGTCTATTACAAACGTATTTTTTAATCCAATCAAGGGCCAAACCTCGGACTCCATAATGCTCTAATTTGTCAAATAATATTATGATTCATTGTATCAAAAGCTTTGGAAAGATGAAGAAAAATACCCACTGTATGTTATTTTGTCAATTAAGTGAAGAAGAGCAAGAGATGTAGAATGTTTTACTCTGAAACCATACTGGTTATTAAACAAAGTATGTTTATACACAACCTTCTCCAATAATATAGAGAAGATTGGCAAAACTGAAACTGGTCCATAATTAGAAAATATATTATTAGCACCGGATTTAAATAATGGAATAACTCAAGCAATTTTCATCTTATCAGGAAGAATACCTGATTTCATGGATAAATTAATAATACGAGTCAAAGGTGCAGAAATACTATCAATATTATTTTTTTAATTTTTATTTAACAGACCACATAGAAATTATTTTTATTAAATATTTTTAAAAACTTTTTATATTTATTATATGTTTATATAAATAAAGCCTGAACATAGAGATTTCACGATTTCTACTATTTCTGGTTGTGTTATTGGCTCAAAGAAAAAGGAATTCATAAAATTTCCAGTAGGAAATGAGTGGATAGAGCATGATGAAGCAGGCACCTTTTTGGCCAGATTTGTGCCAATATTGGTGAAATAATAACAGAATGCGACTTGCAATCACCTCAGAATCAGAAACATCTTGATTCTCAACAGTAAATATTGAAGGTAATTTATTAGATCGCCGTTTCCTATTAATAACTTTATATAAAAGTTTCCAGATACTTTTGATATTCATTTTAGCATATTCCAAATTCTGCTCAAAATAAAGGCATTTAGCAATGTGCAAGGAATGATTTAACTTACTTTTATATTTAATAGACTTCAGAAGGCCTTTAGATAGCCAGGGCTTTAAGATATACTTTGCAGCTCACACTTTTTTTAAAGGTAAACAAGAACTATAAATATCACTAAATTTATCCAAAACACTTCCATAAGCACTTAGGGGATCATTAAAATCCTTTAATTCAGACCAATTTGTCTTTCCTATCCCATCATGAAATTTTAATATGTTTGTTTTATCTTAACCAGCACAATGCTTGTAAGAAATGCAAAATATAGGCAAGTGGTCAGAAATGTCAGTAAACAATAGACCACTACAAAAGAAATGGTCAAAATTGTTTGTAAAAATGTTATTCATAAGAGTTGCAGTAATTTATAACTCAGTTATTATAATATGTTAAGGAAAAACATATTATATCCAAAAATTTGCTTCTCAGTTGATGAGAATTATAGTTCATTAAGTTTAAGTTCAAATCACCCATTATATAACAAAAGCTTATTTTCTAAAGAACTTTTTGCCATCAACTCATTAACATTTTGATTAGGAGATCTATAAATAACTCCTACAAATTTCAACAGAGATTCAGTGCATTCCATATCACTGAAAGATAAGTCAATGCAAGATTTATATTCTAATTCAGAGGCTAAATATAAACCAACACCTGGTCTGTTAGAACAATAATTGTGAACAAAATTAGCCGTCTATATCAACATTGTGCTCTAAATTATAAAGCCAAGTTTCAGAAAATTTTTGATTTACACTAGCCAATAAATTTAAGAAAATCAAGATTACAGACAAGACTTTGAATATTTAAATGAAAAGACAATGAACAATCAACTTTGTTTAAACTATGTTCAGTAAAATAATCACAATTAAATTAATCAGGATCTAAGTCATAAGGAGAGAGCTAGTTAAATTTCAGGTTCGAAAGTCTTTCTTCATCAAAATTTATTGGACCATTAGATAACTCATCATCGTCAAGATGTCCAAATGGTAAAGCACAAGTTAATGTTGTCATTTATATAATTATAAGAAATATAACTTAATTATAATGATACAGATGTTCGAAATTCTCAGGTGCACACCTGGACTATGCATGTAGATTTGTTGCTGTGCACATAACTCTCAGTAATATTAATATATTGTATTTGTAGCAGTTTTGTTTTTGTTTTTTTTTTTTTGTGTGTAAATGCTATTTGTTCCCTTATTTGGCAACTTGTTTGGAAAACACAACAAACTTATCTTCCTGTTGCTTTTGACTGATGCACGACAACCCTTGCTGTTTCTTGTCTGCAATTTGAATTTCAGACTCATATTTCTAGAAGATGTGCATGTGCATTCAACCAAAACATGACAACATGTGTAAATATCATGTGCTATTTTGTTTCTTCTTGAGGTTTGTTCAAGCATACAGAAGCATCAGAAACTTATAAATATTCAATCATGCCAGCAAAAAAAAAAACGTCCAGTCTGCATCTGATGATGTATCACAAAGGAACTTATTCCAATGGATGCAAAGAGTGAAAAAGACTCAGAACCAGAGAAAATCAGTGATGCAAGTGTCAGCACAACAACTAGCATGGGTGATGAAAACAAAAAGTCAAAGGTTTACAAGTTTCAAGAAAATTGGAAAATTGATTGCCTGTGGCTTATGCTTGACAGTGAGTCAAATGTCGTGTACTGTTTGGCCTGCAGATAATTTGATAAATTGCAGAAACTGAACAGTTTTCAAGATGGGACATCGAGCTTCAGGAAGCATAATGTGGAGGCACAAGAGCAAATGAAGTTACTGTTCAGAACTGCATTTTATGTTGCCAAAAAGGCCAAACCATTTTCGGATTTCCCTGATCTCTTGAAACTACAGCATGTGGATGGTGCCAAAATTGCCAAGAGCTACAATAAGCAGGCAAGGACCTTTATCAGTTTTATTTATGAAGAGCAGTGGCAGAAAATTACAGTCGAAGTGAATGAAGCTGATTTTTTTGCTGTTCTAGCTGATGGCAGCACTGACAATTGCATTGTGGAGGAAGAAATAGTGCACATAAGATAACTTCGGCCCTGCAATGACCACCCAGTAACTGCATATATGGCAAACAAGGCTCTGGAAAAGGCAGATGCAGAAGGCATTGCTGCTGCAGTTGTGAGTCTGATGGAAGAGGAGTTACATGTTTGTGGTTAGTGTAGTCTTCAGAAAGACTAGGCTGTAGAAATGTCAGTCACTTCCACCAATGTCATGATTCTCCCAGGTTCAAACCATTTACTTTATGAAAGAGGAGTCAGAGATTCCAGTGTGGCAAGATAAATTAGTTGGCTGTGCACTGGATGGAGCTTAAGTGAACCTTGGTCATTTGACAGGCGTAGGTGTGAGACCTAAATCAGATAATGCAAAACATCTGATTATAATTGTTTTGCTCACAGGTTGGAATTGGCCATAAAGGACGTGGCCAAACAGAATAATTACATGGAAACTGTAGATGATTTTTTTAAAAACTGTCAAGTTTTACAAGAACTCTTCAATAAATTGGGCAGGTCTCAAGAGTAGTGGTGTAGCCCTTGGAGTGTCAGTATTCAAACCTGTCAATATGGTTGGGTGCAGGTGGCTGCCATAGAAGTTGTATTGAAGATGTGGGTTCCTCTGGTCGCTCGCCTTCAACAAGTCTGAATCAGTGGGACCAGGGACAGCAAGGACACTGATGAGAATCTTTTGAAGACTGTCAAGTCACCAAAGTTTGTGATGAATTTGAACTTTTTTAGTACCTATCTTAAACTCTTGAGTGCCCATAGTAAAGTCTTTCAGGGAAACCACTACACAATTGAAGCAGTCAAGTTAAAGCTTGAGCAAGCGATAACCAAGGATCTCACAAGAAATGAATCAGACATCTATGTTTTTAGAGGGATCCCACTGACAATCGAGGGTCATACCAGAGATACAAGTAATGGTGCAGCGCTGGCAGCAAATACCCATGTAGTGCACAAGGAACTATTAGAAATTGTCACACAAACTATTCAGGACATTGATAAGAGATTTTCTTCCTTCATACAAGACCAAGTGGTTACTGCTTTAAGAATGTTTGATCCCGAGGACACCAAATCTCTAGAGATATATGGTGAAGACAATGTGCCACTCTTTACGCCAACTTCAGTGCTGTCCTTGAGAAGAAGGGCTTTGATGTTATCGAGGCAGCACTGGAATGGGTTGACTTGAAGAGGCATGTTGGTAAGCCCCCTCTGCCATTTCGTAAGCTATGGCACTCAGTTTTGAGTAAGGATTCTGTGTGATCATAAACGTCGTTTAAAACCTGATACTCTTAGTGAACTGATGAGCATTAACTTTTGCAACACAGATTAAAAGGAGCATGACCCAGAGGAAGAAAACCTGATTTGGTTAAGAAGGGGCAAACTGCCAAGGAGGTTTACTAAACCATATGGACCTTGACCAAAGCAAGTGGATGTTGCATGGGAATCAGAAGATGAACAAAGCTAACTTTTTACTGTGTAGCTCAAGATCAAATGTTGTGCAGGTAAGATTTTAGGCCACATGCACTGAGTGCACATATATTTTTTGAACAATTTTGAACCCTGTTCATCCATTGCTTTGCTGGTAGAGGTCGACTTTAAACTTTTCAAATTCTTTCATTGTGGAAAATGCAAATGTTTGGGAAGATGTTCTATCATCTTAACCAAGAGACTACACCCCAGGAACAGCCACAAAGTATACAGACAGGACCAACCATAATCCGAAATTGTCGGGTCCTAGGGGTTGTTGTGTTAAAATAGCTTATTAGTATGACGTCACTCTTGTTCGAATGTTTGGTGTATCTAATTTAGTGCCTCGTGTTGTTCTAGTTCTGTTTTTAGTTACAAGTGCTTTGTCACGATATTTTCTTCTCAAATATATTCATATTCCTTCACAATAATGTGACTGCGCGACTTAATATGATAGCCCAACAGGTTATGGGCCCAGTGGCTGAACAATGGAAATTTATTTAGCGAATTATTGGGGTGAATTTGACGGGTAAATCGTGTTTTAAAACTCTGACTGGTATGAAAGCGGTGTGACAAATATGGCGGAATCGAAAACTGTCACGGTTGTTCTGTCGAATGGGTCGAATTATGGGACTTGGAAAGTCCAATGTCGAATGGCTCTTGTGAAAGACGGGCTGTGGAGTATTGTTTCTGGGACTGAAACGGCTCCTGCTTTGACAGAAGCTGAAAAATATGCGAAGTTTGTTAGTCGTAAGGATAAAGCACTGGCGATTATTGTGCTTTCGGTTGATCCTTTGCTGTTATATTTGCTCGGAGATCCTGAAGACCCTGAAGCCGTATGGAAGAAATTGTCGGACCAGTTTCAGAAGAAATCGTGGGCTAACAAGCTGTCCTTAAGACGACGTTTGAACAATTTAAGGCTGAAAGACGGGAATTCAATGTCAAGTCATATAAAGTCGATGACTGAGATTTTTAACGAGTTAGCTGTGATCGGTGCGCCAATGGAAGATGAGGACAAGGTTGTGACCTTATTGGCAAGTCTTCCTGAATCGTATAATATGCTTGTAACTGCTCTAGAGGCAAGCACGGAAGTTCCACAAATGGAAATTGTAACCAAGCGCTTGCTTTATGAAGAAAGGAAATTGAGTGGGCGAGAAAAGTCGCCGAAATCCTCTCGTAGAGTGATGTTAGCCCAGGGCTCGAAGACTGATAGAAAACACATTAAATGCCATCACTGTGGAAAATTTGGACATATAAAGTGTTTTTGCAAAGAATTGAACAAGGACAAAAACGGAAAGGACTCAAAGCAACCTTTGAACAAAGGAAATCAAGTTGAAAAATCATGTTCTCGTAAGGAAAGTTTAGGACTTGTTGTGCAAAGTCTAGCTACAAGTGCGTGTAAAATTAACAGTGAATCATGGATTATTGACTCGGGTACAACATGCCACATGTGCAACAACAAAGCTTTACCTGAAGAATTCGTTGAATTCGACAAACCTGTTGATGTTATGCTTGGAGATGGGAAAATTTTAAAAGCAGTTGGAAGTGGAGTTGTTACAGTGAACTGTAATCTTGCAAATGGTAATCAACAACATTGTAAACTTAACAATGTGCTGCTTGTTCCAAAACGTAGCTACAATCTTCTAAGTGTATCAAAGGTAACTGAAGCTGGAAAATCTGTTAGTTTTGAAGAAGCTAAATGCAACATTTCTTGCAGCAATGGTAAAATTATTGCTAGTGCAAAGAAAGTTGGATCTTTGTATTATTTGGATTTCCAACCTACTTTAGAATGTTCAAACGCTGCAATGAATGAAGAACCTGAACTCTCAAATGAAATGTTGTGGCATCAACGGTATGGACACTTGGGAGTCCAAAGTTTAAAGAAATTGGCTAATGACAAATTAGTAGAAGGTTTTAACTTTGATGTGAAGAAAGATTTGGAGTTCTGTGATGTGTGTACGAAAGGGAAATTACATCACTGTACATTTCCAAACACTGGTGCGAAGCGAGCTAACGAGCCACTTGGTGTTGTGCATAGTGATGCGTGTGGAAAGATAAACACCAAGTCGTGTGGCGGTGCTGAATACTTTCTAACCTTCACAGATGATAAAACTCGTTATGTTTGGGTGTATCCACTAAAGTGAAAGAGCGATGTGTTTACCTGGTTCTTAGAATGGAAAGCGGTTGCGGAAAAATCGAGTGGCCATAAGTTAAAAACTCTGAGAACTGACAATGGTGGTGAATTTACTTCAACTGAATTTGAGAACTATTTGAAATCAGAAGGAGTAAAGCATGAGTTAACTGTACCAAAAACTCCTGAGCAGAATGGCGTTGCTGAGCGTCTCAACAGGACACTTGTTGAGGCTGTCCGAGCTATGCTTGTTCAAGCTAACCTAGCTCAGAAGTTTTGGGTTGAAGCACTTGCAACTGCTGTGTATTTGCACAACCAAAGCCTGACGAAAGGGGTAGCCAATATGACTCCATTCGAAGCGTGGACTGGAGTGAAACCGGATGTCAAACACTTGCGAAGTTTTGGATGTACTGTGTATGCACACATTCCAAAGGATGAGAGAAGGAAGCTTGATCCCAAAGCGAAGAAATGTGTACTAGTTGGTTATGGAACAGAAACCAAGGGATATCGTTTGTATGATCCTCAGAGTTCAAGAGTTATTTATAGTCGTGATGTTAGATTCAACGAAAGAGTATTTGGCATTGAGAAGGAGATTCGAGAGGATGAAATTAGGGCTGATGAACTTGTAACTCTCGAACTGTCGGACGACAGTAATATTGAGAATGAACGGCTGCCAGCGCAGGAAAGGCATGCGCCTGATCGTTTCGGTGAATGGATTACTATTGCTAGTGAAGACATTGTTGAACCAACAACAGTAAGTGAAGCATTGTGTGGTCCACATGCGGAACAGTGGCATAAAGCCATGCAACAAGAAATTGATTCACTTCAAGAGCATGATGTGTATGAGCTCACAGAGCTGCCCAAAGGATGGAGAGCAGTTGGATGTAAGTGGGTATACAAGGTAAAACATAAGGCTGATGGCTCGATTGACAGTCATAAAGCCAGACTTGTTGCTCAAGGATTCTCACAGAGGCATGGGGTGGATTATGATGAGACATTCTCCCCTGTTGTGCGTTTTGAGTCGATACGGACAGTCGTTGCATTGTCTGCTCAAAAGGGATTAAAGTTACATCAGATGGATGTAACTGCTGCTTTTCTAAATGGAGAGTTAGAAGTTAAAGGGAAGGAGCATCTAGTTTGTAAGCTCAGCAAGAGCTTGTATGGTCTAAAGCAATCGTCTAGATGCTGGAATTCGATTTTGGATGAGCATTTGAAGTCAATCAGTTTTACACAAACAGAAAGTGATCCTTGTATTTACATGAAAGAAGGGGACGGTGATATTTTTATTGCTGCGATTCACGTTGATGACATTATCCTTGCTGGTAAATCTGATGAAGAAATTGCTAAAGTCAAAGAAGGCATTGCACAAAGATTTCAAGTAAAAGATATGGGAGAACTCAAGTATATTCTTGGTATACAAGTAATTCAAGAAGATGGTAAAGTGTGGATCGGTCAATCTACCTACACAGAGAATATCTTAAAGAAATCTGGTATGGAGAACTGTAAACCAGTTGAAACTCCTGTTGATCTGAATTCAAAGCTTGTCAAGGCCACAAAAGACAGTGAACTGTCTAACAAAGAAGAGTATCAGTCAGCAGTTGGCAGTTTATTATACCTGTCATCTGCAACGCGACCGGATATAACATTTGCAGTTAACAATGTTGCAAAGTTCACCGCAAATTTTACGAAAGAACATTGGATTGCAGTGAAACGAATTTTCCGGTATCTGAAAGGAACTGTAAACTATGGACTACTTTACTCAGAGAATGCTGGTCCAGATTGTGTTGGATTTTCAGATGCGGACTGGCCAGGTGATTTAAATGACCGGAAATCAACTTCTGGTTATACATTTCAAGTAAATGGTGCTGCTGTTAGCTGGCGAAGCAAAAAGCAAACTTGTGTTGCTTTATCTGCAGCTACTCAAGAGGCACTGTGGTTGTGACAATTGTTGACAGATCTTAATGTAAACATTGATAAACCAGTAACCATTTACGAGGACAATCAGTCAGCAATTGCTATGTCCAAGAACCACCAATTTCATGGACGATCCAAACACATAGATATAAAGTATCATTTTGTGCGAGATCAAGTAGAAAAGAAAACAGTAACTGTTCTCTATTGTCCAACAAACAGCATGTTAGCTGATTTATTTACTAAGGGTATTCCAAAGGAACAATTTAAGAAACTGCGTAAACTAACAGGTGTTACAATGAAACCTAGTTAAAGAAACATTCGAACTGCGATTGAGAAGGAGTGTTAAAATAGCTTATTAGTATGACGTCACTCTTGTTCGAATGTTTGGTGTATCTAATTTAGTGCCTTGTGTTGTTCTAGTTCTGTTTTTAGTTACAAGTGCTTTGTCACGATATTTTCTTCTCAAATATATTCATATTCCTTCACAATAATGTGACTGCGCGACTTAATATGATAGCCCAACATGTTGTTTTCATGTTCTGTTTGTGCGATTGTAGATATAATTGTGGAAAGAACATTATAAAGAAACAATGGTGATGAGAAATGGAAACAGAGACAGTTTGCTACATTAGTTTACAAAAGAATTGACAACCATTTATAAACGAAATCTCGACTGTATTATTGAACATCATATCATGAAAAGAAACCCCACCATTTTATTACATTTGTACAAACAAAACTATCCAAAGATAAATCCAACACACGGCAAGAATGTCGTATGAGGAAGCAGGAATGATACAAGTCATTGCATCTAAGAATCTCAATCCAAAATCTAAAAGATTGGGAAGAATGGTTAGAAGGCATTGAGAAAGAATTCCAATATTTCAAAATCACAGAAACAACTGACAAGAAAGACACCCTCATCATCTACGGGGGCAAGGAAACCGCTAGGTTGGAGAAGAGTTTGCCAAACCCTCGAGATGGAAACCCATATGAAAAATTGCAAACAAAACTCAATCACTACTAACCCCAAAAGAATAAACACCACACTTGCAACTGTTCTACAATGAGCTGACAACTTCAACCTACCCAAATGTGAGTTTGGATAACAGGAATTAGAATTATATGGCTACAGATTTAGCCTGAACAGACTGATGCCCACATCGACAAAGTTAGAGCAATTAAAGAGTGCACAGAGTCGACAACCAGAGGTGAAGTTAGGGAGCTTCCTTGGTATGACTGGATATCTTGCAAACTTCATACTCCGATATGTGTCCCTGACAATACTGCTGCGAAAATTAATACAGAAGGACACGAGATTTCATTGGGACCAAGAGGAACAGCAAGCATTTGAGAAACTCAAAGAAAGCATCTCCAACAACGACACTATAGCATTCTTCAATCCCAAACTACCTGCGATGCTGAGAATGGAGGCAAGCTACAACAAAGGGATGGCAGCCTATCCACCTTATGAGCTACATGTTAACTGATGTAGAGAAGAAATACAGTCAGACTGAAAAAGATGCACTGTGTGAAATGGGCCAAAAACCGATTGAGCATGTACATGTTGGGGACACCTAGATTCACAATTGTCACAGCACACAAACCGCTGCTTCCGCCAAGCTTCCACCCTGAATAGAGAGATGGATTATGTGCTAATATGCCAACCCAGCAAAGATGAGGCAGACCCACTGGACTCCCTATCATGACATCCCTTGTCAGAAACAGAAGACAATGTGGAACAAATAGTCAAAGCTGTAACAGAAATATAACCAGCCATTGTCTTAGACAAGATCAGGGCAGAAATGGGAAAGGATCCCTCCCATCAAAAGCTCAATCAGACCATATGAAATGGAAACTGGACAGGTCTTAAGAGGGATCCTGACATGGCACCCTTCATCACCATTAAAGAGGAACTATACTAAGCTCAGGGCATTATCTTCCAAATGAATAGGGTAATCCTACCAGACAAACTACAGAAGATGATGACCAAAACTGCTCATGTAATGGGACACTTTGGAAAAACGAATGCTTTGGGTGAAACGTTGGTTCCCAACAATGAACAAAATGATGGATGAACTCGTTGAATAGTGTTTTGAACACCAGGTTTCCACAAGACAACCCACAGAAGAACCTATAAAACCATCTATCATCCCAAATAAATTATGGGAGGACATTGCAATTCATTTCAGAGGGCCATATCCGGATGGCCACTATAACCTAGTGAGTGTCCATAAAAGGACTAGATACCCATAAAAGAAGTCACTCAACATCATTCAAGCCAACTTGAGCAAGACTAAAATGAATGTTTGGTCACCACAGCATCCCTCAGCACACAGACATGGACAATGGACCCCTTTTTAACTCAGAAGAATTTGCACAGTTTGCCAAGCAGCAGAGTTTCACTCATCATCGTATAACACCTGAATACCACACAGCCAACAGAGAAGCAGAACGATTTGCCCATATGCAAGGGAAGCATAATTCAGAGAGAGAAGTAGCTGTACAAGACATGCTAATGGCCTACAGGGTATCATACCATATGCACCAGACTAGACTATGAAAATCCAAGAACAAAGTGACAAGAAGTACAGAGACTATGAAACAACAGAAAAGGAACATCAAAGAATACCGTTTTTGTGTTGGGGACTATGTATTACTAAAGAAAAAGAAATACAACAAATAGTCAACTACATTTGAATCAGCCTTCTACATCATCACAATCATGCATGTGAAAGGTGGTAGGGAACTGTGCCGTGACACAAGTCGACTCAAACCCACAAACCAATGGAAACCCAGCAACTGTCACAAATACTGAGATGGGAAGGCAGATAGCAAACTGTCATCAAATAAACAGGGACAAACTGCGGCAACCAAGAACAACTGATAGACACCAACATGCTTATTGGACTATGTTCTTACTTGAAAAGAGACAACTCCCCTATAAAGGAATCAGACTATACATTGTTGTTATCTCATTGATGGACATGAAGAACAAAAGACCTGTTAAAATAGGGAGATATATTATGTCATCTTAGCTGAGAGACTAGACCCCAGGAACAGCCACAAAGTATACATTTGGGACCAACTATAATCCGAGATTGGTGGGTTCTACGGCTTGTTGATTTCATGTTCTGTTTATGCAGTTGTAGATATAGCTATGGAAAGAACATTAAAAAACTGGATTTAACACTTCCCATGTTTTGTCCAAACAAATTTGTAATGATATTTTCTATTGAAAGACTTCACTTCTCTTAAAAGCTCTCTGGATTTCTGTGTTAAACTCTTGTTGATGAATAGACAGGACTCTTCCCGGTATCCCAGGTCTATGGTAGTTTTCAAATTGGGATTGGATTTCATCTTCAACATTTTATCTCTTACATCATGCCTTGTAAATTTCATTATTATAGCCGGTATAAAACCTACTGCAGTTTTCAAGTGATGACTAATTGAAATGTCACTGTTGTTCAGCTCCATGTTGGGATCGATAATCTGGGCAACATCTTTGACAATAGCATTAGTATTCTCATCTTGTGTAACTACAGCTCCATGGATCTCCAGCAAATCTCTATGAAGGTATTGCTTGATATCGTCTAAATCATTTTCATTAATTACTACTTGATCTTCACGTTTAACAACCTGTTCACTCAGCTATGCATTCATTGTTCATGGAGTTAATCAACCCATCGAATTCCTGACTTTCATTGATTTGCTCAGCCTGTTATTTCAGATGGTGCTTGAGAAGATCGTCAATTGAATTACCAAAAGACTTCAAGTTAGCCATAGACTTCTGGTTCTTCAGTACTAACTTCAGAGGCTGACTTTCCACCAGCTTTCTGTCTTTTAGGAGACATACTCTTCTACTGTATAACTGTTAATACAACTGAGTTTAAAGAAGAAAAATTATTCAATTTATCCTTCACTTATTATTAATATCTTGGGAGCAGTAAAACATAGCTCTTATCACCTCAACATGATAAGTAGGGTAATCTACTTATGATTCTGTTGGGGAAAGTCAAAAGCTGGTATACCTACTGCTTAAACTCCAAGGACAACATCAACGAAATAATTGTACCTGTTCAAAAGAAAAGCTGCATTAAAAACCATTACTGCCAACAATTTAAAAAAGTAAAGAACAAAACAAACTCCGAAAAAGATAACTCTAATCTTGGGTTTTTAAAGATTGTCTTTTTTGGGGCTTGTGTTATTCTCTAATTCTTTAAAACTGCATTAGATTGAAGTGTTAATCCTCAAAATTAGAGATAAAGATTTGTTCCATTTCTAGTCAAGAATGACTTGATGTACCATTCTCTATACAGTCATTACATTCAGTCACCATGGAGGTATTCAGCAGTATGCAATATTCCTCGTTCTGTAAAAAATTTCTTTGTCTTTGATATTTTGAAATATTACACTTGCATTAGATGAGATAAAATTGTTTTTATTGAGGCTCAACATCAAAGTTCTCCTTAGCCAACTTAATTCTCAACCAGTCACATGAAATATGATCTCCTTGAAACTTGTACACATAACGAAGTTCCAAACCATATGTAGCCCCCTCAGGCGAGGGTACTAATCTCGATGTGCCTGGAGTCCTTTTACATGCATGGCGACTAGGGAGAAAAATTTTCGCTTTGTGTATGTATTTATATATATGTATATATATATATATATATATATATATATATATATATATATATATACACAGGTTCCAGTCACTTAAGAATGCCGTGTTTCTTTCAGGGGACTGGGTTGATGCTGCTAGGTAGCAGGAGGCATTCAAAAATTTAAATTGGCAACAACAAATGAAATATTCAACTGTCATGTTTGGTAGAAAAAACGACAAACACTTTTTGAAGGAAAAAAAGATATTTTCCAAAAAAGAAAGGTATTAGCCAGGGAAGGTAATTAGACTTTTTGGTATGGCAATGGAACATAAAAAGGAATGCCAGCGAGAACAAAGGCAAACAGAAACCACAAACAAGAAATCTGAAAGGCTATGAAGAGACTGAGAGCGAAAGCAAGAGAGGCGGGGAGAGAAACTTGGATGGCAAAGAGGAGGGAAGCATATAAAAAAAGAAGCGAAGAAAAGAGGTAAAAGTAGTCAATATAGCAGCGAATATGATAGGAAGGGAATGCTGCAGGAAAGTATTGAGGAGCGAGAGAGGAGATTGCAAAAGTTAAAACGTACATCTAAAGAAAAAATTGAAGCAGAAACTGCAGAGCAGAGGGTAAATGGATGAGAGGTTCTGAAAAGAAACAGTGCCACACGAATGATGAAAGAAACCCACAAAGAACGAGTTGAGCAACTGAGAGTTCTTAAGCAAAAAGCAGCCAAGATGATCCAGTCTGAGATGCTTGAAGAGTGAGCAGAGCAACTAGAAGTGCTGAGACAAAATTCTGCCATTTGGATTGAGTTAGGGACACCGGAAGAACAAGGTAATTGACTACAAGTTTTCGGGGTAAATTCAGCTGCTTGGATTGAACCTGAGACTCCAGATCGATAAGCAAAAGGACTAGAGAATGCTAGAAAAAATTACATAGTGAGAATAGATTCAGAAACTATGGAAGAGAGGGAGTCGAGATTGGAAAAAATGCATAAAAGGTGTTGTGTCAATATAGAAAATGAAAGTGAGAAAGAGCAAAATGAAAGGCTGTTGTCATTAAGAGAAAATGCTGGGGAGAGAAGAGCCAAAGAAACATCTGTTGAGGAAGCACAGGCTAGCAGTTGCAAAGAGTATCTTTATCAAGGCGGTTGGCAACATGTCGACGATCCTTTATATGAGCAAGAATGAGTGAAAAATGAGATGAACAGATTTCAATCCAGCCAAGAAATGTTACAACATCGCCAGCACACAGTTTGTAAAGAAACATGGCAAACGAAGCAGAATTTAGCAGCAGAAAGCATCCAGTGCTATGTTTGCAACCGATGCAAGAGGGATAAGAAATCACCAAAGGTATGCAGTGCAGAGAATGACATGGACCCTAGTTTAGTACCTCAACAGTTACAGGGGTTAACCTAGGTAGAGGAAACGTTAATTGGTAGGGTGTGTCCAATAATGAGCGTGTATCTGAAACACGGAGGTCAGAGAGGATACAGGGGACATGTGCTTAACTTACCACGAGATATTCAAAGTTTCTTGAATAGGTTACCTTCTTGTATATCTGATCTACCCATTTTGGTAGTGAGAAGACATGGGGGTGGATAACAGCCACAGAGATCTTACTGTAAGCAGGCATCAAGTTCTTGGACCTGTGTTGTGGTTGAAAACAAACAATCCGTACTTCAAAGATGCAGAGATTGACCGAGAGGCAATAGAAAGTCTGCCAGAAAATGGAATTCCAAGTGAACTGAGGTATGTAGAATCAGAATTATGTACTAATAAAATTCAGGATGAGGGGCCAGATCAGGAACCATTACTAGCTAATGATATGAATGAAGAACCTCTTTTGGAGTCTGAAAAGTCATCATTCATAACTCAGCAACAATGGCAGAGGAAGGATGAGGATGCCATTAGGGAGACTTTGAATGAAAGGATCCATTAGAGTGGCCATCTATTGAAGGTAATGTAGTTAATGAATTTAAACCAGGTAGTTTGGCTACCATGGCATTTCCCACTTTGTTTCCTTTTGGGAAAGGTGATCCGACCAGCAGGGCAAGACAGCATGGGGTCACTCGCACAGAAGCATTTAAGCATTTGATAAAGTTTGCTGAAAGGATGTCAGATGGTAAGTATAGATGGATGTTTGCTTCTCGTCCAAGATTTCCCTACTGGGCACTTGACATGAAGCAAAGGCATCAACTTCTGTCACAGGCCAATATCTATTTGCACCAATATCCAACTGATGCTAACATGACCATGGAAGAACTTAAGGAGATGGTAAATTCCATGAGTGGTAAGCAAATGGTAAACAGGGTTCAGCATTATGTGTCTAAAGTACAAGGTACTAACCAGTACTGGTACCAATGTTTGCAAGAGTTGTTGGCTTTGATTGAGCAGAAGGGTTGCCCAACTTTTTTCTTTTCATTTAGTGCAGCTGACAGTTACAGGCCTGAATTACAGAGACTATTGCAGAGCGAGGAAAATGCAACACGTTCTGAGTGCATGAAAGCTGTCGTAGATGATCCTCATCCTGGTTGATTGGAGTATTGGATGCAGATTGGCATTCGTTCAGGTGTGACTACCAAGCCAGAGGAAGTATTCAAGCAAATGGTTGTACTAAGCTAAAAAGTTATCCAAATATTCCATTGTTACGGGCACAAGCTGCTCAAGGTTGGTTTTACACAGAAAAAGCTTCTCAGGAAGATATTGAATTCTTTTGCCAGGTTGATATTGATTGTGGCCAAGATGCAGAGAAGCAGATTGTGAGATTACCAAAGAACAAATTGATTTCAATTTTAAAAAGTATCTAAAAAATAATTTAATGTTTTTTTTTAAATTTTACAATACCGTTTACCAAAGGAATTGATCTTTTAGTTTGTGTGTTACTTTTTTTCCCAATTAATTGATATAATTATTACATGAACCCAATGAGTGCTGTCTATGAAGAATCATCCACTACATTTACAAGTACAGGTACAATAGATGAATACATAAAGCTAATTGCTTGCATGATATACTTGCTTTGTCATGTTGGCTTGTGACAACATTTAATGATGATTTGCCTGATGAGCAATGGAGGATGCCCGAACCCCATCCTGCAGCAGTAAGGCCAGGTACTATTCACAATAGTAATGCAGATTATCATAAGTTAGTAAATACTGTCGAGAGGCATACAAGATGTAGTCCTGCATATTGCCTGAGGCAAAAACATTTTGATGCACCAGCTGGATGTAGATTTGGGTTTCCAAAGGACTTGCAAGAGGAGACCAAAATGTTTTATGAATTCTTGCCCCATAACAAAGTTGGTATGGAGTTAGTGACTAAACGAAATGACCCAAGGTTAAATTCTCACAATCAAGTCATGTTAGAAAATTGAAGGGCTAATGTTGATCTGCAGGTTATTATAGATCAGAATGCCTGTGCAAGGTACATGGCAAAGTATGCAGCAAAAGGACAACCAAGATCTAAACAGGCATCAGAAATCTTGTGTTTCTGTGTCTCAAGATTACAAGATGATGAACAAGTGTCTACAGCTATTAAAAAAGCTGTAATCAAGGTTGCTGGAGATCGAGATATGGGTGCTCAAGAAACAGCTCATATGCTTCTCAGCTTACCTCTTGTGGGATGCATTTATAATATTGTCACTGTTTGTTTAGAGAACAGCAGAAAAGTTGTTTTAGGAAATGATAAACGTGGAGAAGCATTGCAGAAATCTGTAATTGAAGAGTATGCCAATCATACGAGTGACAGTAGGTATAAGGGCTTCTCACAGTTGAATTTAATGCAGTATGCCTCACAATACAATAGAGTGAGAACTGGGATAAGGAAATGAACTGTGCCATTTATCATAAGGACATTCCCAAAGGTATCCTCAAACCCTCGTGGGCCTGATTTTGGAAATTATTGCAAATATCAGCTAATTAAATTCAAACCTTGGATAGACGATCCATCAAATGCATGGGATAATGGTGATGAAAGTGAAGAAATGTTTATAAATTCCTATTATCTTTTTCTCAATACTGATTTTGCTCATGACAATGTTTTAGATCATGGTAGAGAATTAGATAAAGTGTTTGCAAGAGCTTCAGGTCAAAGCTATGATGAGGACGAAGGTGACGATGCCCATGAAAATAATGAAGAGGAGGAAGTTGAAGACTGGATGATGTTATGCAAATTAAATCAGCATTACAAGGAATCAGGAAATCCCATGTTTGAGAATACGACTAACTGGTTTGAGGCTGCAAAACCTGTGCCAGTGGAGGTGTTAAGAGATTGTCCTGGCTGGATTTATAAGAAGAAAGAAATGGAAGCAGATCGACAATTAGTTATGCAGCCAGAGGTTGTTGTGATTGATCCTGTTAGCTTGAATGAGAAGCAAACACTAGCCTTTAATATTGTGAAATCCCATGCACAAAGATTAGCAACCTCTGAGTCACTGAGATTGATTATTTGTGGAACTGCTGGAACAGGTAAGACATACCTAATCAATACCCTAAAACAGGTTATAGGAGAGAAGTCCATAGTTACAGCAACTACTGGGATAGCAGCATTTAACATCCATGGGCAAACATGGCATTCTGCTGCCCAACTTCCAATTCTTGAGATCAAAGAACTTCAGGGTGAGTCATTACAGTGTCTACAGTTGAAACTGGAAGGTAAGGAATATCTTATTATTGATGAAATGTCTATGATTGGCCACAAAATGCTGTCATGGTTAGACAACAGATTACGTACAGGAACTGCATTTCAAGATACACCATGTGGAGGCATGTCAATTATTTTTTGGGGGAACTTTGGACAGTTGCCTCCGGTGGGTGATCGACCATTGTATGTTAGTGGGAGTGGATCTGTTGTGAGTGATCATGGCCACAGTTTATGTTCTTTGTTTGATACTGTTGTTATCCTAGATGAGGTTATGAGGCAGGCTGGGGATGATCCTGATGCATTATCATTCAGAAGTTTGTTGATGAGAATGAGAGATGGCAGAGTGACAGAACAAGATTGGTATCTTCTCCTTTAATGAAGTCTGTGTTTCCTTTCTAAGCATATGCTTGACCACATGTTGAAACTGGGGGCCTGGTGATGACACCTATTAAGCGGACACTAACCTATTGCCTGGCCTGCAAATGGAAGTTGTTGGGTTGAGAGCACAACACTCCTGAAGTTATGAATAACTTACATAACTATATACGGTTCTTTGACTAAGTTATTTAGAAGGGATTATTTAACAAGTCAGGATGAAAATGATGATAATTTAATGTGCCTTTAGTCTTGGGCTTTTACTCATGGTATAAACCATCTTTTATAAACTTGGTGATGACTACATGTACAACTATATGGGTGACAACTGATGGTTTGAGCTAAAACATCTTATCAGACCTAACATGAAATGTTTGTGTTTCACACTATTAATCATGATTGCAGATGATTGAGAAAATGCAATGTGACAATGGAAGCACTGTCAAGAATTGAATAACATCTTGAATGTATTGAATCTGGTGCTAAGGCCCCGATTACATGGGGCATTTTCAGCCCGGGCTGAGTTAAGGTGGGTTGAAATTTGGTCCTGATTACATGGCGAAACTCAGCCCAGGCTGGTTTTAAATACTTGGCGGCAAATCCAAACACATGTCAAAACAAAATGGCGGCGAGACAAGTTCTTTGCTTCCAAGCGTTCAATTTTCAGCTCTTTGGGATAATAATGGCGTACAATATGGCTGTATGACACCGAAACCTGGCCTTCACGGTATATATTTCGTCACGGAGGAAGTCTACGATTCGAAAACTACGACTTCTTCGGGCTGGCCAAATTCGCCGCAAGAAAAGGTCTGTCTGGGTCATCACTGGACGGACAGACCAATGGTGGCAAAACATGATTGGAGAGAATGTGCCTGAGTGGACTTGGAGAAAAAATTTTCGAATGACAAGGAACTCTTTCAATGAAGTAGCTGATAAACTCCGTCCTTTTGTTGCACCTGATCCTAATACCCCAAACCATCGATTTTTAAGCACTGAAAAGAAGTTAGCAATAACGCTGTACTATTTAAAGGACACAGGGGGTTTATGGATGACTCCAAATGTATTTGGTATTCATCAGTGCACCACGTCAAAGCATATTCACTCAGTGTGTGAAGCTATTAAGTCAACGTTAGGGCCAGAGTATCTGTATTTACCAAGAAACAATGATAAAATGCGAGAGAAGGTATCAGAGTTTGAAATGAGGTTTGGTTTGTCACAAGCGTTTGGATGTATAGATGGGATCCATATACCTATCAAACAGCCAGTTAAAAACTCCCAAGACTACTTTTCATACAAGCAATATTTCTCCCTCAACGTCCAAGCCATATGTGACAGTAAAGGATACTATATGGATGTTGAGTGCAAATGGCCTGGATCACTGCATGATGCCAAAGTATTTGCAAATTCTAGTGTCTGCAACAAAATGAGCGGTGGACAACTACCTAACACTTTCCTCACCCTTTTGCCTGGTTATGAAGCCATTCCTAATTATCTTCTTGGGGACCCAGCATACCTGTTGACACCTTTTTGCATGAAAGAGTATTCCAATTGCTGCACAAATGAAGAAGTGATATTCAATAATATGCTCCGCTCTGCAAGGAATCAAGTGAAGTGTGCATATGGCAGGCTCAAAGCTCGTTGGCGATTTTTAACAAAACCGATTGATCACAAATTGGAAATAATACCAACACTGATTTACAGTTGCTTTATCCTTAACAATTATTGTGAAAGCAATCACAATTACATTGACCAAGAAGAAGTT
Organism: Heliopora coerulea; assembly: GCA_030142905.1. Lineage (NCBI taxonomy): Eukaryota > Metazoa > Cnidaria > Anthozoa > Scleralcyonacea > Helioporidae > Heliopora > Heliopora coerulea. Next base: position 207,518 of record JASJOG010000148.1, read on the forward strand.
GAAGCCCAAATAATGAGACTCCAAGCAGAGGAAGACAACATGCCAAATCTGCCAGACCCAATTTATTCAGGTGTCACCCATGAAGGGGAGTATGTTCGGTCATTGTTAACAAAATACATTGAACAAAACATGCCTGACAATTACTAAGTCTGGTGGTATAGTGTTGTGTTAGTGGTAAATTAATTAAAACATTTTTATGTTATTAACAAACGTGCAATTCTGAGAATTATCTTCCCCAGCTCTTCCACTTATGGGAGAATGTAAAATCTAGAAGGAAGCTTTTGTTTATCACATATTCCAAACTAATATTCCAAATTATGACAACTAGTGCATGCCTTAACAGTTTTGCATGAATGTATTTGTACAGTAAAGATGCATGGCGGAAAATTTCTGTTTGTTCAAATTAAATTGTTTTAACAATTTCTTTATAACTTGCAGAATGTCAACAATGAAACTGTAGTAACTATTCAAAAACATACTGGAAGTACTGTACCATATTCTCTTCCAAAGAAATTTACAAAGTCTGATAACATCCACCACCATCTGTCACTTCTGCTTGGTTGATTTCATTTGAGGAATAATTATTGTTTGATGCTGAAGAGTCCTCTGCCCATGACCTTTGCCTTGGAACAAGATTTTCTGGTGGATTACCATAGGTTGAAAATTGTTGAGGATGAGTTCTTTGCATTGGGTTCACTGGAATGCTAGCTTGAGGAACAGTAAATGGGGGTTGCATATGGTACTGTTCATGGTACTGTTGCTGAGGTGCATGGTTGGAAAACATTGCTGTTGTCATCATCTGGAATGACTGGGAAAAACTCTTTGCTACTTCATTCATCGACTCACTCATTTGTTGCATTGTCTTAGCAAATGTATCATTGGATTGCTTAATTGCCTCAGCAATGTCTTTCTTAAATTGTGAGTCTTCCTTGGCCTCTTGTAACAGTAACTGGTCTCTTTGGGAGGCACTCAATTGGCGTTCTAAATGCTTTCTCTTGTTGTCAATATGTTTTGGTACAGGGTTTTGACCAGGGCGTTTTTTTGCTTTCACTCTCTTGGTACTCACATCAGACACATTGTTTTCAGAATCTGATAAATCATCAATATCACCCAAATTGCTGGAACTGGCTGATGGTGACATAGGAGGACTTTTGTCTTCAGATAGACTCTTTTCAAAACTACTGTTTACATCGTTGGTGTCTACACCAAAGTTGAGGGGCTCAGTAGAAGGGCTCCCACCCCAGATAAGTTTTAGCTGCTCATAGTGCTCCATTACTATTTTGCCGCTGCCGCTTCTAGAAACCGTGGTTACTGCTGTGGCAAAGTTTTGCCGAATATCTTTGATTTTCTCTTGTATACGCATGTAGCCCTTCTTGATAAGGGGTTTTTCTCGCTGCAGCCTTTTATCTATATCTTCTTCGCTTTCACCATCACCTTCCAATGTTGCTGTTATTTCAGGAGGACCAAAATATGTAGGCTCATGTTTATAGATACGTGCCATTGCTTCCCTGACAGCCTTGTATTGCTTGACTTCATCGGCATTAAAGTCACAATTTTTGTATCCCATTTGCGACTTGTAAGTGGCTAAACACTTTAACAGATTCTCTATTTTGTCTTCCGTTTGCCATCTAAATCTTTTCTCAGATTCTGCTTTTTTCGCTTTCTTGTTTGTACCATTCGTGCACGAGTCCTTGCATGGCAAGACGCCATCTTGGCTAGAATGAACGGCAATGCGCGTGTCTGCTTTGTTGCCACCTGACCGCCGTGACCGCAGACCCTGGTTTCCAACCCAGGTTGAAATTTTATCGCGATTGCATGAGGTTTGAACCTGGGCTGAAAATCCTAGTTCGGTTTGACAAACCAGGCTAGGATTTTCAGCCCAGGTTCAAATTCAACCTGGGCTGAAAATTTCTCCATGTAATCGCAAATTGCATTTTTCAAGCATTTGTAGTATAGGCCGGGCTGAAATTTCAACCCACTTTGCTGGGTTGAAATTTCATCCCGGGGTGAAATTCTCCATGTAATCGGGGCCTAATTCATCTGTGTTATATAATTCCATATTATTATCTCTTTATATGTTTCCAAAGCATACCTACTTGATGTAGTTAATTCTGTATTTGACCTTTTTCTTAATTTGACATCATCATCACCATCACCCTCACCCTCATCCCACTGATCGGGTCAGACATGATACGAGTCATCTACCATATCTTCCCTGATATTCAAATGTCTCGGGTGTCCCTAGGCATTCACACCACCTCCAACTCTTTAGCTCTTCTCAATATATAATCTTCCTTTCTTCCAACATGACCAAACCACCTCGGCCTTGGTCTCCTCAGTCTATCTTTCAAATCCTCCACACCTCACCAAAAGTCCCTCCAACTTTCCAGTCAGTACCCAAGTCTCAGCAGCATATAGCAGTGCTGGCCTCACACAGGCACAGTAAACCCTAGCCTGGTTGACCAAGGGTATGTTCTGACTTACCAACAAACTCACCAACTCTCTCCACACACTGGCTATCCTCGCTGACAGCCGCCTCCACTCCACCCACCAACAAGCTGCACACCTATAACTATCTCCTGATCTGTTCACATTTCTGAGTCCTGAACATCTCACATGGCATAAAACTGAGTTCACTCTGACCCCCTCCCCACAAACTCCACATCAGTACCTGCCTCTTTGTGTTCTTGCTGCTGGCTCCCTTACCACTACCATCATTTTTGTCTTGTCAATATTCACCTTCAAACCTCTTGATTCCCACTCTTTCCAACTCATTAAATTTCCTGACAATGCTTTTATCACTAGGTTGTAAGCATATAACAATTTCCACAAACTTTCACCTCTCACATCCTTCATTAGCTCCTGCATTACCACCACAAACAACAGAAGATTCAGTGTAGAACCTTGATGTACCCCAACTCCTCTCTCAAAACTCCTTTGATCTTGAGTTTACATACATGCAATCACCGGTGTTATAAGTCGTTCTGGCACATTTTGTCTCCTCAGTGCCCACACAATTGCTTCCCTTGGCATTCTGTCGAAGGCCTTTTCCAAATCCACAAAAATATGGAATAGTTCCTTCTTTTTTCCTTCCATACATACCTTTCCTGTAGTTGTCTCTTAATAAAGATGTCATCCCCTGCTGAAAGCCATACTGGTTTTCATCAATCTCCTCAATCTCATAATCTTCCCTCCAGGATCTTCTCCGACACCTTTATGCTATGCTCCATAGGTCTCATTCCCCTATACTTTTCACACATCAAGGTGTACCCCTTTCCTTTATATATTGTGATGGTATAACTCTCTCCCCACTGTTCTGGCACCCTCTCTTCCTTTTCAATTCTTTCATGCACTTTTGTAAGCTCCTTCACTCCTGTCGTTCCAATTCCGATTCCAAGCTCCCTTCAATAGGTCACTGGTGACTCCAGATAGTCCAGGAGCCTTGCCATTCTTCATATTATGCAGCAACTCCCCTTTCTCTTGCAAATGGTATCCATTTGCCTCATTCAATAACTCACCAAAATAGCTCTTCCATCTTTCCATGATTTTCCCAGTTTCGTCTTTTACATACTAAGCTCCAGTGATATCCTTTCTTTCTTCATCTGATTTGCTATTTTAAACATCTTCCTCATTCCCTCTCCTCTGTGAAGTTCCTTGCTCCATTCTTCCCAAGCTCATGCTTTAGCAGCTGGTTAATTTATGGGCTTGCTAAATCTACTTTAATGCACAACTTGAGAAAAATAGCAATAGCTACCCAGCTCTCCTTATTTCAGATTTAAAATTGACTGAAGCTAACCTCTGTATGTTTTGAAGTGTAGACAGATATGTTATTTAATATTTGTTAGTTTTGTATGAAAGACTGTTGTTTATGTGTTTCATTGAAATTGTTATAAGAAGGCTACAGTTCTGTTCTTACAGCTACTAAACCAGTCATTGATGACTTAATTGAACGGAAACTAGCCAAAATGGAGTGTAATACAGTTAAAACCATGTGACAATTTGTCATGTATTATATCCAATCTCTAACCTAAGCTTTGTCTTGTGCTTCTTCTCAGTTCCTTATTCTCGGAAGCCTTTTTAACCTCAGCATCCATGCTAGTTCCCTTGATCTCCATTTGACACACCAGGGATAGTGGTCTTTTGATGAGATGCCCTTATGCAAGAGTTTCACCCCCCTCACAACACCATGCTTTCCTCTGATATTCTGAACCACCTTGCCTTTTTTCCATTCTCCCCTGTTCTTTTTGTCTCCAATGATTAAAACAATTTCTCTGACTTCTGGATAACTATTAGATCCCCGGGAAATTCTATGGTTCTCCATCAAACTGTGAAGATATTCTCACTTCCACCTTTGCCACACATGTCAACGTTTCTCCATGAGTCATGCGTGTAGTCTACTGACTTCATTTTCCTTCCAACTCAATGTCTTCGATTATTTGTGCATTTTGTCCCCACATCGATATTTGGCGTCAGGACTCACTCCTCTCCTATTTCACTCTCGACATATGTTAATGGTCGATTATTAACATGCTTTTCAATATCGATGACAACAGATTCAAGTTGATCATATGTGAGGTTTGCCCTTCCGAGTACCTTGTACAGGGTCTTCTTAATGTCTTTCAGGAAGTGCTCGTATATACCTCCCTACCATGGCAACTTGGATAGGTTGAATCTCCATCGTATCTCTTTGCCTCGCTAAGTAGTCTTGCAATCTATCACTTCTTCTAATTTTCTGAATCCAAGTTGCAGTAGACTTAAATACCGACGCGTTGTCTGAAACAATTAGCCTTGGTCTTGTCTTCCTGGCAATAAAAGCATTAAACTTCCTCTGGAACTCATCAGTGGTTTGGGTCTTTGTTAACTCTAAGTGCACTGCTCTGGACGTTGCACAATTAAATATAAGAATATAACACTTGCCTTGCTCTTTCTTGGAAATTTTGTAGATTAGGGGGCCTGCAAAGTCAATCCTTGTTTCAAATGGACGGCCACCTTGAGTACGGAATCTTGGTAACACAGCTGTAGCCGATGTACCATAGGGCTTGGCTCTGTATATTTTACACACATTGCAACTATTAATCACCTTTTTCACTTTAGATCTCAGTTTTGGGATCCACGACTGCTCTCATATGGCAGCCATGGTATTTGCAATCCCCAGATGTTTGATTTCTTCATGGATACGACAGATGAGCTTCTCAGCAAATACTCCCCCTTCAATGTAGGTTGGTCCATAGCTTGGTATTCTTCCTTTGCATTTCAATGTATTTGTGTCTTCATCCTTGACTGAGTTCCAGCCTGGGACTTATAGACTTGGGTTCACATCACCTTGCGCATTCCTTGTCCAGATGTTTTTTGCAGTTGTAATCTCTTGTTACGTTTCTTAGCCATGCAGTTGGCCACAAATCTCAAAGCCCACGCAGTTACTCATAAAGTTCTCCAGTATTTGTTTCTGACTAGTACTAATTCCCACTCATCTGGTTCTCTCTTTGCAGTATAAAGCACATCTTCTGCATCTCGCTTACATTCTTCGTTAACGCTCTTGGTTTTCTCTTATTTCAGTTGTTTTGGCCAATTTTCTTCTCTGAGCAACCATCCAGTCCCCCAAACCATCCATGCCTCTCCATTTTATCAATTGTTGCCCCTCGACTTCCCAGGTCAGCGAGATTTTTCTCAGTTGGGCAATACTTCCATGAGATGCCCCACTCAGTTGAAATTTCCTTGATTTTCGACAGGAATATAATACTGCTATTGCTTGTATATTTTTATAACTTTATTAAAAGAAAACTAGTAGATCCAAATCCCATGTTTCATATTCGGTAGTTCTCCCTGTGTACTCATTGTCTTCTACCTATTCTCATTTCCAGTCCTAAATGTCAATGTCAAATTACATGCATTCTTATTTAATCACATTATTACATCACTTCCCCTTTTTAAAACTTGTATTCCATGATATTGGATGTCCATATCTTTCTGGTATTCTTGTGCTTCAACTTGATCTACATCAATCTCAACATTCCGGCTGTCGTTGTTGTTCGTAATAACTGTTGGGCATTTGTAATCGTCATCAGTATCACCTGTGTTATCAATTTGTATAGGTTTGAAATGTGAAACGTTTCTTGTTATAGAGTGTCCGTTCTTGTTTTGTGCAGTTATGCATGAATGATATCTGTGTTACTGTGTATGGCACTTCACTAAAATAAGGTGTTAGCTTGTCTCGTTTTTATCTAACAAGGACACAATCACCAACTTTGATATCACACTTTTTCACATTTTGTTTACTGTCGGCGTATTGTTTGTGATACTCTTTCTTTGATATTTAATTTTTCTGTGCTTCTTGGTGTTGGTTGACAATGTTTCACTTGTGTAAAATTGGCAGTTTTCCTTTTACAGTTCTGTTGAACAATAATTCAGCAGGTGGACCACTTGTTGTCATATGTGGTGTTGTGCGGTATTGTAGCAGGAATCTGTTTAGTTCTTGTTGCCATGGACGATTTTCAACTCTCGCTGTTTGTAGTGCTTTTCCAAGTGGTTGCATGAATTGTTCTACTTCAGCATTTACTTGAGGCCAAAGGGGTGTTGAAAATTGTGGTTTTATTCCTAATGTTTTTAAATAGCGAGAATACTCTTGTCCATTGAATAGTGGTCCATTATCGGTCTTCACGATAGTTGGTATGCCATGTGTTGCAAAAATCTTGTCCAGTTTCAGTATGACTACAGAAGCTTTAGTTGACTTGAGGATTTCTACTTCAGGAAAACGTGAGTATCTATTGATTGCTACCAACAGGTATTCACCTGAAGGCAGCGGTCCATAGAAGTCAAGATGTAAAGTTTCCCATGGTCCCTTAGGAATGTCTGTCATAGCCAACAGTGCGTGCAACGTTTGTTTTCCAACAGCCTGACAAGGTATGCATCAATCAACAGTTTGTTTTACCATATTGTCGATGTTTGGAAACCAAATTTTTTCTCGTATTAGAGCTTTTGTTTTAGAGAGGCCTGGATGCGTTTCATGGGCAATGTCAATTGCTCTTTGTTGTAATGATTCTTGAATAACTATTTTCAATCCATGGAGGATGATACCATTCATCGTTACTGTCAATTCATCTTTCACAGTTTTAAATTATTTGACCACGTCATAGTCCCATTTGTTGAATTTTATTTCTGCTCTTAATCCTTTCAATGTTCTATCAGCAGCTGTGGCTGTTTTAATTTCTTATAAAGTCATAGCCTTTGGTATGCTGTTGTGCTCAATGTAGTTCACATATTCTTCTGTTATCTTCTGTTGGGATGTCTTGACAAATAATCAGCTGTATTGTTGCTTCCAGGTCTGTATACTATTTTAAATGAATAGGGTTGGAGATGCAAAACCCATTCTATTCGTGCTGACGTTTTAGATTTTTGATTGCCACAGATCACTTTCAAAGGTTTGTGGTCTGTCACTATGACGAATTCATTACCATAGAGATACAAGTGGAAGTGTACTATGGCAAGGGCCTCTTTTTCTGTTTGAGAATCTCTTTTTGACATCTGTTAGGGCTCAACTAGCATATGCCACGACTTTCTCATCATTCATTTCCTTTGTCTTTTGTGATAATATTGCTGAGATTCTGATGGGACTAGTGTCGACAGTCACATATGTTTCTTTTGCTTTGTTGAAATAAGTTGTGCACTGGGCAGAGGATAATGCTTTCGTCAGGTAATTGAATGCTTTTTGATGTGTTTCTGTCTAAATTTTGCATTATTTTTCGTTAAATCACGTAGAGGGCTTGTTATGGTAGCGAAGTTTGCAATGTATTTGGTGCTGTACTTCGCTATAACCAGAAGGCTTCGGATATCATGTACACTTTGTGGTACTTGGGCATTCTACAAATCTTGGATGTGTTGTGGATCATGTTTGCAGCCTTGAGATGAGAAGACTTGTCCAAAAAATTATAGGGTTGTGTTGAGAAAGGTGCATTTTGATTTGTTGAGATGTAATCCTTTGCTAGAAATTCGTTTTAAACATTGTTCAAGATTCGAGTCATGTTCTTTGCAGGTTTTACCGAAAACAATGTCATCAGCGATGTTCTTCACTCCTCGTAAACCTTGAAGTTGAGTTTGTAGAGTGTACTGGAATATTTCTGCAGCAGCATTTGTTCTGTAATCGAGCCATTTATGTTTAGGAAACATGAGAGCTTGGATATATTGAAGTAGATGAACGATCTTCAAGCTCGATACTCAGAAAATTATATCTGAGCCCCAGACGGGGATCGAACCCGCAACCTTCTGATGACCGGTTAGACGCTCTAACCATTGAGCTACCGAGACTCAGATGGCGAGCTAAGTTGCAAATTCGATATATATATGTGCGACCTAAGCGGAAGCCACTATATATTGATGATTGAAGCAGTTTGAAGTTTAGGAAACATGAGAGCTTGGATATATTGAAGTAGATGAACGATCTTCAAGCTCGATACTCAGAAAATGATATCTGAGCCCCAGACGGGGATCAAACCCGCAACCTTCTGATGACCGGTTAGACGCTCTAACCATTGAGCTACCGAGACTCAGATGGCGAGCTAAGTTGCAAATTCGATATATATATGTGCGACCTGAGTATCAAGCTTGAAGATCGTTCATCTACTTCAATATATCCAAGCTCTCATGTTTCCTAAACATCAAACTGCTTCAATCATTATCAATATATAGTGGCTTCCGCTTAGGTCGCACATATATATATCGAATTTGCAACTTAGCTCGCCATCTGAGTCTCGGTAGCTCAATGGTTAGAGCGTCTAACCGGTCATCAGAAGGTTGCGGGTTCGATCCCCGTCTGGGGCTCAGATATCATTTTCTGAGTATCGAGCTTGAAGATCGTTCATCTACTTCAAGCCATTTATGTTGGAAAAATCCCATGTGGGTGCTGAATGTTATGATGTATCTACTTGCTGTGTCAAGTTTGAGCTGGTGATATGCCTGTGAAAGATCTAACTTGGAAAAATATTTGGCACCATTTAGCTCAAAACTGATATCTTCAATGGTCAGTATGGGGTGTTGAACTTGTTTGATAGCCTTGTTGGCAAGGCGCATGTCAACAAAAATTCTCACTCCACCATTTTTCTTGGGCACCACAACGATAGGTGATATCCATGATGTTGGTTGATTTTCTGGAACACGTTCAATAATGTCCTGTTGTTGTAATTCTTCTAATGCATGTTGTACATCTGCTTGAATATCGAAAGAAATGCGCCGTCGTGGTTGCGCTTTTGGGGTATGATCTTTATCGATATTAAGCTTCACTTTGTCACCTTTCAGCTTACCAAAGCCATGGAATACCTTTGTGTGTTTATGTAGTATTGTGTCAAGTTTATTGTCTTTCGTGATTGACACTTTATGTAGGTGTAGACTGATAAGACCAAGCTCTTGAGCCGTTTCTGATTATATTAAATTACCGCTGTCAGTTGTCTTTGTGACATAGAAGGTTGCAACAGTGACTCTTTTCTGGGTTTCAATCAACGCTTCAAATTTTCCCGTGAATTTAACTGGTTTCATTGCAGTATACCCAAATGCTTGAATGTTTGTTGGTTTTAGTTCTGGTCCTTTCATCTTGGCAAATGTATCTCGATCAATTACATTGATTGTGGCTCCTGTATCCACCGTAGCTTTAAACGAGTGTTCACAAACTTTGACAGTTACTTTAGGTGCTTTATCACTTGTCATCACATATAGATAATTTTTGTCTGAGCTGTCCGAATCATGTGCAACTTGCATAACAGGATGAATACGTTTTTTAGACTTGTTTTGCCAATGTTTTTCTCAATTTATTTGTCCATTTTCTATCTGCTGTGGCTTTCCATGACAAACTTTAGCAAAATGGTTCAATTTTCCGCATTTTTTACATTGTTTGTTTTTAGCTTGACGATTTCCAGTGTGAGGATATGATCCACCGTAATTACAACAAGTTTTTGCGGTCTGTTTAATTTTATTTATATCTTCACTCCCTATTTCTTTAGATTCAATGTTGCAGGCTTGAAACGCACTCTGTTCGTCACATCTACCATCAAGTAAGATTGCTTTTAAGTCATATGTAGGGTCTCGCAATGCTTTCTTCCAAATTCTCGATGACGTGCCTGATGTAATAATCTGTTGCTCAATTTCAAAATCAACGTCCATAAAGGAACATGTTTGCGTGAGCGTACGTTGGCCCGTATGGAATTGGTCTAAGGTCTCATTCAGATCTTGTGCGGCTTGTCAAAATTTGTATACTTCATAGCAATGGTTCTTCTGTGGTTCAAAATATTTGGTGAGTTTATCTTTTGTGAGCTTGTAATCCAACTCTGTTCCTGTATTTAGTATTTGGTGAAAAATTTCTCTCACTCTTTGTCCCACTTGATAGAGTAGCAACGCACATTGATGTTTCTCATCAGTAATTTTACTAGCGAGGATGAACATTTCAAAATCTTCTAACCAGTTGTTCCGAGTTGCCAAACTGGCGCCAATTTCTGTGTCTGGGTTAAATTCCGCTACAGGCCGAATTAAAACGGATGGTGTATTTACACGAATATTTGCTGGTGAGTTAGCTTGATCAACATCCATTCTTGTTGCCAATATAATACTGCTACTGCTTGTTTATTTTTATAACTTTATTAAAAGAAAACTAGTAGATCCAAATCCCATGTTTCGTATTCGGTAGTTCTCCCTGTGTACTCATTGTCTTCTACCTATTCTTGTTCCCAGTCCTAAACATCAATATCAAATTACATTTTCTCAGGATTTAAGATCCAAAAGAGTGCTACCATGCTATCCATCCACACTGTTGCTGAGACAATAGGCCATCGACTCAATGCCAGCATCAAGTTCTTCACCATGTTGGCTGGCATTTGCCCGCTCACAAGCTCTAGCCTTGGTATGGAAGTATTTCGTTCAGAGACTCTGGACGTAGAGGTTAACAGCCCCTTCACGACACATGTGGAGTGCTAAACCATGGTGATGCCGACTGTTGAGTATGCTATCTTACTAGCATCGGTGAACAGGTGTAGGTGTACAGTCTTTATCTTTCTGATTTGTCTTCCTATGGTTCTCAGTACTCTTACGTTTCTCAGTTGTCTTGTCCACCTGATCCAGTATCTTTTTATGTCAGTTGGTACCTCAGAATTCCAACCATTTTTCTCATCACACACCTCCCTATAAATTCGTTTCCCTTCGACGACGGTGGGTGATATTATGCACAGTGGGTGGTAGATGCTGCTGAGTTGGCTAAGTATTACTCTCTTAGTCCATGATTTGTTCTCGGAAGGTATGTCCGCTGCAATTTCAAGTATGTCCTTTCTTGTCCCAGGAGCGCCCTAAGATGCTGCTGCGATTAGCTTCATTATCTAGAGCTTGAACATCAGATTCCCATTTATGTACTGTGAATTTCGCATCTTCCATGATTTCAGTTGCTTCCCGTTTAAACTTCTTTAGTTGCTCAAGGTCGTTACCAGTTTTCATTAAGTTGTCCACATATGTATTCTCTCTCAGCACTTATACTGTCTCTTCCAACTCTTCAGACTGTCGGTTAAAGTGATATCGCAGGGTAGCTGCTAGCATAAGGGGACTCTGGTAAAATGTAAGTGTTGAATCTTCCCATCAATGTTGAATAAAAACCGGACTGCATCTCTCTCCTCCTATCTTATGCCCACTTGTAAAAAGGCTTTCTGAAGATCTGCTAGTAGCAAATGGGTTGACATGTGTCCTCTCACCATGATGTCCCACAAAAGTGTTAGTAAAGAGGGGCCAGTATACATGCACTCATTTACACTGTTGGCAAGTGGATGGGGTTTCGCGCTTGCATCAAAAACCATTCTGACCTTCATTGTTGCTGCATTTTCTCTGACAACTGGCTTGTGCGGCATATAGAATACACGGTTGCTAGTTGAATTTTCTGGTGCCTTTTCTACAATACCTTGGTCTAACTGTTCTCATACAATCCTATCGTATTATTTTCTTAGTTCCTCACTTTGGCATAGTTTTTGCTCAACAGTGTGGAGGTGTCTTCTACTGGGCTCCTCATTTGTGTTCGAGAGTACTGCCCCCGGGATCCAAGGTACGCTTACTTTGTATCTGCCATCTGCCCTCTTGTTTATGTTCTCCTGAAACTCAGTATATACAGTAAGTGGGTCGTCTTCTCTCCGGTCCTCTACTCCCAACACATCAAGTGAATACAGTCTCTCATACTCAGTGACCTCTTTCACGTACATGCACCTGGTGTCTGAGTAGTCCGTTCCGCCATGAATGACCCAGCCAAAAATTGTTCCTTTGACGACAGGATCTTCTGGCTGGCCCTTGTAAACTTGGGTCGTCCTTATCTTGCAATACGTTATGTCTCCCAGTATGATGTAGATGGGGTACTCTTCACTTGCAGTTCTGTAGAAGGTTTTTCCTTCTATGTGCTTGTATTTCTCTTTAAGCTCTCTCAGAGGCGGTCTCTTTACAGTTGTAAAATCCCACATTTTACTTCCTGTAATCTCTACACTCTCACTTGCTTGACCATCTACCACATCGATGGTTACATTGAATACTGGCATGGATTGTTCTTTGTCCCCATTCATGGTAACAACATGGCATGTTTCGTAGCACGCTGGCATTAACTTCAGCTTCTTTATAGCATCTTTTGATATAAAATTCTTGCCTGACCCCGTATCTAGGTAGGCCCAAAACGTAACTCCATGGATTTTCAGTGGAACTATCGCTGCAAGCGAATTCTCTTGTACTGATGGAGAATATCCATGTAATATTGCATTGTGGTCTCCACTTGCTTCATTCCCTTCGATTTTGCTACAAAGACTTGTGTGATGTTCAGCTTTGCATTTGTAGCATCCCCTACTGCAACATTTGTTCTCTCGATGGCCTGTATGCCCACTGTTGAAACACAGCCTTCGTTTGACTACAGTATCGTATGTCATGCATATGTCCCCCCAATGTTTTCCTTCACAGAAAATACAATACGGGCCTCTCTCTTTTGAGTTGGACTTGGCTGCATCCTTTTGATTGCAAAAATTCTGTTCTCTTCTTGATTCTCTGTGTTCCTAACTCAATGAGTCTTCAATTTAATTTCTTCTTAACCAGCCTTGAATGGCATTTATTAGATTTTCCACTGTCCAGTCTTCCCAGTTGTCATCCATTTGCACTAAATCAGGCTTGACATCACGAGCCCTTTCAACATGTTTTCCTCTTCCAGAGTTTGTAATGCATCAAAGTTTTTGCTTAGACTCTCACAGAACTCAAGCACTTTCTTGTAATTCGATCCCTTCACAGTATGTAAGTTAATTGTTTCTTCCATGTGGGCTGCAATGACTCTTATTTTGGCCGTACTCACTTTTAAGCCAGTCCCACACTGTTTTGTACCCCAATGCACTGGGTTTTATATTGGATAGCCTATCTCTTACCTTCGGGCTCACCAACTCCAACAGGTATCCAAAATTCTCCTCATTGGAAAGGGCTTTGTTGTCAATTTGAGATGTAAACATGTTTTCAAATCGAGTACCTTTGAAGCGTCAGAGTGGGCAGCCCATCTAGTGTCACTCAGGCCACCAAGGGCATTGACTAAAAGTTCCTGCCAATGAGTTGATGCACTGAAAAAGCAGTAGATGTTCTCTACCGATTCAAAGAACTTTGAAGCAACAGCAATGTTGTCCACAGCAGAATGGCTGACCACATTGAGGGAATGTGTGAAGTAAGGAATGTAGTTGGCAAGAGGATTCTTTTCCCAAATTGTTGCTTGCAATCCCGAGTATTTGCCACTCATGTTTGATGCATGATCATACGGTTGGGGTCTACAGTCACTTAACTTAATCTGATGTTTTTCTAAAAAAGTGCAAATGCTGTGTTTGAGCTCTGCAGCACCATGACCATTTATCTCAAACTGCACAAACCCTTCAACAGGCTGACTGTTAAGGACATATCGGAAAATGCAACACAGCTTGTCAGAGTGACTTATGTCAGCAGTGAAGTTGACAGAAATTGAATAATATTTATCTGTCTTCATTTCCTCAATAATAGTACTCAATACCTCTTTCCCTATAATACTTCTTTCACATGTAGTGGAAGACAGGTAAGAAACTGACCCCTTCCCATTGTTGCCATACTTTTCCATGTGAGCAGCTAAAAAGGGATCAAAATGGGAAAGCAATTCCACTGTGCCCAAGAAGTTGCTGTTGCTTGGTGACCTAATCATCTGGTCATTACCTCAAAAGGCTAGACCCTCTTTCAGCTTAGGATTTGATTGTAGCAACTACTCTTTCTAGCACAGCTTTAGCATAAATGCACTTGGCTTGGCACTGCTCTATCAACAGTGAATTCACACAGCCAGATGCTTTTGCTCTTCAGCACAAGGTCATGGTAGCATCTCTGCGGGCTTTACTGCTCTCATGAGCCACCATTTGCTGTGCGGCATTTTTCCATTTGCAGAAGCCACTTCTGCAGAAAGCAGCTTGCATTGGAAGCAAAATGCTTTACCTGTACTTGGGGAATAACAGAGCCAGTTTCTCTTCTTCTCTCCATTTGGCAAAGAACAGTAGAACACGGACTTGTAAAAATATCTTTTTTGTTTTCCATCTATTTGAAAGGAATTAACAACGCTTGCAGTTTCATTGACGCAGTTACCGCTTCCCTTCCTGCACCAGCAATAATGCATCTGCTCTGTTAAGTCTGGCCACAAACCAATATCATTTTCAAAAGTAAGGTCTGCAACTGAGAACAAAAACCCTGAGTTTGTGGGAAAGTTGGAATGGAGTTTGGTTGAGTTGACTCGCCTGATTTGAGCCATTTGGCTTCAGGTTCTGATGTTTGTAAATCATCCTGGAGAGAACTTGGATTGGTATTCTCAGTACTCAAACTAGTTGATGGTTGGTTGTCATCACTGGTGCTGCTTACCTCATGGGTTGATTTGACAGCAGACATTGCTGAGGCTCCAGAGCTGTTGTCACATCCATTTGTACAGACACCTACTTTAAACAGAGTCTGCAGTCTTTTTGTTTCACTTTGCAGTCTCTCTTCTTTTTCTTTTCTCTTCTGATATCCAGACTTGTGTTTCGATGGAACCCCAGTAATTCTTCTTTTGTCCCATCCAAGATGGCGGATTTTAGAATCCCAATATGGCCATCAGCCTTGTGTCCAGGACTTTTTCTCAAAAAATGGTAAAAAATACCATAACAACAATAACTAAATTGAAAGAAAAATAGATTGAACCAATTTCTTTTTTTCTTTAGTTTAACACACCCTTAGCATCTCTCGTATCAAAGAGGATTCCTATCTTTTGAGTTGGATGTCGTTTGGACACATAAAACAGCCATCATCTGGATCATTGGGGATTCTTCCAATTGGGCGTTGATTCATCAAGTTGGCAGCCCCCAGGAAACATGTGTATAACTCGAACGGTGTTAAGGTCTGTTCGCCAATCACAATCTTCAATGCCTTCTTTGCACTCTTAACCAAGGCTTCAGCACATCCGTTGTGATGCGGTGCAGCTGGTGTAACAAACTGCCACTCCATTCCTTTCTCGGCGGCGAATTCTTTCAATTCCTTTTTACTCCATCCTTTAATCATCTCTCTAAGCTCACGTTCAGCTCCCACCAGTTGAGAACCGTTATCACTGATCATTAGCGCTGGCTGTCCCCGGATGGCGAAAAATCGGCATAGGGTTTGTAGAATAGTCCACAGCGAGTTCCAAGTGAACAGCTCGGGTGTTCATACACGTAAAGAGAACGCCGTAGTATTTGGTGGTTTTGTTTCGGCCAATCTTGACTTGGTAAGGACCAAAGTAATCGCATGCCGTGCGATAAAAGGGTGGCGTTAGAGGCTTTAGGCAGATGATTGGCAAATCTGACATGAATTGCTTCTCGACTTCGGCTTGCATTTGACGACATACTATGCATCGGAACTTCACTGACTTGGCTAAATCATGACAGCGTACAATCCAGTACTTCTTCTTTATCTTTGCTACAGTTGTTGCAATTCCTGGGTGGCCTTTGTGGTGGACATGGCGGGTGATCAGCATGGATATCCAGTGTTCACGCGGGAGTAAAATTGGGTGTTTGGCATCATAAGAAATTGCAGCTTCTTTCACATGTCCTCCAACTCGGATCACTTGATTCTTGTCTACGAATGGAGATAATCCTTTGAATTCTCCCTTTTTCAGGCGATCACGAAGCAACTTCTGACTCTGTTTTATCCAGTATACTTCAGCATCTTCTAATTCCTTCGATAAGACTGACATAGATTCTGGCGTTTGCTTCTCTTTAGACGTTCGATGCTTGCTTCATAAGTTACAGATAAATCGGAACACATACGCGGTAACTCGGATTAACCTCCTCCAACTGGAAAACTTCTTACACGGAATAACTTCAGGCGATTGGGTAAGTTGAAAAACGGGTTGTGTTTTTCAGCGTTCGGATTCATCGATTTCTTTGGGAATGACAGTACAAGAGTCCTTAGGCCATTCTTCCTCGGGTAACTTCAGAAATTCTGGACCGTGCAGCCATCTACCAGTTAGTTGTTGAGCAGGTATTCCACGTGAGACATCATCAGCAACGTTTAGCTCTCCAGAGATATGTCTCCATTGATCTGGTTCTGATTTGCTTTGGATTTCAGCAACCCAGGTGGAAACGAACGGTTTGAACTCTCTGGCTTGATTGTGGATCCATGACAAGACAATATGACTGTCCGAAAAGAATATAATTCGTTCAAACTGCATTCGACTTTCTTCAAGGATGGAACGACACAATCTAACTGACAGGACAGCAGCCTGTAACTCTAAGCGAGGCATGGTCAGGGATTTCAGTGGGGCGACTCTTGACTTTGCAGCAACAAATCTGGTTACGAAAGTGTTTGTTATAGTCCCCCACCGGACATAGGCACAAGTTCCAAATGCTTCTACAGACGCATCAGAGAAGACACAAAGTGTCGGTGCTCCTATAACATTGTCTGGCGTAAGGGATCTTTCGAAGGTGACGCTGTTCAACTCATCCATTTCTTGAAAGAACTGATTCCATCTTGCTTGGTGTTGTGGTGGCAATTCCTCATCCCACTGTAGGCCCTTCAACCACAGTTTCTGCATACCTATTTTTGCCCGAATTAGGAAAGCTGCAGCTGCTCCCAAGGGATCGTAGATTCGAGCTATCTGGCTTAGTATTATTCTCTTTGTCAATGTGGTTAGGTTGGGAGGATTTACTTTAAAGCTAAAGACGTCTTCGAGGTGGTTCCAGACGGATCCCAAAACTTTCTCTAAACCAGGGCTTTGTAAGAGCTTCATTTCTGCTTCAATCTTTTGGTTTTCATTCGTGTTGTTCCCCTTTAGTGGTCGATTTGAAAGCCAGCCTTTAACAGCAAAACCACCGTTGTTAAGAACTTCATCAATATCTTCGGACAGTTTTCTCGCTTTCTCCACTGAGTGCACAGAATCGCATATGTCGTCCATATACGTGCTATTTTTCAACACTTTAGCAGCTTCAGGGTGACGTTTTTCCCCTTCTTTCGCTGTCTTTTGGAGAGCGATCTGTGCCATGGCCGGCGCAGGTTTGTCACCAAATGTCAAGACTGTCTTGACATAAACATCAGCTTCCCGATCTGTTTCCATGTTTCTCCAAAGATAGCGGTGGACGTGTTGGTCTTGCTCAGGAATCAGGACTCTGTGGTACATCTTGGATATATCCGCACTAATAGCCACTTAATTTTCTCGAAATTGCAAGAGAACTCCGAACAAACTGTTCAACAGGTCAGGTCCTTTCATCCAGTAATCATTTAAGCGATGACCTTTATATGATGCAGAGGAATTGAAAACAATTCGGATTGGTGTACTTTTCTTCTTGGGTCTGACTACTTCATGGTGAGATATGTAGTGGACTGGTCCTTTGTACGATTCTAACTCCTCATTTGACAGCTTTCGACAGAAGTTCATTTCACTCATCTCTTCCATCTGCTTGTTGTACGCTTCTGCATGGTTTGGATTCTTGGCTAGTCGACGTTCGGTGGCTTCCAGTTTTCTTTCTGCTTGGGTTCTGTTATCTGGTAATTCTGCTGTATTCTTAACCCAAGGATACGGAATTAACCACTGATTACTGATCTTTTTGCATGAATCTTCTATAATCTTGGCTTCATATGCGTCGATTGGGCTTAACTTCTTGCTGTCACATGAACACATTTTCCCTTCCACACCCATAGAATCTGTCGTCCAAAAGTCAGTCATATCGATCGGACTTGAACACCTAACATGGGAGACTTGATTGACATTCTCATACCCCTTAGTCATAGCTCCGAAAATAACCCATCCTAATGGCGAGTGTCTTGCCACCAGATTATCAGCTTCCCTTGTCTCCCCAGTGTGAAGCTTCGGGTGATCAATCCCCAACAGAACATCTATCGGACCGGTTCCTCTTTGTATTTTCTCCTTTCCAAGGCCGAAGACTTCAGCTGCTTTGTCCAGCTTTATTCCAGAAACATCACTGCTAATACTAGGGATTCCTACGGCTCTGACTGTATGGATTGACTGATTTTCTAGGGACCGAATATGAAATTGATACATTTTCGTTGACATTTCATTTTCTTCTTCTCCAACTTTCGCCATTGTTATGGTGACGGCTTTCCCTTTGAGACCAAGCTCTTCAGCGACTGAAGACCGTATTAAACTGATTTGAGCACCAGTGTCCAACAGTAAGTTGACTACTCGTTTCTTTATGCTCTGTTGTGTCAGGATTTCTGCGCAGATTGTTGGTAGCATGGGTTCTCCACTGGTTGTTACTGATGAGACGACAGTTTTGTTTGAAAGATGTAACAGAGGATGATGGTACTGGTTGCACTGACGTCCGTGGATAATCTCACTGCATTGTCACCTTCAAGAACATGTAGACATATTGTGGTTTCTCCCAGCTCGCTTTAAACAGCTATAGCAGGCATGATTTTCTTTCACTAGTTTAAATCGATCGGTGGCACCCAAGGCTAGGAACTTTTGGCACTGGTCGGTCCAATGTTCTGATGTTTTGCACAACCAACACTTGTGGCTTGTCGACTTTCCATCTCCTCCTGAGACGTGTCCAACATGTTTAGGTGACTGCCATGAGCTTCTCAGCGACGCCGTTGCTCTCATTCTCGACTTCAATTCACTTGTCATCCAGGTAAGTAATACCTCTAGTGTAGCTTCACTCCTTGTGCTTTCTAAATGACATGACCAGACTTTGCGATCATCAAAAAACATTTTTTGTTCAATAATTGCCAGCATATGGTTATTATTGATGTCATTCTTGCGTCCCACTTCTTTGAACGTGTTAAAACTTCTCTTGACTAGGTGTACTAAGTCGCAAAATCGGGCATCTTCTCCGTCCTTTATTGGTTTGAACTTCGAAACATCCTGGGTGATAATATCAGCTACAAACCGCGGGTCTCCGTAGACTGAATCAAGGTATTCCCAGGCAGCGTCATAGTCTTGACCAATTCCCTTGATCATCTCTCGAGGTTTTCCTTGTAGACTTGATCTCAAGATGGTTATGGCATCACGTTTGCTGTATCTGGATTCAACCAAGTGCTTGAAGTCAGCCCTGAACGTCCCGAATTCTCTAACATCACCGTCAAATCATGGCAATTTTGGTTTCTCCATTCGAAATAGACTTTCCTTGTTAACTGTATGAGTCGCTGTTTCACAGGGCTGAACTTGATCTTGACTTTCTTCAGAGACCACTGATACTGGCGGTTCCACAATGACTTGGTTGTCTTCATTCGGAACGGGTGCATTTTGCTCTTCGCCAACAAGGATTTCTGTGTTTTGAACATCACCAATAAGACCGTCTGTAGGCGTAAATTGGCTTCCAGCTGTGTGGGCATCCTGTTTCTCGTTCTTTGTTGTCTGCTGTTTCATATAGTCTTGCGCGCATATCTTTAAACGAAGAAATGTTTCCTGACATTGTTCAATCCACTGTTCTTCTTGTTCAAACTGTGCTTCGTCTTCTATTAACATTGTCACTTCTTCGTGTCTGACTTCCAGTTCGCCATATGCCCGTTCATAATTGTCGAGTGCATTTTGAATATCTTCGTTTGAGCGATTTCCCTCCATTTGGACAGAAATAACTTTCCCGAGTCGTGTCAAAGCTGCTTTCCTGTTCCTTCGCTTCATTTTTGCCCTCTTTAACTGTTCGTTGTTGCTCTCCGTTTCCGACATTGTTTATGGTCGTCAATTCGCCTCAAATTCCTTCGAATACGTTAGGTTAGCAAGAAATCGAATAGTGATTCGTTAGAATTGAGACGTCCGGTTAGCAGATGTATAAGGAAGTCTCGCAAATCGTATTTGGCTCATATGGTTAAAACACATTCACATATCCAAATAAACCATTATGATATATATATATAATTCGATCTAAATAAAGTAAGTAATAGTAGGATGATACAAATAGAAGTATAAAGTAAACATGCTAGAATACGGTTAAATCACAACCAACAATACCATAATCATTCATATGAAAGTCAATAAACTATTAAATGTTCTTACTTCTGTGGCGAGATTTCTTTAACAAACTGTTCTGGTTAGCAGACAAATATCCCCATACATAAAATGTGCGTCGTATCTTCCTATTTGTGACAAAGGTCAGTTGTCTAATGTGCGATATGCTAATCTCATGCAAAGTTCGTGCTGTTCACGTGAGTATCAAGTTACGAAACCACTCAGTGCCATGACAAAGGGAATGGCCTAGTGGTTTTACAACACTCTGATTATGTTAACTCTGTTACTTTGCTTTTTACTAACTCTTGCAGGTTTAAACAACTATCATCTGACCCTACTTCTTCCCGTCTTTCTTGTCTACAACGATATCTTCATTCACCATTAAAACGTGGTGAAATTTCCAAAGCAGACTATAATCGGTCATGCTTATGGCTTACCAAAAACTTACAAGTCATTTAATTTAATTCCTTCTTTCAGACCTATAATCGACACCACAAATACACTTCATTATAATGCAGGAAAGTTTCTTTCTACGCTGCTTTGGCCATTCAATCCATTGCACAAAATCTGTTCGATGAATCCCTTTTCACAAATGTACCACTTAAATGGACCATTAACATAATCCTTTGATGTATTTATAATGACAAACTTCTTGACACCACCCTCAGTAAGTGTAGTCTTAAAAAACTTCTCACTGATTCTTGTACCAAAACAGCTTTTTCTTTTGATAATAATTTATATGAACAAGTTGAGGGTGTGTCAATGGGTTCACCTTTAGGACCAGTTTTGCCCAACATCATACTTACTGAATTTGAAAAGGTTGTTGTTGCAAATTTACTGGTCTTAATATTTTATCATTGATATTTCAATATACACTCTTGTCTTAGTTAAACCTAGGGATATCCCCACTGTCTTAAACAAATTCAACACTGTTGAAAATTTTAAAGACGGGTCTGTTAAGTTTTTAGATCTTAATGTTACTAATTCAGGTATTGATATCTTTTGCAAAGATGCTCGCACTGGTCACTATACTAGATCTAAATGTTACTTATCTCTTTTGCAACTATGCTCACACTGGTCAGTATACTTAATTTTCTAGTTTTGAACCTTGGGGTTGCAAAACAGCATGGATCAAATCTCTTTTCTATCAAGCAGTCATGAATTGCAGCAAACCATTCCCCTGTAATAACCAAATGACAAATATTACCAAATTTATGTCATGGAATGGTTTCTGCTCTAACATCACAAAATCTATAATTTCCAAACCAGTTATAGAACCTCATGACACACTACCTAAAATTTGGTGAAAGTCTGGTTAAAAGCTGTATTAAGAAAATATGATGAAATCTAAATAAGCCACTCAAGTTCATTGTAATTTACCAAACTAAAAAAGTATCTTATTTTCTTTTGAATAAAGACAAAATTCCAGATGTTTCTCATAATAACATAATCTACAAAACAACTTGTCTGGGATGTAATAGATGTTACGTAGGTAAAATGGATTGCTGCTTAGACAAATTACTTCTAGAACACTCTTCTGACTTCCAAAACAGCGCTGTTGCTCAACACTTTTCCAGCTGGGATCACATCAATTATCTAATGAATCTCAGTGACACGACTCCTCCTCCTCTCACCAACACCTCTCCCATATATAAAAATCTCATCGCCAGTAATTTCAGAATATTATATTGTTGTAGAAATAAAAACCTAATTTAATATTACTCTTAGAAGCTCTGTTTATAACGTTTAACAGACCAGAATTAAATAATGGCCTAAAGGCATCCAAAGAACTAACATTTTATTTAATATATTTTCCTTTAGTGGTAGCTTTTAAGGGTGTCAGTTTATGTTTAATTTGGTATATGTTTAAATGTTGGAAAATAAAGCTCCAAAATTCAAAAATATTCTACTTCTTTTATAGACACAATGAACATTGTATAGTTTCAGAATCTGATATTTTTATCATAAAAATAAACACATTGATGTTGTCTGGAAGTAGACAACTTCTCTTATGATTTACAATATTGCCTGCCATTGAAAACGCTCTTTTAGATGGTAAATAAATGGTAAATGGTTAAACGCATAGTCATTTACTAAACGGATACAGATGTTGCAAAAAGTTTAAACATTTAACTGTTGAACCATGACAGCCCTAGTAGCTTTGTAATCATTCATATATGTCCTCTGCATTCCAGTTGATGATGTCATTGTTTTAACTATATAAATTGCATTGCTTGCTTGTAATTCATTTCGATTTGACAATGACTATGCAATAAAGTCGAATTATGATCACAATCATTCATTGTCCTGTTTTTAACTTATATCTCGGGTTTTCAAGAAGTAATTGTTTTTTGGATTTTTTTTTTTTTTACTTTGTTTCATAAAATTGTCTGCTGGCACTGGATTCGTGGAACTACAACTTTAGCATTGTTTACGCTAAGGGTCCTACACTGTATCTAGTGCATACCTCAAGTCAAGCATACCTGCCACTGGATGAATGCAGTGACAGCATCAATGCTTTGGAAGTACTTGACCACACTGAAGCACTACTGGTGAGCTATACACATCTCAACCAAATGAAGAAACTTGCAAAAACGATCCTGCATTGTTGGCCAAATGACAAGAAAGATGTCAATAATGAAGTATACACTTACGATGTTACAGCCAACTTACCATTCAAGATTCATTAATTTTCAAAGAGCAACAGCTTGTTGTATCTTCAGTACTTCAAGGGAAACTTATGAAAGTTCTCCATGCTAGCACATTGGTATAGAAGGATGCCAATGCTGCATTCAACATACATCTTCAGAGAGCGTGGTCACATCAGGTGAAGTTCAAACAACCAGAATTGGATGAAAGGCCATGAAACATTCACAATATTCTTCAGCAAGAATAGTATGTCTCAAACTTGCTTATTATTGTTTTGAAGAAAAGTTTAGAGGCAAAGGCTAGTTTAGAGCAACTTGTTATTAAATTAGCAAACTTCAAACAGAATCATCCAAAAAAAAAAAACAACTTTTGTGCATGCATCATTGCTTGGACAAAGCCCCCTCATTTCCTCAAAGACAAGGGCAACAAATAAACAGAGCTCTTGTATTTCCATTATGCCAAGGACAAAAGTTTGATGCAAAGCCCCACCAAAATTAAATTCCCCATGTACAGCCTGGGCTGCCCACTCTGAGAAGCTGACGACCAATTCATAATATCAAAAACAAAATTTTCTTGATGAAAACTGGCATATGCCAGTCTAGTTGAATATCTGATTCATAAAAATGTAAATGTAACAAAATCTCAGGGCATGGTCATTTTACACTACATTACCTTACCTGTGGCTTATCCCCTCACCCACCTTTCAGGGTGAGAGTACTTATCTTGACATGCATGGAGTCCATTTAAACACATTGACTAAGGGAGAAAAATTTCACAGCAGTATGTCAGTGTATATATCTGTGGATTCCAGGAACTGGTATGTTCTTGACAAATGAGAGGTTGATGACAACAACAAAATAACTGCATTGTGCAGGCCACCTGCAATAACCATAAGACTAATCGAGACAGATGATCATCATAGTGTAAAAGTAAAAAGAGACTAAAAGCTGGATAGATAGATTGAGGAGTTAACTCGACCCCATAAACTTCACCCCTACCCTGAAAAAAGGGCAGAAATTACACCCCTAAAGATCAGTAATGTGATGATATTTGACCAAATTAATTACACAGCTCAAGTACAAAACCACAAAGCAGTGACTCTTCATTTACCACTACAGGTATGTTAACGATATCTGTTAATCATTGTACTCTCTAATTATTTTCTGTTCTAATTTATGCTCAAAGACTTAAATTATTCATCAATTGAATTGCAAATTGTCCGACCTATAAATCTGATATTGGTTTTCCATAGTTGGTACAAGTTGGAGGAAAAGAAAAATTAAATTTTCAAGCAAGGCATTTTTTATGGTAATGACTAGTGCCAACTGAAGTGAAGAAATAATTAAAGTTATTGGCAAGAATACCATTATTAAAATGTTTATGAAACCAATTTTTATGTTTTAAATATGCAGTATAAACCTTAAAGAGCCTACAGTAAAAATTTTTTGGTCAATAAACCATTCTTTGTAGCGGAAAATTGCATCCTAAGAAGGCATTGTCCTCATACAATTGTCAGCCATTTTGTGCGTGGCCAAATGGGCACGTGACGTCACTGGTTGTGTACTTGTTTAGTTCTGTGTTCACTTACGTATTTACTTCTATATGCGTGAGCATTGGAGCGCAAAGGTGTCACGCAAATGCAAATGAAAAAAAAGTCTCAGGTAAATATTGTGTAGGTGGAGGCCCTCAAAATGTCAGCTGTAACAACAGTTCGAAAACTCAGGGAATATCGATGCATAAATTTCCTCAGAACAAGAGTTCTCGAGAGCAATGGACGTGCTTTGTCCAAGACATCGAGCTAATTGGAAACCATCTGCGACATCTGTGCTTTGTTCGGCTCATTTCAAACCCTCCTGTTTCGAACAGTGACTTGACTTGAATTTAGGGCAAACAGAAAATGCTTCTCAATTTAAGTCAAGAAGATGGTTGAAAAAAGACGTGGTATCAACGATCGATTGTGCGGGTGTTTCGACACAGAATGTTGGTTTGTCATCGCGTGAGCGCCGTGTGGTGAGTAAAATGCTTATGAATATGTATGAATTGACAATAATGTGAATGATGAAAAAAGCATATAGATATTAAGCCCTGACATGTCAAATAGACTAGGAAGTTTGTGTTTTAATTTCACGGCTTGCTCTCGAATTCATTTGAAATAATCAATATTGTTTTGGGTTTGTACACTGTCACACAATTCTGGATTATAATTCTGTGAATTTATTTACATTTCGTCGTAGATAATGCGGGATTCAAATAAGGCAATACCCTATCCAACAGCAGCACAGGAATCTACGGAAAATTTGGAAGAGTTTGGAGAAACTAACGTTTCTGTGATGGTATGTAGTGACGAAAACAACGACACCATTGTCACACACGCTGGTTGAAGCTCCTGTCGAGCCATGTGAGAAATGCGACAAGTATTCAGACAGACTGGAAAAGCTGCAGGACTCACACTGCAAAATAAAACAAAGACAGGCTATTTTGGAAACAGAAGTTCGTCATTTGAGAAAACTAAATAAACAGAGCAGGTATGCGTGCTTACACTGTATAATTGTACAATGTTAATTTTAAAAGATCTGAAACATACTTGTGTCACTACTGTTTTACAGCAATTTACAGAGCTCAATAATGCGTGCACAGCAGAAGACAGTTTGTCCTCTGATAGTGACAGAAGTGATTTTGATAGTGAGCACAGTGGTGAAGAAAAGGATGAGGATCCAGATTGGAATGTGTTTGAGGAAACAGCAGAAAATGAAGAGTATGGTGATGACGATGACAGTACTGGTACAGCAGCATCCCAAAATAATATTAGGTAAATAGATTTTTTACTTTTTTAACCGGTAGAGAAGTTGAGAGAGCTGTTATTCAGACAACTGCTGTTATTTTACATTTTTGTGGTTAGAAACTAATCTGCCTCCCTATATTTTAGAATGACCTTTATTACAAATCGGCCTTTTAGACCTTTGCATAGTAGTGCTTACAATTCTTTTTTTCATTTTCAGTGTGGAATCTGATGCCCTGCCTCAAGATGAGCCAACATTTATTGTTTTTTACAGTTGCCTGATAATGCTCTTCTCCCTCTTCTGTTATAATTGTAAAGCTGAGAAGCCAGGAGTAACTATGCAAAAAAATGGCACCATGGTTACTGTAAACCAGCATTGCTCATCTTGTAAATCTGGTTTTACTTGGAAAAGTCAGCCATATCTATTTGGAAGGTACCCTGCTGGAAACATTCTCCTCAGCTTTTCAACTCTCATGGCCAGTGCTTCCATTAGTAAGGTTCTTCAGCTTTTCAGGCACATGAACTTGTGTGCATACAATATAAGGACATACTTTTACCACCAAAGCAGGTTCCTTTTCACAGCTATTTTAGAACATTGGGAACGATACCAGTCATCACTACTGAGCAAAATTAAAAATATGGATGAAATAGCTTTTGCTGGAGATGGGCGGTTTGACTCAATGGGACATTCTGCAAAGTATGGAGCATATACAATGTTTACTTTTCCAGAAATGAAAATTGTACACTTCGAACTGTTACAGGTATGTTTGATCATAAAAACTTTTACAGGTGAATATTTTTCTTGCTGGCTTTTAGGGATGTTTTTTGTTAAACCCTGAATGTTAAAAGTAGAATCGAATATAAAAAGTTTTAAGCTTGATTTATAATTTACATTGCTTCAAAATAATAAACAGTTCACATTCAAATATTAAACCGAGTTCTTATTTGATTAAATTATGTCAAAAAAAGAACCAAATATAAATTATATGTTTACTTTTGCAAGCTATATTCAGTGTGCTGATGTTGTTATAGCACAAGTGCATTGAAACCAGTGTTTAGCCTGTTTACTTTTTCAGGTTAAACTATATCTGTTCAAAAGTATAAAAATGAAAATTTATTGTTATTTCACACTAATTTAAATATTTTTAGGCTAATCAAACCGAAAATAGCAATGCTATGGAGTTGAAAGGGGCTCAGTTGTGTTTTTCTCACTTGAAGGAGAGACAGATCATGATAAAGGGGATTGCCAAATGGATAAGAGAATGGAACCCCTCTACAATTCATTATTTTGACCAATGACACATAGCAAAAAATATTTAAAAGAAAATGTTTGCTGCCAGTAGACAAAAGGGATGTGAATTGATTGCAGACTGGATTCAGGCAGTTAAGAACCATGTATACTGGTGTTCCACCTCCACTAAAGAAGGGTTCCAGTCAATGATACTGGCAAAATGGAAATCTTCGATCTGCCACATCTCTGATTGCCACAGTGATCATCCTGATGGTTTGTTTACCGAGTGTGCACATGGTGATATAGAGCCACGGGAGTGGATAAAAAAAGGTGAACCAGCAACAGTTATTGACAACAGGCACTTTCAATATCATATCTCAGTTTATTATAGCTCATATTTAGCTTACATAATTACATTTGGTGTTGCTTTCTAGGTACAATAGCATATGAGAAGATGCATGACATTTTGATGAAGAAGACCCTGCTAAATGCCATCAAACACCTCTCACCAAATGCAGATACCAGCTGCTTGGAGGGGTTTCACTCCACATTAAACCAGTGGCACCCCAAAATATTATGCTTCTCATGGCTTGGAACATACTGCAGGTAAGCGGGCCATAATATTTCAAGATTTCATGATTTATCAAACAACCATTGTTACAGCCAATCCAGTATTTTATTTGCACATAAATTATGATAATACAGGCACATATTGGCTAGCCTTCACTTCGATGAAAACCTGCAAAGAAAAATCAGGAAAAGCAGAGATGGCACCAATTACGTGAATGTAGTGTATCCTAAGTTCAAATTGGGAAATGAAGTTGTGAGGGAGGTTGCTGAGCCACCAACGTATGGTAATTATTGATTACTGTTCATTTTGATGGTCCTGATTACAGTTGGAAAGGCCTTAAACTTGTTCTTGAAAGGCAAAACAATACCTCTGCTAAAAGTCTTTAAATTTTCTTTTAAGGTTATGTTTCAGGTATCAAAATGGTAATGTTCAGCACTTCAAAAGCACAGAGAGAAGCAGTGAGAGAGCGATACAGCGCCAAGGTCCCTGAACCTCTGACTCACCAATTTCCTCAAAGGTGCTCCAAAGATGAAGCCATTAAACGCCATCATGAGAGAAAGCAAGAACATAACTTTTTCCACCAGGTAATGCTAACAAAGTACACTCATAAATAATAAAGATAATAATAATAATAATTAATTTTTCAGTAAAAGGATCACTGATTTTTTTTTTTTTTATATATAGCTGCTGAACAAATGCATTTGGAGAAAATTCAGCAAGAAGCTTCCACCAGCAGTGAGCCAAGCCAAAAGAAAAAAGCAAGGCAATGCAGAAAATGTTTTAAAACAATGCGAGGCCATCCAAAAACGCATTGCCCTTGATAAAATTTGTATATATTTATAAAATATTTCCCTCTATTTACAATTTAAAAATGTTTGATAAAAAATTTCTACCCTTAGCATTTCAGTCGTCTGCTTCGGCACGTTCTTTTCCAGACTCATAGCCTTTTGATTCTGAAGTCGTGAATGTTTTTCTTATGTAATAAAGTAATAAAGAAACGGTAATAAAGAAAGCAAAACGTTTGAGTTGATAAAGAAAGTCTTTGATTTTCAAGCACACTCACTTGTTTTTGGCATTATCCGATCTTTCCCTCTGCTTGTAATACCTGCCATTTTTGTCTCGTAACAATGGCCCAGCCTGCAGAAGTACTGTACGATGTGTTAAAGGACCCAAATCATCATGGTTTAAAATAGTCTCGATCTTTGCCGATGAATGTAAAATTTCCTGTCACTTCTAACACCTCAAAGCAACACCAAAATTCACGAACGTTTATCAAATGTTCCACCTGGCAATTCCCACAAGAGCACCTGCATTCGCAATAAAAACACAAGATCAAATACATAAAATTAAAAAAATTTAGATGTCAATGTAAATTCTTACCAGCTTTCCACAGATAACTTCCCGCTAAATCGTTGCTCTAAGTCATATGGCAACAAGCCATCTTCGTCCTTTTCTTCATCGTCCCCATGGCCATCGTCTCTTCTTTGGCGCTTAGCTAATGGCTCACCACTATAAGGTGTGTACATTCCTCTGGTGACAAAATAACTCAGATTTTAATCAGAATCACTTTCCCAGCTAAAATTACTTTTTTCAAAGGAATCACTCGACGAATTCTCGCTATCAGACATGTTTTGATTTGTACAATTTGCACTACGTGTTCACGAACAACCTATGCGCTACACAACCACCAACGTCATCATCTTCTGCAACTTGGGTTCAGGCCCCAGACGTGTTTGGAGGAATTCTTTTGCAGTAAAACGAACTTTAGAGGAAGATATTTTCGGATTTATAGCATTTACGAAAAAAACTAAAATAACCATCAGACTCAGCTCATTTTAAAATTTTAAATGATACCAAAATGTCATATGCAAAAGATTGGTTTCATAAACACTTTAAACTGATATAGAAATAATCCTTTTACACACATGGTGACTAGGAGAAGAAATGTTCATAGTGTCTACGTTTGTATATTTATATATAGGCATCTATCCAAGGATTCCAGTTACTCAAGAATGCCATGTCCAGGCTCAGAGATTGGTATGTTGTTGACCAAACCTTACTTTGGTTACTTAGATCTGTATTGAAGCAAATTGATTTGATCTCAGACATTGTTTATATCATTTGAACATTGAAAGCCAGTGAATGATTTAAGACTGGCAAACAAAATAGCTTTCTTGGTGCTGGTGACTGGTTTCACTTTTGCAGCACATCTTAGTTATTGGACAATTTATGACTTAAAAGAACAGTCCTAAAACTCAGACCATTGGAATGTGCATTGGCCAACTGATCACTTTCTGTAGTAATGCTTTGACTTCATTCTCTCTGATGAATATGAACAAAGATGATAAAGGAATTCCCTTGTTGGCAGGACATTCTTTGCCAAAGTTGAATCAAGACTTCATGTTCTGGTAATCGCTTAGCTGAGCTACACAATCACAGGTATGTCTGAATTGAGTGGTTTTTAACAGCTTTCAGTAGTAGCTTCCCAACCTCATTCTTCTGTAAAGGAAACTTCTTGGTTTAAATATCATCCCCTGGATTTTGCTGGTGTTTAATGGCAAAGTTAAATGCAGATTTGAATTAATTCATCTCTGAACAATGACAGCTTTTGAATATTCTGCAGCACTTATCAGGATTGCATTCATGGTCAATTGTCCAAAAAGTGGGATAAAACACTCAGTGTCCTTGTGCTTTCCACACAAGGACTTCATTGCCATTTTTCCTATGAAAAGTGGGGATGTATTTCTGGATGGAAACAAAAATGCAAACCACCACCAGGTACCACACTGCAAAGCTGCTTGTTTTTTTGTTTTTTTTTTGTCACAAAACTATCATTTGATGAAACGGTTGTCCACTTCAGTCTTTCTCACGTCTGTCTTTCTCACTTCTTGGGTGGCAAACTTTACCACATTAAACCAATAATGCTTTCATCAAGATTTAAAAAAACTCTCAAGAAAGTTTAAAAGTTTAAAGCAGTCCTTTTGCAAGTTCACCATTGAATCCTTTGGGTTTAGGTGCCACTGAATGCTCGGTTGAAAATATGTGAAAGATGGGTGGCTTGTGGATGCTGACCTTTATCATATTCAACCAGTAATGCTTTCATCAGGATTTTAAGATCTCTCAAAAAAGTTTAAAAGTTTAAAGCAGTATTGTTTTTGCAAATTCATCGTTGAACCCTTTGAGTTGAGGTGCCTCTGATTGCTTAGTTGGAAATACATAAGAGTTGCAGGTTTGTACACTATGATATTTTTCTTTTTTACGAAAGTTTTAAAGAGGAAAAAAATATGTATTTTACTTTTCTCTGTGCTCATTCTTCTTTCAACCAAAACTTGCACAAGGTTTGCTTGTCTTATTTTGTTGTATGTTATGTATTTGTCTGATTTGTGGTCAGCAATAAAGATTCAGAACTCCTTCATGTGTTCTTTGTTTATTTTGTCACTTTCATAATCTGTTTAACCCTTCATCATCAGTCTTGTACCTCCAGATGAATACTTAGCATAAATCATCATAGCACTTCTAATGGATATTTGCAACTAACTTTATGATCATGTAGAATTTACCATTTTTTTAAGACAAAAAATGTCAAAAAAAAAACTTTCAGTTACCAGCTGTCTGTAATCCTGGTATCTAACTGGTAACCTTTGAGAATGCTCCAATTTGAAGACAAAAGCTTGACCATCTAATCAAAAATCTTTCTTTAAAGCAAAATGAGTGAAAAGTTTAATTGGAATACTGCCAGCAATACATGGTCTTGATATGAACATCCATTGTTTAGCAGTAGAATTGTCAGAATGGATCTCTTATTGTTTATTAAACCATTAAAGGTTATTGTCACCAAACGTTTTGTTTTAATAACACAGAATCGAAATTTTAAACAAATATGATGACACACAGTATAAATAAAAAATAATTTGCATTTTGGATTAATATTTATGGCCAAATATTGTGTTTTCTTTATTGCATTCTTTTTTGCATTTATAGAATCTTATGCAGATTCTTGAGAGATGAATTGGAAAGGTGGGTGAGGGTTTTTTGCATGCATGTATTTCTAGTTCAGTAACTGATCATTAGAACAACAACAGAACCGATACCAGTGTACTTTGAGACATTCAGTTTTTCAATTATGCAAAAACACAGTTACAGTGTTTAGTTTTTGATACAACAAATAAAGGCTGTTATGGTGTTCAGCTTTCAACAATAACCAACATATGTCATATACATAAAAAAAATGGTGAGAAATAATGGTTTCAATGTCTGCTTTACCATATTGTATTCAGTTTCATGATTTTGACGGAATATCTGGTTCACTGATCTTCTACTGCATTTGCACATGAGGCATTATTTAATGCCCAATTATTGGTCGATTAATCTTTTTTGCCACCCTACCATATTGTGAAGGTCTATGCATCTGAAACAAGTCTTTGAAACCTTTGATAGCATACATGGTAGATAAGTCCAAGCAAGTGAGCTTACTTCAAACTACTTATGTTAGTTATCAAAATATCCCAGAAAAAGCTACAAAGTAGAATTAGAAGCCCTTGATATTGTTTGTCTTTCTACTCTTGACCATTGCAAATTTTCACATCTCACAGATTATTTCCATTGAGGCAGAAGCACCACTAGCCTGAAATACAGTCATTACAAAACCTAAACCAGAGAACCAACCTGGTTCTCTCTCATTTTTGATTACTGATAAGCAATTCAAAGTTCAGAAAATTCGTTCAAATTATTGGAGGGTGAAGAGAGATTGCTCTAGGAAGCCCTTGTTCAAAGAAGTATGTCCAATTCAGTGGCGGATTTAGGATTTTTATCACCTTAGTCAAACTTTTGAATTTTCTTTGCAGTGGGGGGGAGTTAGTACAAAACACGTACTGTTTCTCATATGGCAATTACATCCATTTTACAATAAATCCTAATTTGAATTTGAATTACTGAGTTGAATTTAAATCGGTCTGGACCAACGAAAAGTGAGTACAAGCATATTTATATGTAAATCAGAACATTCTGCACATGTGACTGACTGAAGTAAGAGAATCAGCAGAGGAACTGAAGCAAACTTTTGATTTGGCTTTTTGTTAACAGTTTTGTGACATCACAACACTTTCCTGACTGATGGACTATAGTGTACCAGAGTCTTCAATACAGGTGTCATGAGCAGTATACAATCTTGGGCCGAATAACAAGGTGTTTACACATTGCTGGGCATACCATTGTTCCAGTTAGGATTGCAATTCCATGGCATTGTACGCCGGTATCATGAGAACAAAAGGCCTGTCTCATTCAATTTTGTTTCGGCTCCATTTCATACGGTATCAGGTGAACATAATCTAAATTACTCTTTAGTATTGACCAGTATTATAATATCCACAATCAATTATATGTCTAATCTTCCTGTTTAAATTTTAAGAAAATCTGATCATAAAGAGCACTTTACCTGAGAACAATCCGTGTCTTCTAGCCCTCTGCACCAAAATTACTATTATTATTCCAACGTTTACTACCATCAGCAGAACGGCTGGCGAATGCTTAATGTTGACAACAGTGTCACAGATGAAAAGCAAGGTCTTATCATTGCTGTCAAGCACAGTAAGAAAGCGTTTCAAAAAGCTCGTAGACAACATGTTGAAGGACCGTAACACTGTCACTGAAAATGATCTCCACACGCTAGTTTAAGTGTTTCAAAATCAACAACACTGTTTACAGTAATATGACCAATCAGAAGACGACTGGTGAAAGGTGATAGTTTCGGCAAGGTGACAAAGCTCAGCCAACTCGGCATGATGACATCACAAATTCGGAAAAAAAATTAAAAGTTTATACCGCTAAGCCAATAGCTGATGCTGTTAAGCAGCATCCTACAATGTTTAGCCGATCAGAGCAAGTGAAACAAAATGAAGATTCAGCAAAAGAGGCAGCAAAATTGGTCAAACCAATCATGGGTAACGATAAATGGAGTTTCAACAAACCAGCCAATTGCAAAGATGAATACAATCGAAAGATTTGGCAAACTGGTTGAACATGACTGAGAAACCAGCTAGAGCATGATTCTGATGCTTGCCAATGTTACCGGAGATAGCAAATGCACTAGATATAAATATGACGCCGGGAATTAAGATTCGGCAATGTAAACAAAGCTATTTG
The DNA here is from genome assembly GCA_030142905.1 of Heliopora coerulea. Taxonomy (NCBI): domain Eukaryota; kingdom Metazoa; phylum Cnidaria; class Anthozoa; order Scleralcyonacea; family Helioporidae; genus Heliopora; species Heliopora coerulea. Next base: position 241,326 of record JASJOG010000148.1, read on the forward strand.
ACAACATCACAGCGGCAAATATCCGATGCAAAGTCAATCTGACATCTTAGAATAGTGAGATAGTCACCCTAGTTGGCTGCCCTAAATCCATACTAAAATCCGTACTAAATCATGTACCCTAAACCCGCCACTGCAATTTGTAAACAGAAGCTATCCACTGCAATTGCCAATGAATTGTTGCAACAATACTTAATCTTTTAGAACAAAAAAAAAATTAACGGCATGGTAACACTTTTATCAAATATGGAACCTGTGAATAAATTCAAGTCCCAGTACTTATTCAACAGTGATGAGCTCTTTGTCATTGGGAATGACAGTCCTGTGGATAACAGCATTTGCTTTGGTCCTGTATCAGATTTTCTTGCTGCAGTTGTTGGCCAGCAATTACATCTCCCCTGCTCAAGACAAAGTTGCAACCCACAGTTCAACTACTTGGTTAGCTCCTAGTCCACCATTGACTCCGTTAAACCGTTTAAACAGATCCCCACATACCATTCCAGGCGGAATTTTTGAAGAAACGTTCAGAAGTTCCTCAATATGAAATTATGCCGAAAATCGTGTGTTCAGCCTTTTCATCAAATAAGAGCTGATTGGCTCTGTGTCAAAGCACAGGGGAAAGGTCACTGGAAAAATCCATCAAATGGATTTAAAGATGCTACATTTAAGAAATACAATGTGGAAGATAGGCAGAAATCACAGTTCTTGTGGAGGAAAACCATCTACTCCACTATCAGGAAAATCCAGCAGATATATAACGACTTTTTAATTTAGGAATAATTTAAATTTGTTACTACTTTTTAGTACTTCAAGCAGCTAGGTTAGCTATCAATTGTGTTAAATTGTCTGGTTGGTTTCTCTTGTTACAAGTACTTCTTCTTGTATGCTCTATTAAAATTTCTACATTTACCCTTTGTATTTACATGTTGTACATACATTCATTGTAGCCAACAAATTCTATTAAACCAAACTATTGTACCAAATATTTACTAAAAGTTTATTGTAATTAGTAATAAATAGTGTTAAAACTCCAGTGGTCAAGATTAATCATGAATTATATATATATAACAGAACAGCTGCAACCAAAAAGTAAATTATTGAAATGACAAATAAAGACCAAGAAGTTATATGCCCTCCTATGCACGAGTGGTTCAAAAGAGGAAAGACAAAAAAAAATATAATGACCAAAAACAAAAGAAAATTCAGCTCCAAGAGAAAGCCCAGATATACACCAATACCAAGAACAAAACAAACTGTAAATGGTAGAAACAATTTTTTGTCGAACTGCAGAGCAGGCAACATGAACATGAGGGAGTCATAAAGATAGTCAATTTATCAAAAAAATAACTTACCACACATCAAATATGCCTACTCTCTAAGGGATTAAAGTATACTTTGACACCAAAATGAAATACAGAACAACTAAAGGATGACATTAAAATATTAGCTAGGAAAATAAAAATATGAGAATTTTTTTACAGTGAGACAGAAGACATAGTGGTAAGAGACTCAAGTTTAATAAGAAACAAAGGACACATTCACCAACTTCGTCACAAAATTCCTGATTGAAGAACTATTGAATGGAGTGAAGAAATTAAACATTACAAAAAAACAATAAGGACATAATTATCAAACAAGCATACCATGGGGGTGCAGCTGTCATTATGGATAGAAAATACTACTCTGACAAAATTTTAGAAATGCTGAACGATGAAGAAACTTATTCTGAACTACAAACACGCACACACACAGAAAGACTACCTCACAAGATTCAATTACTGAATGAGCAGTGCTTTGCAGCATTGATATGTATAATTATAGACAACATGTGATCTCATTAACATTGGTGTCCAGTTCTTAAAACGAGAGAAACCAGACAACTGTCTTCCATATTGTTGAGATTGCACGTTGTCTATAAATATGTGTCAATGCTGTGGGGCATTGTATGTGGGCCATATACAAATCTCAGAACACATGGGGGTTTCACTTTTGATGGGTAAGAAATAAGCAACCACTTTGTTTCCTACTTCTAGTATCCAGGTTCATACTTTCCTTGCTAATCACGCCATTTCTCCTGACAATTTTTCCATTATTTCTTCCTGCTGGTCTTCCTCTAACTTTTAACTCTTTGATTCTAAATACAAACTGTCTCTTAGTGAAAATATCTCTTCTATACCTCTTTCTCTATTCTAACACTTTCCTCTTCCATATACCTGTCACTTCCTGGCAGGTCACCTAGTTTTCTGTTGATTAGGTGTCTAATTGTTCTAGTATGTAATTGTAGAGTCATATATATAGTTTTTTCTTACCTTTGTAAATCTATACTCTGAAGATGTTTTAAAACTTTTCAACTTGCCTCCTTTACTATGGCGATACATTTAAGTATTCTAAGCTGGGCTTATATCTTTATATTGCAATTGCAATTTCCGCCTGAAAAATCAATTAATTCTGATTCTTTTTTCCCTTGTACGGATCTCTCAAATATTTTTTGCATCATTTAAACACTGAAGCCACTACATGATTTAAGACCGGCAAACGAAATGGCTGTCTTGGTTTCACTTTGGGCAATTTATGACTTGAAAGAACAGTTCTAAAACTTGGCTGCTTGGAACATCCACAAAAGACAAAAGGGAAATCACTTGTCTACAGAACATTTGCTAAGCGACTGAATGTAAATGACATTCTGGAAATCACTCGTGCATCTGAATCACATAGCTTTCAGTAGTGGCTTCCTGATATCATTCTTCCCTAAGGAAGACTTCTTATACCAACTGTTATTGCCTTGATTTTGCTGGAGTTTAATGGCAAAGTAGAACGGAGATTCTGGCCCGTTTGTCTCTGTAGGACAATGGCTTTTGAATATTTTGTCATACTTATACTGGATTGCATTCATAAAACACTCAGAGTCCTAAAGACTTGTCCACGGCTGACAGTTTTTAAATTCTTTGCCCACCTTCCACATAAGGATTTCACTGCCTTTTTCAGCATTGCTTTTGCTACAAAATATCGTCCCATTGAAGATTTCAGGATCTATTTCTGGCTTGGAAACAAAAATGCTAGACAAACAGTTACTTTTACCATGATCAACCAGTAATGCTTTCATTGGGATTTGAAAACCTCTCAAAAAAGTTTCAAGCCATCTTCTTTTTGTAAATTCACTATTGAATCCTTCATTAAAAATACATAAGAATTTCATGTTTGTATGCTGAGCCATTTTTCTTTACAAATGTTTTACAGTGGAAAAAAGTACATCTGTTACTACCCTCTACTCGTTCTTCTTTGGAAAAAACTTGCACAAGGTTTGCTTGTCATATTGTGTAATTTCCTGTTTGTGGTCAACAATAAAAATGCAGAACTCATTCATGTTTTCTTTGTTTATTTTGTTGGTTTTGTAATTCTTTTCATCTTCATCACCACTGTCTTGTACCTCCAAATGAATACTTAGCATTAATCTTCATCATAGCACTTTGTAACCAAATTTGAGATAAGGTAAGATTTACCAGTTTTTTAAGAAAAATTATATCATGAGCAGTCCATAATGCTGGTATCTGACTGGTAAACAATGAAAATGCTCTGCTTTTAAGACAGAAAGTCTGACCGTCTAATAAAAAATCTTTCTTTAAAGCAAAATTAGTGAGAAGTTTGATTGAAAAATTACACAAAATATATCAAGATTGCAACTAATACACAGTCTTGATATGAACAATCCATTGTTTAGCAGAAGAATTGTCAGAATGGATCTCTTATTTGTTAAACTGTTGAAGGTTATTTTCACCAATTGGTTTGTCTTAATAAAATAATGACGGTTTGGATTGTTAATATTTGTGGCCAAATGTTGCTTTCCTCTTACAGCAGTCCTTCTTCCAGTTATAGTAAGAACAATACGTCTTTTTGACAATTTTGAAAAATTATCAATGTTACTTGGATTCTTGAGTGAGGGTTTGTTGCATACACATATTTCTGGTGTACTCTTAGGAATGTTATGTAGGCAAAAATTTATTTGGAACCCAGCCCTATTGGCTACAATCCTGATTTTATAGTTTTGAAGTTTCAGTCTGACAAAAACTCCACACATCTTCAATGCAAAATGGTATGCAACTCACCAAGCACCACAATCAAGCAGTTAAAGCAATGTTTCAAAGAAATTTTAGATTCCAAAATCTTCTTTCAATGTTGTAAAATGCCAAAATTGCCGTAGAGGAATCCCTTTATAAGTGAAATTGCTGTTTTAACAAAAATTATGTTACACCAAATATGTGTAGGAAAATCCCATAAACAAAAACTTTTCATGATAATCTGACATGGTTGAAGTCGACTAAAAATGTTGTCTTGAGAGGGATTTGAACTCGCACATTTGAGATACCAGCCTGCTGCTCTACCTGTTGAGTTATTGAGTCCACAGGAATTAGAGGCATGTCTTATCCAATTTAAGTGCATGAGGTATTCTCACAACAACTTAATGCTTATCCCTGTGGACTTGATAACTCAACAGGTGGAGTGGCAAACCCTTATCCCCAAATCAACATTTTTCAGTTGACCATAAAAAGTTTCTGTTCATGTAACTCTCTGAGGATGATTCTGGGATATAATTGAAACACTGCAATACCCTGTCATGGATAAGTGTTAAGTTGTCACAAGAGTATCTTGTACACTTAAATTGGATAAAACTTGCCACCAATCCCTGTGGACTTAATAACTCAACAGGTCAAGGGGCAGACCAGTATCCCAAGGGTGTGAGTTCATATCCTGCTAGAGTCAACATTTTTCAGTTGACTTCAATAGTGTCAGATTATCATGAAAAGTTTCTGTTCACATAAATCTCTGAGGATGATTCTGAAATACAAAATGTTTACATTAACAGCTTTTATTATGCCTGACTAAGATTCACCTATTACATGATTAATAAGGAAAATTTACAAACTCTAGTAATAAACTTAGAATTGTTCAGCAAACTTTATAACAGAATAAAATTGTGATATAACTGAATCTCCAGAAGGCCCACCTTCATTTGCTATTACTGCAAGGATAACTTCATATATATGCTGAATATAGTATTGGCATGTAAGCTTCTTCAGTATGCCAAAATTCCTTGAATCAGCTCCTCTTTATTTCTTGGCTTCACATTTTTTCTGGTGTTGTGTTTTAAATTAGCCCAATTATTTTCATCTTCTAAGCATCATGCCATTTAATGTGCAAAAGTGAACAGTGAAACAAAAATTGAATGGGTATTGGTTATGTTTATCAGCTGTGGTAAGTGTTTTGTTGCAATATTCAACATCATATCCAATTATTTAACACCAACAATATTTATCAAGTAAAATATGTGTATGCAGAATTGCTTGTTGTATTGACATGTTGAGCAATTGAAAATAATGAACACTGGTTGTCAAAAGGTGTTGGCTACTTCAACATTTTCACTAGCTGCTAATTGTCTAAAAAAGCAGATGTTTCTTCACGGAATTTTTTTTGGACCATGTTGCCCCTCTAGTCCCCAGAGCCATCCATTCAATCTTTTTGACAACCCTGACTTAGTTTGACAAAGGTAATCATGATGAATTTAATTGGGCATGTATAGGAAGAAACAAACTCCGAACAATAATGCCATCTTGATAACTCTATAAAATTAACAAAGCCCTTTCATTTCTTCCTAAGTTTAGGCCCCATATTACAATGTCAGCAAATTTATTTCATCCCTATTAAATCCCCTCACATCAAATTAATTCTCACTATCTGACTCTTTTGATGCCGTTTCAAGTATTAAAAATATTTCTGAACACCTTTTTTTTAAAGGCTACCAATTCGTTTCTTTTGACATTGAATCCCTATTTACTAATGTACCCCTCACTAGTACAGTCAACACAGTCTTAGATAACATTTATAACAAAAACTTGATCAATACCACTTTTAGCAAGCATACTTTGAAAAAACTTATTTTGGACTGCTTCAGCAAAACCACCTTTTCATTTAATAACCAATTATTCGAACAAACTGACGGTGTTTCAATGGGATGCTCACTTGGCCCTGTCCTAGCCAATATCATATTAACAGAATTTGAGAATATTGTTTCTGACCTTATCTGTCCTGGTATTAAATTTTACAAATGTTATGTTGATGATATGCTCGTTCTTGTCAAACCATGTGACATTCCAACAGTTCTTACCAAGTTTAAATTCACAGTCGACACATTTCCTGATGGTTGGTGCATTTCTTAGACATTAAAATCTCACAAGAGGTACAGACGTATACCGTAAAGATACACATACTGGCCAATATACCCAGTTATCTAGTTTTGAACCTCTCCTGTGGAAAACAACCTGGATAAAATCTCTGTTCCACCATGTGTCCAAAATCTGCAGCTCCGAGAAACTTTTTGATAATCAAATGATCACAATAAAATCTTTCATGTCTTGGAATGGCAACCTGAAGTGAATAAGAAACTTTTTAATTGGCAAACTAAAACGTAAATACAATACACCTTCCTCGATTCCTCCCCCGTTAATGATAATTTACCAAAAATGTGGATCCACATTCCTTATCTTAGTAAACAAAGTAAAAATATTGTCAAGTCTTGTATTTCTAAAATCTGCCGTCAACTCACAAACCCAGTAAAATTTGTCATTGTTTACAGCACAAAAAAGGTCTCATATTTTACTTCAATCAAAGATAAAATTCCTGAGTTATCTTGCAATAATGTTGTTTATCAAATTACTTGTCCCGGTTGTAATCAAATTTACATAGGAAAAACCAACCACTGCCTGGAAAAATGCCTCTGAACACACTATGCAACATAACCACAGTGCTGTCGCCCGACACCTCCTACACTGTGAACATGCACAATATGACTGACTTAATGATTTTTCCTTTTTTTCCAACTCATCTTCTTCAATTAAAAATCTTATCTTTAATAACTACAAAATTATTTATTCTAACAATTCAATAACCACAAATAAGCTTTTAATAATTGAAGCTCTTAACATCAAATTTAATAAACCAGAATTTAATACTGGTGTTAAGGCCTCTAAAGAACTCTCTCTTTTTACCTAATTGTTTTCACATACTTCTCCACAGTCTGTCAGTTCAGTGATGACATGTTAATGATTAATTAGCATCCATCCTGTAAATAGATATCCGATAAGTTCTCTTCCTCAGTGGTGATATCATCGCTACCCTTGTATATATAGATCCTGGCAATCTTCTTGTAATTAGTCTGTCTGATGATGTCTTTTTAAAAAAGACAAAATATCAGTTTCATTGTAATTCTGTTGATTTTAACTCATATCTCAAGTTATCAAGATAGCATTATTGTTCGGAGTTTGTTTCTTCCTATATTTGCTAAAGTTGTCAGCTGGTTCTGGATTTTAATTGGGCATTATACCCTCAAATACACCCCACTGCAAAAACGTTGTCATATTTGCTTGAAAGACAAAGATGCTAACTGATGATTCTGGAGGTGTTGCCCAGCAATTAATGCCATTGTCACTCGTCCATTTTTTGGTTGAGTTACTTGTATGCTTTGGATCACTATCTTGCCAAAGTCAATGGCCATCTGGAAAAACTGCATTAATAAAGGGAAGGAAATTTCTCTGCAAGATGGTTTTATATCCATAACCTTCCATGCACCCACTAAATATGCACACAAGTTGCTGCTTGAACGGAAATACCTGCCCAAACACGCACCTTAAATATTCAAGATCAACACAGTTCAAACAACAAACTCTTGGACACTGCATTTCAGCAAAAATGTTGTCTTTTTGTTTTGATACTGTCAGTACCTTGATAATCTTCATACTCCCAATACTCTACCCTCAGTTGATGCCCTTGATGTCCAAACTGTGTAGAAGTCAAAATTAGTCCTTAAGAAAAGTGTGACAACAACCTATGATTCATCTTGTTTGCCATTTCAAAATTTTAAGTAAATTTTCAGGGTGATAACCAGCACTTTATATCCTGACCATACAATAGACAGATTACTATTACATTCTATTGTCTTATCCAATTTGAAATACATTTCTCCAGCAAAAACTTACAATGAAAGGTTTTTGGTGGTATAAAGAGTAGTACACAGCATATTGTACTGGACGGAGACATGACAAATTTGTAACTTTTAAGAATAATTTATCAAGAAACACAGACTAACGTTTTGTTACGGTACGCAACATCATCAGAATGAGACAATAGGTAGGGTTACATAAATTATATAGCGGACTAACTAGGATTATATTACAATTGGAGAGACTAAAATAAAAGGGAGGAGCTACGACACATTGCAAAAATTAAATGAGATGAAACTGAAGTAGAACTAAGATAGTAACCATACTTTTATTGTCTCACTCTGATGATGTTGTGCACTGCAACAAAACATTAGTCTCTGTTTCTTAATAAATTGCTCTTAAAAGTTATGAGTTTTTCATGTTTATGCCTGTCTAAGATTCACCTTTTACATGATTGAGGAATAGTTACAAACTCTAACAATAAACTTAGAATTGTTCACCAACAAAACATTAGTCTCTCAACTTTAAAGAACAATTTACCAAGAAAGAGTTTGTCATGCATCTATTCTGTACAATATCCTGGGAACTACTCTTTATACTTTGTTTGAGGTTCTTGTCTGGTGCTTCTATTACCATAATTACCACAATTGATGATTTGGGTGCCCTTTCTGATTTGGTTGGCTTCTGTTCTTATGGAAATATAACCTTGCATGCCGTCGAATTTGAATGGTTGTCTCATCTGTGAAGGTCACGTTTATCTTTCTTGGATAAAGCTTTTAGACAGAATGATAACCTTTTAATTCTATTAGGTTCTTGCACCATTTCACAATAACATGTATTTCCTACCCAATTTCTGCATTACTTGGCTGGTTGTTGAATCTGAGACAACTACAGTGTAATTCAGTTTCAGTTCATTCAAAATTGGTCTTCTTACACTTTGTGGAGGATCACTCAGTCTATGAGTTTGGTGATAGAGAGAAAGAAAACAGCTAACAGAAGATCTTGAAGTCTTTGAATTTTGATCCCAACAGACCTTAACAACATTATTCTGTCCCTTGGATGTGATCAAAGCTTTCCCATCATTGAAAGAATTTATGAAAAGGGCAGTACAGCTCAATAGCTAGTGATAATCGCCAATACTATTCCAAATTGTCATTGTTCTGGAATGGATTCGATTTTTATTTCTAAGCAGTGCGGTAACCTTCACCAAATGTGTTGTATTAAAACAGTATTGCACATTTTATATTTATGATGAACAGCAGTTTAAATATAAAAAATTTCCTATTAGGATTGCTAATTTGTGGCCTAGTTTTTACTGTTTTTATGTGAGATTCAGAATCAACCATCCAATGACACAGGCTCCTCGTCATATTTTCTTTACAGTTTCCATTAAGCAAAAACTGTTGTCGATTGCATTCACTCTCTCGGTTATAATATAAACAATTTGTCAATTTGGAAAATTATCAATCTTAGTTGGGTTTTGAAGGAATATAATAATAGAAGAGTGGGTGAGGGTTTGTTGCATGCACACATTTCTGTTGGATCTTGCTGCAGTTTTTTGGTATGCACAAGAACAGAAAGTTCAAAGGTTCCAATGCGAGTGGACCTTATATACATTATCTGTTTTGTGTTTGTTTAATTTGATGACCTGCTTAAAAATTTTTTGCCATTGAAGACTCTTTAATGAGCCACATTAATCAATTTATTATTCAGGAAATAGAATTGAATGAATGGCAGTACTGATAATCCAAATGAAGAAGTTTGATGGTGTGGTGTTATGTTAGTGTACAGATGCACAGTAAATATTTAAGTATTTGAATTAAAAATTTTTGTGCTACAAGTGACAAATCTGGTTAAAAGTTAAAGATCTAATTCACGACAACAACAATAGCAATTTGAGAAAGCTAGAATTATTCCTTCCTGCATTATCAGGGATAACTGCAATTGTTACTCAGCTTACACTAACCATATGAATTGAAAGACCATTGGTTGCAGTTAGATCACTGAGAAACATCAAAGATGAATTAGATAATTGATGAATGTTCAACATATGTGTAGCCCAAGCATCAGCCACACAATGTTAATAACGGTATTGATAAAGTACATGTTGGTGATGATAGATTATCCAGGTTAGTGCAATATTTAGAAGGATGTTTGGCAACTGATGTCTTGGTGGTCATCTTCAGAGTCGAAAGAGGAGTAGGCAGGAACAGCCTGCCTATTTATGCAACTGGTTAATTACATTGTGTGCAGGAGTGGGTGTGTTGTTTAGCCATTTGCTTTAAGTTTTGAGTAAGTCTTTTGTAGGATGCTGGTAACTGTTGTGAACAGTAAATCAACTTTTCGACGTAAGCCTTCATTTGTAGTTTCGGCTGCATGCTGCCAGGTTTCAGTCAATGTTGTGTATGGTTTGTGTTCAGTAAGTCCAGTGTTAAAGTTTCGGCCAGTTTTACCAATATATGTCGCCTGGCAGTTAGCACAATTGATCTTATGGATTGCACTTTGTCTTCAATGTTTGTGAGTAGAAGTTTTAAAGTTGTTATCAGTCTGTTTGCAACACATATGTTGTAAGGCCATAAGATGCATGAGATAAATTCAGATGTATATTTGATGTAAAGTATCATAGCTGTTATAGTGTTTCTTTAAAACATCAGCTATGGATTGACCAGGCGGAAAACGTAATCTCAAGAGGAATATCAAAGCCCAGCAAAATATCTTTATGAAAGCCATTGAGTCGGACACAGAAGTAAAATCGTAATATTTAATAAAGTTCTAACGTTTCATTGTATTCATCACAACATCAGAGACTAATTTACATAACTGCCTAAAGCCTAAGTATATAGTTACAGGTATGAGTAACACTAACAGCATGGAAGAGTAAAGAAGAAATTATAAAAGGAAAAGTGGTGCTGAGCCAATATTGGCATTTAAAGAGGGTTTAAGATTGCGAATGAGTAGACTTTCTCATAAGAGAAGTTCGAACTTAAAAAGACAAGAAGAAAGAATTTTAAAATCATCAAAGGAGACTGGGTGACCCGTGTCACGGTGGTGTGAAAGAATACTGGTGAGGGGAGGGTTAGTGCACTTTTTACCTGTGAGAGGTGAGATTCCCATATGGTCAGATACGTGTGTATGGAGGTGCCAGATGGTTTCTCCGACATATGAAGCTCTGCAGTTTCGACATGTAAAGTGATAAACTACATGCTACCTTAAGTGTAGGGGAATCTTGTCTTTAAAAGAGAAGAAATGTAAAAGTCTAACCGACAGATGAGCAACACACCCGATGTTGATGTGAGGAAAAGCGGATGAGAAAAGTTTTTTCATCTGAGTTCGGATATGAGAGAAATGTTGCCCAGTAAATAGTAAAGAGAGGTAAACAACACGTTTGGGAGCCATAAGGAATTTAGTTGATTTGGAGAAGACTTTGTCTAGAAAGGAGGCGATGCATCTGTCAAGAAGTTTTACCGGATAACCATTGTTAATAAAAATGCATTTTAGTTTTTCTAGTTCGGTATGAAAAACAACGTATGTAGAGCAAATACTGAAACAGCGGTTGAGTAAAGAGAAAATCAAACCCCTTTTGTGAGAAAACGGAATGAATGAATCAGAGTAAGTAAGAAAACCTGTAAAAGTGGGTTTGTGGTAAACATTAGTTGAAAAGCAACCATTGGAACAGACGATATTGATGTCTAAGAATGGCAAGAATTTGTTGACTTCTAATTCATGCATAAATTTTATTTTGGAATGCCTAGAGTTGAGATAATTGAGGAACAGAATAACGTGATCAGGAGAAAGAAATAAAATGAAACAATCCTCAACATGACGATGGTAAAACAATGGTTTAAAATTAGACGGGCAATCATTAAGCCAAACAGACTCATAGTGAGAAAGGAAAATATTTGCAAAGAGAGGTCCCAGGGGAGAACCCATGGCAACGCCATCAACTTGTTGATAGACTTTGCCATTGAACAAAGAATGACAATTTGTACCGCTAAATTTAAAAGCTTTTGAAACTCAAATATAACATTTTCGAAAATAAAATTTACGCATGAATTAGAAGTCAACAAATTCTTGCCATTCTTAGACATCAATATCATCTGTTCCAATGGTTGCTTTTCAACTAATGTTTACCACAAACCCACTTTTACAGGTCTTCTTACTTACTCTGATTCATTCATTCCGTTTTCTCACAAAAGGGGTTTGATTTTCTCTTTGCTCTACATGCGTTATTTTTCATGCCGAACTAGAAAAACTAAAACGCATTTTTATTAACAATGGTTATCCGGTAAAACTTCTTGACAGATGCATCGCCTCCTTTCTAGACAAAGTCTTCTCCAAATCAACTAAATTCCTTATGGCTCCCAAACATGTTGTTTACCTCTCTACCATTTACTGGGCAACATTTCTCTCATATCCGAACTCAGATGAAAAAACTTTTCTCATCCGCTTTTCCTCACATCAACATCAGGTGTGTTGCTCACCAGTTGGTTAGACTTTTACATTTCTTCTTTTTTAAAGACAAGATCGCATGTAGTTTATCACTTTACGTGTTGAAGCTGCGGAGCTTTGTATGTTGGAGAAACCATCCAGCACCTCCATACACGCGTATCTGACCATATGGGAATTTCACCTCTCACAGGTAAAAAGTGCACTCCCCTCACCAGTATTCTTTCACATCACTGTGACATGGGTCATCCAGTCTCCTTCAATGATTTTAAAATCCTTTCTTCTTGTCCTTTTGAGTTTGAACTTCTCTTAAGAGAAAGTCTACTCATTTGCAATCTTAAACCCTCTTTAAATGCCAATATTGGCTCAGCACTACTTTTCCTTTTATAATTCTTCTTTACTCTTCTATGCTGTTAGTGTTACTCATACCTGTAACTTTTATTTTTAGTACGTCCTCTGATTGGTTAATGCATGAATATTATTACACCCTGTAACTATATACTTAAGCTTTAGGCAGTCATGTATTCATCACAACATCATCAGAGAATAATTTACAATGAAATGTTAGAACTTTATTAAATATTACAATTTTACTTCTGTGTCTGACTTGATGGCTTTCGTAAAGATATTTTGCTGGGCTTTGATATTCCTCTTGAGCTGTTATAGTAGTCAGATTGTTGGTTTTGTTCACTTCCTGGTCTTTGCAAGTGTCTTATGTTCTCATTCTCATAGTGTAAAGTGCGATTAATCACAAACAAGTTGTACATACATGTATCTAGTCAGTGTGTGATATTAGTGGCTTAGCAACTTCCCAATGGTGACATGAATGGACTACTGTGCCAGTGGATACCCGATTTACTCAGAAGACCTTCCTTACAATGCCAGATATCCAATATTGTTACCCAAACACAATCCAATAACCAAATTAGTCATTGCTGGAGCTCACGACAATCTTGGACACAGCGTTGGAGTGGAAAATCTTCTGACTGCATTAAACACGATTTTGGATTGTGAAAGGTAGACAAGTTGTAAAGAGTATGGTAGAGACCTGTAAATTTCATCAATGATCCCAAGTCCAGAATAACTTTTCCACTATGAGCCTTTCAACTTGGTGTTGACTATGATGGAGTAGTTTTGACCAAACAAGGGGGTGGCTAGAGCAGAACTAAATGATATCTATGCATATTCAATGTCTGGCAACTTGGGCCGTACATCTCAAGATGGCATATGCTTTAGATACTTGCTTGTTCATCAATGCATTCACTTGCATGACTGTAAGGAGCATACTGACCTACATACTACCAGACAATGGAACCAACTTTGTTGTTGCAGAAAAAGAACTATGATTGCTCATTCAAGCTTTTGACAAGGAAGAAATTGTAAGCAAGATGAATGGACAACAGAACATAAGTGGTCAAGAACTTGTTATTGAAATAAATACCAACAAGGTAACTAGCCTATGATTTCGAGACATGGAGGGTCTATGTCACCCCATCAAAATCCCTTATCCCTATTCACATGAAAAAATTTCCACTAACCAGGCAGATATTGCTACCCTTGACATAGCTTCAAATTGGAGCCACCTACTTTACCGCCCAGACCAAGAAATAGAAGTGGTGATAGGATGCAAGATACCAACTGCCTTCCAACCTTTATGTATCATCTATGGTAAAGACAACAAGCCCTGGGCAGAGGAATACAAGTTTGGTTGGACTATCATTGGTCACACTTGTCTTGACAAGAAACAAGACAGCCAAGCTTACAACACCATAGTCAATCATGTCATTATTGAAGGAGAAGCCCAAACATTTTTCAATGTACCAACAAGTAATAGTCAGCAAACAACTGAACAGTTGCTTTCTCTGCAAAATCTGGGAGTAAATGTCCACAGCAAATAAAAGAAATGATGCAAGTAAATCACAGCCATGCAATTCGAGTCACTAGAAGACCAATGTCTCAACTCTCAATCACCTTCTCAGCCAAGGCATCCATAAAAATAGCAAAGGAAACTGGGAGATGCCGTTTTCATTTAAGACAAATTACATTTCCTTCCCAGATAACTGTGAACAATGCCTGAGAAAACTGGTTTTGTTGAAGAGGAGGCTTATAAAAAATGAAAGAGTGCCTCGACTATGCCAAATTTATGAAAATCTTTTCAAGCAGACATGCAGAGTTTGTACCAGTGGAACTCAAAGCTTTGCTCTGGAAAAGTTTGGTACCTTCTCCATTTTGACGTATACCAACCTAAAAAGCCTGATCAAATCCAAATCGTCTTTGACTGCAGTGACACCTTTTACAAGGTCCTGACTGGATCAATGGCTTGGTAGGAGTCTTATCTTGTTTCAGTAAGAAAGAAGTGGGTGTGACCTGCAACAACAAACAGATCTTTTGTAGCTTCTATGTGAACCCGGAGTATTGAGATTTCCTACATTTTCTTTGATTTGAAAACAATGACCTGCATAGTCTGAGCGTTGAATGCTGCATGAACATGGATCTTTTTGGTGTTGTATCCTCCCCTGGCATTGCTAACTTTGGATCAAAAGCAACAGCAGAACAGCAGAACACAGAGGAGAAATTGTTGGAAAAGGGTTTTTATATAGATAATAGTGTAAAGTTGTTTGCTACTCCAGAACAAGCAATTAGTGTTATCAGGAACAGCCAAGCCATGTGTGCTGCAACTCAGCTTCACCTCCACAAGTTTGCTAATAATGACAAAAGAGTGTTAGAAGCCCTTTCAGTCAATTATCTTGCTAAAAGTTTAAAAGATCTTGGCCTTTGTCATAACACATTGCCCTTGCAAAGATTGTTGGGCACGTATTGGTAGATGGAGTCAGACACTTTCAGATTCAAAATCAAGCTCAAAGACAAAGCCTATCTTCAGTTAGTTCCATCTGCAATCCTCTCTGGATGGCAGCGCCTGTCATTCTGAGTAGGAAAGAGATTCTCCAAGATCTCTGTTGCAATGTTTCCTGGGACAATCCAGTACCAGACATTTATATCCACAGGTCTGAATTAGTCCTATTCGAGAAGATTGTTACATGTATATAGTAGATATTATATATAGGATATATTACTTTCGTGCATAAATATTGCTTTCGTGCATGAGTGAGGAAATAGTAAACCTCCAAATGCAACAAGATAACGTAACGGACATCCTGTGCTGGAACAAGCTTTCACACACCGTTTAACGTAAAGAAAATAGTCATAATCCTAACGTATAAAAGACAGAGCACAACTCAGCAGTGCATGCATTATTCATAAGGCGTTAGCCTGAATAACATCACTACGAACCGAAGTCCTAAAAGAAGTATCAAAGTCGAGAACCAAACAAATCAACAGAACCGAAGAAACCAAAAAGTCAGAGTTGTAAGAGAAATCAACAGAACCAAAATCCAAAGAGCGTATGGAGTGATCAGAGTTGTGCTCAGTCTCACAATACATACTTCAAGGTTAGAAAGAATAAAGATGCTAATCTTTAACAATTCAAATATAGTAAAATAAATAGTTGAAAATATAGCTGGTTTTGTATTCTTTGTTGCGAGCAAACTGAACCAAAAGCAGCCACATAATTTAATAGGGACCGGCTTGTAACAAATTGGGGGCTCGCCCAGGAATCCAACCTTTTCGTTTGGGAATAATCCAGTTTGAGCGATTAATCTAAAAGTAAACGATTCCAGTACAAATTATTAAATCAGTTTAAGAGATCAGAAAGTAAGTTCAAGTTTTAAGATGATTTTACAACGTGAAAGTAAACAAAAATTTTTAAAGTTTTAAGGTATATATGCAAAACCAGTTATTCAAAATGTCTGCGTTTAACCCTGAAGAGTTTATGGTAGAACCAAGCAAAAGCACATTTCAGCAATTAAGGAAAGATGATCTGATATTGTTAGGACAGCATCTAAAATTAGAAGTACGAAGTTCAATGTGAAAATGTGAAATCCAAACACTTGTAATGGATTACTTAGTAAATACAACAGAGACATTTGAACAGTCTGCATTAGCGACTTATAATACTACTAGCTCTAAAGATTCAAACCCTGCTGTAGAAAAGGATAAAAACAGTATTGTAGCTAGAGAAAACAAAGAGAGGGAGAAGACCAGTCAGTGGCAGGGAGAACGGGAAGAACAAGATAGAGAGTTACGAAAGTTAGAGCTCCAACTAAGTCAAACTAAGTCCACGGGAGATTCCAGACCATATTTTGATGTTACAAAACACATTAGGATGGTTCCACCATTCCAGGAGCGGGAAGTGGACAAGTATTTCTTACATTTCGAAAAAGTTGCCCACAATTGTCACTGGCCAAAGGAGAATTGGACGATGCTATTACAAAGCGTCCTTCTAGGCAAAGCTAGGGAAATTTTTTCTCAACTTACCGTAGAAGATTCGGCAAATTATGACATGGTAAAGCGACTGATTCTAAAGGGTTATGAGTTGGTTCCTGAAGCGTATCGCCTAAAATTCCGCACTTTAAGTAAATCAAGCAATAAGACCTTTTATGAATTTGCGCAAGAAAAAGCTCAGCTTTTAGACCGATCGTGCACATCAGAAAAGATAAAAGACGAGTACGATCGTTTACGCAAACTAATTTTGATTGAAGTGTTTCAGAATTGCCTTAGTAATGAGGTTAGAATTTTCGTGCATGACCGAAAGCCAGAAACATTGACTGACACAGCACGTTTGGCAGATAATTTTTCATTGACACATAAGTTCTCAAATTCGGCTACCAAAACAAACCCGCCTTTTCCTCCACGCGGCAAAGATCCACCAAAATAATTTCCAAGATGAAATCCAGGCAATGATTTTGGTTCTTTTAATAATAAAACACGTAATGAAACGCCAGAATTCTTTTGTAGACAACCACCGTTTAAACCAGTTGTTTGCGATTATTGTAAACGTAGAGGTCATACAAAGTCGGAGTGTTACTCACTTAAAATGAAAAAACCACCGCCAAAACCAACCGGTTTTATTTTGTTACCAAAACAGAGACCTAGATTTTACGATGATTATGAAGCACAACCACCTCAAGTCCCAATTACGTTTCACAATAAACATATCCGTTGTGCTGAAAAGAAATACGATGTCAAGAGCTCTGTTGACCCGGTGATGGACACATTTAAGCCATTTATTTTTGACGGTTCAGTATCGCTTTACAACAATCAACAATGTGTCTATGTACCAATTAAAATCCTACGGGATACTGGAGCTTCACAGTCATTGATTCTCACGAAAACACTGCCATTTTCTGAAAGTTCATACTTGGGTAAAAGTGTTTTGATATGCGGAGTTAACTCAAGCAATTATCATTCAATTCCATTACACAACCTGAAATTGCAGTCTGATTTGGTGTCAGGCGATGTTTCATTAGGCATAATTGAATCTTTACCCTTCGATGGAATACATTTGATATTGGGAAATGATCTAGCCGGTGACAAAGTTAACGTTAACCCAATTTTGGCAGACAAACCATGTCTTTCTCAACAACAGCCTGACCCGGTTCAACAGGTTATTCCAGACTTATACCCTTCTTGTGCGGTTACAAGAGCCATGAAAAAACAGCAAGACCTTGAAAACGAAGCTGATAAAATACAGGCAGACAAAATCGACCTGTCTGATACCTTTTTCCCGAGCTTGTTTGAAGATTCAGCCCAATCTGCGGGAAAAGAGACTAGCGAAATCCAATCTTATTAAAGAACAACAAAATGATCCAGAAATCTCAGTACTTTACCAAAAGGCCTCAGGTGAGACAGACGCCGCAGGCGATCCAGTGTGCTATTTTATTAAGAACGGAGTGTTAATGAGAAAATGGCGACCCCCCGAAGTTTCTGCCGATGATGAGTGGGCGTTTCGGAACCAAATTGTTGTCCCTAAATCATATCAATCAGAGATTCTTAGTTTGGCCCATGATACTCCACTATCCGGTCATTTGGGAATAAATAAAACTTTACAAAAAATAATTATGCATTTTTATTGGCCGGGTCTTAGAAAAGATGTTGTTCAGTTCTGTAAAACTTGTCACACTTGTCAGGTAGTTGGTAAACCTAACCAGGTAATTCCAAAAGCACCATTAAGACTGATTGCAGCCTTCGAGGAACCCTTTAGCCGAGTAATGATTGATTGTGTCAGACCACTACCTAAAACTCGCAAAGGAAATCAGTACTTACTAACTATCATGTGTGCCTCAACTCGATTTCCAGAGGCAATACCTTTGAGAAATATTAAAGCAAAAACTATTGTCCAGGCACTTACTAAGTTTTTTACTTTATTTGGTCTTCCAAAGTCCATCCAGTCGGACCAAGGATCGAATTTTATGACGGGCTTATTCCAACAGGTAATGCATGAACTAGGCATCAAACAGTTTAAGTCAAGGAGCATTGGAAAGGTTTCACCAAACATTAAAGAACATGATTAGAATGTATTGCCAAGACACCGAGAAAGATTGGGACGAAGGAGTCCACTTGCTTTTATTTGCTGCGCGCGACTCAGTCCAAGAATCTTTAGGCTTTACTCCATTCGAGCTTGTTTTCGGACATAACGTTAGGGGACCTCTTAAACTCCTGAAAGAGAAGTTGCTTGACCATGATGTTGATTCAAAGAATCTTTTGCAGTATGTATCGGATTTTCGTACGAAACTTTTGAATGCATGTAATTTGGCCAAAGTAAACCTAGCCTCTGCCCAAAAATGCATGAAAGAGAAATGTGATAAAAATTCAGTTAGGCGAAGTTTTAAAGCTGGTGAAAAGGTACTTGCATTTCTTCCAGTTCCTGGAACACCCTTGCAAGCCAGATATTTTGGCCCATATGTAGTGGAAAGGAAAGAGAGTGAGTTAAACTATGTAATAGCTACACCAGATTGACGTAAACAAAAGCAACTTTGCCATGTGAATATGTTAAAACCGTATCACGAACAAGGGAAAGTAGAGCAATGTGTGAATGCAGTTAGCTTAGGTAGCGATAGTAGTGATACAGCTGAGGAGTTGGAAAAATTGAACTTATCTGAGACTGCAACAACTAAACTGAACAACTCGGATACTCTTCGCCAAATACGCTCGAAGCTAACACATCTTCAAACAAGTCAACAGGAAGACATACAGCAACTCATGCGAGAATATTCCCACCTATTTCCTGATGTTCCATCTCAGACCACTATGATCTTACATGACGTGGATGTTGGCGACACGACGCCAGTCAAACAACGCCCTTACCGTTTAAACCCTTCCAAACAAGCATACCTGGACAAAGAAATAAACTACCTCCTCGAGAATGACCTGATAGAGCCCAGTCACAGCAGCTGGAGTTCACCATGTATCCTAGTACCAAAACCTGATGGGAGTTATCGCATGTGCACGGATTATTGTAAAGTTAACAATCTGACCAAAACAGACACATTTCCCATCCCTCGAATGGATGACTGTGTTGACAAAATCGGCCACGCGAAGTATGTCTCAAAATTTGATCTTTTAAAAGGCTTTTGGCAGATTCCTTTGAGCGAATGTGCAAAAGAAATATCAGCTTTTGCCACTCCAAGTGGTTTGTACCAATATAAAGTAATGCCCTTTGGTATGAAGAATTCCCCAGCAACCTTCCAACGTCTTATAAATTACCTCATCACTGATATCAAGGAATGTGAAGCATACATCGATGATGTTATAATTTACAGCAACACCTGGGAAAAGCACCTTCAGATAACGCACAAGTTTTTTCAACGGCTAAGTGAATCAAACCTCACAGTTAACCTCAGCAAAAGTGAATTTGGATGTGTTCAGTGATCATAATCCACTGGTTTTCTTGCACAAACTGAAAGACAAGAACCAGCGTTTGTTGCGCTGGAGTCTCATTCTGTCAGAATACAACCTCAACATACAACATATAAAAGGACCCGACAACCTGATTGCTGATTGTCTATCCCGACCATAGTTAGACCTTTCATGAACCTGCATGATGACATTAAAACAAGTTTTTCACAAACTTTCTTTCTTTTAAGGGGGAGGGTGTTACATGTATATAGTAGATATTATATGTAGGATATATTACTTTCGTGCACAAGTGAGGAAATAGTAAACTTCCAAACGCAACAAGATAATGTAACGGACATCCTGTGCTGGAACAAGCTTTCACGCACTGTTTAACATAAAGAAAATAGTCATAATCCTAACGTATAAAATACAGAGCACAACTCAGCAGTGCATGCATTATTCATAAGGCGTTAGCCTGAATAATATCACTACGAACCGAAGTCCAAAAAGAAGTATCAAAGCCAAGAGCCAAACAAATCAACAGAACCGAAGAAACCAAAAAGTCAGAGTTGTAAGAGAAATCAACAGAACCAAAATGCAAAGAGTGTACAGAGTGATCAGAGTTGTGCTCAGTCTCACAATACATACTTCAAGGTTAGAAAGAATAAAGATGCTAATCTTTAACAATTCAAATATAGTAAAATAAATAGTTGAAAATATAGCTGGTTTTGTATTCTTTGTTGCGAGCAAACTGAACCAAAAGCAGCCACATAATTTAATAGGGACCAGCTCATAACAAGATAAAAGTCAACAGATGTGTTAATCAATCGGGTTTGGCAAACTTGTCCACACCCAGGTGCACAGCTTTTTTGATGCCAGCAAATCAGGTCTTGTTCAGGTATCTTATCTATGCCTCTTTAGTGCCTCAGGTCAAGTTCACATTTCACCTCAAACTCGTGACAGTGGTTATCTACATAAATGTAGCTAACCTACAAAAATATCAAAGAAGTGTACCATACAGATTTTTCTGTAATACTGGGTTATATTAACAATGATGCCCAAAGATTTCATAATTACATCAGGAACCGTGTTCAACACATACATGACAGATCAAAATCAAACCAATGGCATTACATTGCAAGCAGCAAAAACCCAGCCAACAAAGCCTCTTGTTGACTTGCTCCAAATGAACTTTTTGAAGACACAGTGGTTTAGAGGCCCAGACTTTCTACAGGAATGAAAATCCAGCACCAATGACCAAACTACAACCAGGGGATATCAAAGTAAGGAAAGAGAAAGCAGCTGCATTCATAAATAACTCTCTTAAGACTGTAGAGTTAGAGCATTTTGACCATTTCTCATTGTTACATCATCTGAAGGAAAGCATAGCCTGCATCCAAAGATTTATTGGAGAGAAAAGATCAAAAGTGAACGATGGGAAACCATCATATAATCAGCCCTCAGTTAAAGAATTATGCCAAGCAGATGTGATAATCCTAAAATCCTTGCAGAAATCACATTTTTTGGAACAAGATCTTCAACACAACAGCTACCAATTCAAAGGTCCAAAAGATGTGTGAGCCAGAAATCAAAAACTTAAGCCCACCAGCTCACTTTATAGACTGGATCTCTTTATAGACAACAAAGGGCTGATCAGAGTCAGTGGCCAACTTCATAAAGCTACAATGGCATACAAAATGAAACATCCAATAATCATACCAAAGCACCATCACATGAGACTTCTCATCCAGGATTACCATTGCAAGGTCCAACACTATCAGACAAGCTACATATTCGATCATAAATGGCCGTTCAGCAACCTTCCACTTTATTACTAAATGTGTCAAGTGTTGCAAGCTCCATGGCTCTACCATGGAACAAAAACTAGCAAACCTTCCAGAAGAACAGGTCAATCCAATGACTCTGTTTAGCCACACAGGGATGGACATTTTTGGGCCATGGCAGATTAAGGAAGGATGTAAACAGCTTAAACACTGGGGTCTGATTTTTACCTGCCTAGCTTCATGTGCCATTCACATGGAAACAAATCTTTGGAGTGCATTGATGAGAGAATCTATTAGTCGAAGAGGCAAAGTCTGCAAACTTCAATCAGACTAAGGTACCAATTTTACTGCAGCAGGAGAATTAGACAAAGATGCAATCAAGAACTTCCTTTTGTCTCACCTTTAAAGTAAATGTTCCCTGTGTATCCTACATGGGAGGTATTTGGAAGAGGGCCATCTGAACTTTACAAGTTCTGTCAGGTCTGCTTATGGACCATGGCCTTCAACTAGATGACAAAGGTCTCTGCTCCCAAATGACTGAAACAGAGAACATTGTCAACAATCGTCCACTTTTAATAGGAAATCTGTCAGACCAGATGCAACAGAGCCTATTACACCAAACCACCTGCTGATGTTGAAATGAGAAGTAGTGTTGTCACTGCCTGGTAATGTTTCATGATCAGATCTTTATTCGAGCAAAAGATGGTATCAAGTGCAGTATCTTGGAGACCAATTTTGGAAGCAATGGCAGGGCATACAGTGGCATAATATACCTATATATATATATACACAATAATGTAGGGGCTACAGAAAATAAAAAAAAAAACTGTAAAAGGGATAAATAAAATGATGTAGCCCCCATTGGAACAAAAGAACAAAATGATAAAAACAATGATCATAATGAAATAAGCCTTTGGACTATTTTCACTTTCAAACTTCTAAAAACATGACTACAAAAGTCACAAGCAGCAATAGCAGCATGTGAGATTTCAGGAGAATCAATCAGTGTTTGATGTGAAAGGCACAGCCAAAAATAAACCCAGCATCGGCGATTCCAAAAATTCAGCAATGACTGCAGATGATCAAGAATTTGATGGTGAGGGCCACAGTGACCAGACGGAAGTGTCCCTTCCAGAGGCAGAAGTACTCAAGAACCCAGTGTTAGTGATCATGGCCATCGAGCTGACAGATCTCCAAAGAAACTCTATAAAAGTAATGAAAAAATGTAAATCTGCCCAACAAAAGAGCCATAGGCTGAAAACAAAAGATAACTCCTTGCAGTCTGTAATAAAAAAGATCCAAGATCTACACAAGCTGTGAAGAAATGCTTAACAACACGTTTACTGATGTTCCTTTGGCAAGTCTAGAAAGGGATGCAAATATCCTCCAGTTATTAAGTCATTTGCTTTAATGTTGCAATTTTACTCATCAAAAGCACACAAATTTGTCCATAAACCTTTACTTTGGCCCTCCCTCACCAAGCTCAAATAAGGAAGTGGTATGGTAAAGTTGCTGGAGATCCAGGCTTTACTAAACTATGTTACTGATGTGTAACAACAAATGAAAAGATTTATTTACAAATGAGAAAAGAAACTAAAGAGGTAAGACAACAACTAAAAATGTTCAAAGCTTATCTGTCTTCTTGACACTTTTAAGCTTGGGACTCTGACAACCCAGTGGTGACAAAAGATAAAAGTTCCACCAGTGAAGTGTTCCAACCACAACTGTTAACTCCTTATATTATACCAATGAGACTTGAATACGGATGTCAATCTTGAGCACACAAAACAACATACCAAGGGTCAAAGCAAGTCGCACTTATTTAGTCTGTCTGTAAATTATAATGTAATTTACATAATTTCTAAAATAACCTAATATACTATATTTAGTAACAATCATGACAGTGTTCATGACTCAAATAACCTAAAAAGTATTTACATCAGCATGAGTCAGCAGTATAACTAAGGAAAAACTAATAGAAGTTAAAATATTCTAGAATGTTCTCATTGTGTGACGACTGTCACGTAACAACTAGTATTTGAGGCACTGAAGCTGAAAAGGATAAAAAACAAGTTATCTGTACATTAAGGCTAGATGAAATGGCCATCGGGAAGCACACCTCATGGTTATGTAGATGATGACTCATCACCAGTTGCAAAAGATGTGTTGGTCTTTATGGCAATTAGTGTCATCAGTTCTTGGAAAGTTCCTTGTGCCTATTTTTCCATAGATGGTCTAAGTGGTTCTGAACATGCTAAACTTGTTAAGCTGTGTATTTAGAGGCTGTGGGATATTGGAGTTAAAGTAGTATCAGTAACATATGATCGTCCATCTTGTAATTTTTCAATGTTGGCGGAGGTTGGAGCATCCTAGAATGTTTGCAAATTTTGTGACAAGTTTTCTTCACCCTTTTAGAGGTTTGCTTCATGCTTAAATTGGTGAGGAACACTGTTGCAGAAAAAGGCATGCTCATTGACAACAACAACCAAAAGATTCTCTGGCAATACATAGTAGGGCTGCATAATCTTCAACATGATGAAGGACCGAGAGTTGTGAACAAATTGGAGCTGGCATGTATTCAATTGAGGGAATAAAAAATTATTGTTAATCTGGCAAACCAAGCCCTAAGTTCGAGTGTAGCAGATGCCATTGATTATCGTTCCAGAGTCTTAAAGCTAGAGCAGTTTTAAGGATCTGAAGCAACAGTAAAATTCATCAGACAAAGCCACTAATCGACCACTTGTTTCATGTTCTTAATTTCCATAACCCATTTGCAAAAGGCTGCAAGTCAGCACTTCAAGTCACCAACAAACTGACCTGGGGCCATTCCTAGATGAGGCATATGAGTATATCATGGGTCTGAAAGATGCATCAGGAAAGGTGATGCATACAACATGACAGAAGACAGGCCTCATGGTGACTTGGTTAAAGTGCCTCATGCTCCACATAATTATCTCCTAACTTATAAATTCAGCCAAGATCACCTGGAACTGGGTTTTTTTTTGGGGCAATTTGGTCCTCTGGAGGAATTTAATAACAATCCCATAGCACAGCAGTTCACTGTTGCATACAAGTGCCTTCTGTCGAGGAGCAAATGGTAACTATGAGAAATGAGATCCAGTTGAAATTCTTGATGTCATGGGTAACACTTGCAGCATCAATGATCAAGATCTCTCATTATGAAATGCAGACATAATTATAAAATACGATCTAGAGGAGCAATGTCCTGTCCAATGTGATCACGATTATGCTGATGCACCAACTGTCATTTGCCTTAAATTTAAGAAATGTACAATTTCATTTATGACAAATGTTCTGGTTCACTTGGTTCAGAGGCTACTGACTGTAACTGGTGGAAAACTGGCACAGACCAAGGGAATTCCTGATGCAATTGCTGTCTCTGTTCTGGGATCTGGTAATCTCTCTGAGATCATTACAGAGCTTGATAACCATACGGTAGATTCTGCTGTGGATGAAAATCATGTTTTTACCCTTATCAAATGCATATCCAAGAGTTACAGCAAAATTCGTTTTCACCATCTTGGAAAGGAAACCACTGCCAGCCTTCAGGATAGAAAAATCAGAAAAAGGTTAAATAAATTTGTCCTATTCCATCATTAATAGGAATCAAAATCTAACCTAGAAATACACATGTGCAACAAACCCTTGCCCACCCTTCCAATCTCAGTAAGATTGATAAGTTTTCAAAATTATTAGAGAGAAATTGTCCTTACTATAACTTAAAGAATGAATGCAATAAAAAACCCTGACAATTTGGCCTCAAATTAACAAGAATCCAAATGGGAAATTATTTTATATTTCCCTTGCCCACCTTGCAAAGCATGGTGTGAGAGTACTAATCTCAATGTGCATGGAGTCCTTTTACACAAGTGGTAACTAGGGAGAAAACTTTTTGCAGTTTTTTAATAATCTGTATATATATATATATATATATATTCAATGATTCCAGTCACTCGAATATGCCATGTGCAAGCTCAGGAACTGCTATGTTGTTGACTAAACTTTACATAGGTTACTTAGGTCCGTATTGAAGCAAATCAATTTGGTCTCATCCTTTTTCCCTTGTGTAAATCTCAAGCAAGTTGTTTACATCATTTGAACAGTGAAGCCAGTAAATTATTTAAAACCACTGATCTGAAAAAATGGGACTGGATCGAGCAACCCAGGGGTTGGAGTGCGGGAGAAAATTAAGCCCGCGAAATTCAATCTGCACCACATTAGAGTGACCACTTTCTCGGTAATGTTGTTGCAAGGCTATTATTAAAATGGGGAAACTCGTATGTTGGGCTGTAGTAAACAAAGAAAAAATGTAAATGGAAAGAACACATCCCGAAGTGATAGTGAGGGACCTGACGATGAAGAATCCAGGTTAAAAAGAAAGTTTTCATGGACATTTCACTGGTAAGTATGTGGTGTCATTACTGTCAAAACTATTATGTTTCGTTTTTATCTCCCAGTTCATTATTATACAGTTTTTCATTATTATTCCCAAGTTCATCATGATCATGCAATGTCTAGTTATTAATTTGCATTTTTTTGTTATTATTATGCACTGTTTGTTTGTATTGGTACATACTGTTTCATTATTTGTACCAATTTGATATTATAATGCACTGTGGCATTATTATGCAGAGTACTAGAAATACATGCACACAACAACCCCTAGCCCACCCTTCCAATATATCTCTCAAAGTCCAAGTAACATTGATAATTTTTCAAAATTTTCAAAAAGACAAATCCTTTTTACTGTAACTGGAAGAGGGTATGCAATATAAGAAAAAGACAACATCTGCACATGAATATTAACAACCCAAACTGTAAATTGTTTTATATTTAAATTGTTCATCATTATATTTACATTTAAAAAATGACTGTGTTTTATTATAACAAAATGTTTGGAGAAAATAACCTTTAACAGTTTTGTAAATAATGGGATCTATCCTGACAATTCTAATGCCAAACAATGGATGTTCATATCAAGACCCTGTATTAGTTGTGATCTTGACGTATTTTGTGTCGTTTTTGGATGAAACTTACCAATTTTTTTTTTTTTTCACTTTGAAGAAAGACATTTTAGTTAATGGCAACACTTTCCATCTTAAAAGTGGAGCATTCTCATAGGTTATGGGTCGGATACCAGCATTACGGATAGCTTATGATTGAAAAAAATTTTTTGATATTTTTTGTATTGAAAAATTGATAAATACTACATTGTCTTAAAGTTAATTCAAAATTTCTAGTAGAAGTGCCATGATGAAGATTTATACTAAGTATTCATCCAGAGGTAAGAGACTTCGGTAACAAAGATGAAACGAATTACAAAACTGATGAAATAAACAAAGAAAACATAAGAGTTTGCATTTTTATTGCTGACCAAAAATCGGAAAATACAAAACATACAACAAAATATGACAAGCAAGCCTTCTGCAAGTTTTGTCGAAAGAAGCAGGAGTAGAGGAAAGTAAAAGACATACTTTTTCTCACTGTAAAACTTTTGTAAAACAGAAAAATGGCATAGCATACAAACCTTCAACTTCTACATATTTTCAATGGAACGTTCATCATCACCTCAACACAAAGAGTTCAACGGTGAATTTACAGGAAGAACACGGCTTTATACTTTCAAAATTTCTTGTGAGGTGTTAAAATCCTGGTGAAAGCATTACTGCAGGTTGTGGGTTTGATCCACATCTGGGGCTGAGAAATAATTTTCTGAGTATAGAGCTTGACGATCTTTCATCTCTCCTAAGTTATATCCAAGCTCTCACATTTCTAAAATCATAAACTGAAAGCATTACTGGTCAAACAAGGGAAAGGTAATCATCGAGAAGTGAGAAAGACTGGAGTGGACAACATTTTCACTGAAGGCTAGTATGATCTCCAGCTACTCGATTCAGACACAGAATAAAGAATTAACCAGAAGTCCCACTCGCGAGTAAACTTGTCCTACTTTTTTAACTGCACATGTCCGCATCTGCCATGTTCTTGGAGGGTATACTCAGCACGTTTCAACTAAAAACAATATGGTGAAAACCAAAGTTGGCTCACTAAAACTGCTGTATTTGGAAAAGTAGGCGGACGATTTTCATTACATTTCTGAATCTATTGAAGAGGAGGTAAGTGATTACTTTTTTATTAGTTTGGTAATGTATAAACGATTTTTTCGAGTAAAATTTGGCTTGTGTTCACCACCATCTCAGTTGCTCTCAGCCCTTAATACGGTTCTTTCCAGGGCCCTGGAAAACTCCTGGAAAAACAGCTGTTTTCTGGGTACTCCTGTAATTCTCCTGGAATCCTCCTGGAATTTTGTAAAGAATTTGAATTTGGATAATCCAGAGTTGCCAATATGTACATTCACAAAAGTTCCTTTTTTCATACACGAAATAGATTTGTTATCTTTTGTCCTTGCTTTTCTGTCGAATCCAAATTGAATCGAGTCGCGAGTTCATTATTGCTTAATTCTTATATTCAAACCAACAAAATGATGTTGTACTGTTGTCATAAGAAAGATTACATTCTTGCTCTTTTTGCCAAAGAAGAAAACTAGGAGTTGGATCCTGGAAAAGTAGCGTTGCTACCCTGGAAAACTCCTGGAATTTTGTGATCTTTCATTCGTATAAACCCTGTTTAATATTGATACTAGGAAAATTCAGAATATGAAGTTTTTTATGGGCTGTTTTTTTTTAAATTTTCCTTTATATAGTGACACAGTCTCAGATGGTGAAGGTCCACTTACAGTGTACCAGTCAATATGGAGGCCAAGGCTGGATTTTATATGGAGAATTGTATTGTTAGCCAGATTATTCTTTGACGGCTTATAGTTTATTTACATTCCTATTTCAACTTCAAGGTCGTTCAGATCAACCCAGTCTGATACAAGCATACAGAGGAGTACTTTCTGATGAGAATTCAAACTGTAGAAGAAAACATTTAGAACATGAAAGTGTCTTTTAGGGACACTTCATAAAGGCAAAAATTATTTATATGAGCAATATGGTTGTTATATTTATAATATAAATTATTTCTAAAATTTAAATTGTATTATAATACAATGGCAAAGACTAGGAAACTTGAATAAGTACTTTTGTTGAATTTCAATAATGGACAGCATTGTTAAGGGATCATTGCCACCCACTGTTAAATAAACATACATTGAAACTACTGGTAGGGATTGCAAATTTTAATAAAACATTGTAGACTTCTCAAAAACCAAATCCTGTTATTATTTTTGTTCTTTTTAATTTCTTACTTTTTTACTGTAGTTATTGTAAGACAGAAAGCTACCATTCTTAAAATCAATTTTATTTTTATAGAGTAGAATGTCAAAGGTAGTTGCCAGCAATGCTTGCATAGTCTTAACCACAGATGGAAATCAACCATAGCATGTTTAACCCATTGAGGGGCAAGGGCACACTTTACTGTTTTATTATGGCTAATGGCAGACAATTTTAATTACCTAAGTGATGAGCCTTGATGCACCCTTGCATCTGAATGGGTTAATAAACAATCTTAGGCAATCTTTACACTTTGTGCCCAAGTGCAATTTGAATGGGTACTTTAACGAACACACCTATTATGGTAGAATTTGGACATGTTGGTTCTCAATTGCCAGACAAAGACCTTGTGCTCTTTCAATAAAATGGGCAATGTTTTGTTTTTGGGTTTTTTTTTTTTGCACACAGTAATCAGTTCTGAGGCACTTTCAGCAAGCTCCTGCTTGATCCATTCGAAGTGAGCATGAAGTATATCATAGGTGCCAGGGTTAGGTTTGTGTGTAGACAAGCAATTTTGTGCTGGTATCAGGGTATTATTGCTTGGGCACCAAATGTGAACATAGCTTTGGTTCATCTACACAGTAAAATCGTCTGGAGTAAGCCAGAATAAATATCAAAGGGCACCCTTGCCACTTAATAGGTTAAAATACAATAGGTGTCACGATTGAAGTGCAAGTTTGCAAGTTCAATGAACACTAAATTTTTGGTGAAACCTGACTTTTATCCCAGGGTAAAGATAAACCTGTACTACAGATTTCCACCATCAATATATAATTTCATAGTACATTTCCCTGTTATTTTGGTGTGGGTCTGAATGTTTTGAACCACGCAGAAACATTAGGGAAATGTACAATGAAATTATATATTCGGTGAGCGATAACTCGGCTGCTTTTGAATGGATTGCACTTGAATTTGAGAAGCTAACCTTTCTCACTGCCTTGCAACAATATTTGGAATCAAAATCTGATAAATCAAAAATTAATTTTTTATGATTGTCACTTCGACCCACTCTACCCGCGAAAGTGGAATTTTCCCGCCATGAACTGCTACGTCTTTCGAGATTGCTTGATATCTCGTATCTTCTGTTATCAGCGAGTGAGTTTTCATTGAATAGAGATGTAAGATTACAGGGAAAAGTGATTATGATGAAGACCAGTAAAAAGCAAAAGTCAGGGACTAATTGGTGTTCAGCAGTGAACTGTTCCAGAAACAAAACCCTGAGCTTTTTTCATTTCCCTTTAGATGCTGTAAGGTAAGATTTGACTTTTTATATAAATATGTAGATTTGTATCAAACACAAATAATACATAATTGTAGCTGCTGTTTTGGATGACAGGTGAGCTAAGTTCAGCTTTTTGGATCATTCATGAGAGGTTCTTTTTGTCAAAATGATACCCCATTTTGTTCTGGCTTACTTTATTCACTGCTATTACCCAGAGCTACAGCAAGGGAATGTCACAACAAGGTTTTTCCTACTTTTCCTTTTTCAAATTTGCCGCACTTTTTTGAGAATTATCGATACAGAGGGCAGAGTGAACCCTTTGGGTACCAGAGGTTTTCCAACTGACAAGTAGAATTTCCCAAATTGACTGGAGGTGGTCAGACTAAAATGCTACAAGACAGGTGACGGGTACTAAAGGAATTAATGGAAAGGACATTTTACATAAAGCTGTCCACCTCCCTTTAACTTCTTTAGATCAAGGAGATGAGTAATAAACTGCAGGAGGGAAGATTTGGATAAGAAAGATGCAAAATATTTGTACAATAATTGCAGAATTTGTTCTGAACATTTCGAGGAGTGCATGTTTCGTGGATGTTTGAAAAACCGTTTGAAAGAAGATGCTGTGCCAACTCTTTTTTCTGTGCCAAACCCATCCAAATCATTAAGAGTAAAACGTCATCCTCTAGTTCAGGAACAGACTCCAAATCAAGGTAAGTAAATAAAAACAAAACAATGCATAAAAACGGCATTTTGTTGTGCACTGTTGTCATTAAGTACTTAGGTTTTATACACCTTAAAACAATGTTTTCATTCAGGTAAAAAAAGAAAGACTGAAAGTGAATCCCTTGCCAAAAGCCCCAAAGTCATGGAAGAACATTCT
This sequence comes from Heliopora coerulea, assembly GCA_030142905.1. NCBI lineage: Eukaryota > Metazoa > Cnidaria > Anthozoa > Scleralcyonacea > Helioporidae > Heliopora > Heliopora coerulea. The sequence goes on from JASJOG010000148.1 coordinate 272,675, forward strand.
GGTGGGTTACATATAGTTTCATGAATTACATGCACAGTTACATATGTTGTAACATAATTTATATTTATCTGTATTTGGTTATGGCAAACATGTAAAAATATGTAATTGTCCTGTGTTTTCATTGCATCTACAGACTGTGCTACACTCTCTTCATTCAATGAAGATATGGAGGCAAATGCAGCCCAGCAAAATCATGACCAATCTGGTATATACTGTCATATTTAAATAAATTTAGTCAAATTCTTACTGAGAAAATTTGTAAATGATTTGAAGCAGTTATTAAGAACATACTTAATTTTCTTTCAGGTAACTCTGAGTCAACAGGGCAAAACAATAAATCATGCCAGACCAGTCCAAGGATATCTCAAGGATCTCCCATGAAGAAGATGCAGCTTTTAATTGCAAGACAGCAACGACAGTTGTCACGACTGCAACAAGCCATAAAGAAGAAAAAATGAAAAAAAATAAGTAAAGGAAGTGCTATTTCTACCTTAAGGAATCTATTACCTGACAGAATAGTTAATTTTGTAGAAATGCAATTAAAATTACATGCCAAGAAACGTGGAGGTAAGAGATACAGCCCAGAAATGAAAGCTTTTGCTCTGTCACTGTATCACATTAGTGGAAAGGCATACAGGCTGGTCTCAAAGTTGTTCTATTTGCCTTCAAAGACTAGTCTTCTCAGGTGGGTTTCTGTGTTACCTAGATCACCAGGGCTTACAGAAGCTGCAATGAATGTGATTAAAAGTAAGGTGAAAGTCATGAGTGACATTGGCAGGATATGCACACTTTGTATGGATGAGATGTCTTTAAAGACTAACATGCCTTATGATATTTCCAAAGATGAGGTCATTGGGTTTGTAGATTTGGGTTGTGGTAAGAAAAGTCAGCTGATAGCAATTTCTGCTCTTGAGGTCATGGCCCGTGGCATTGCTGAGAATTAGAAACAGCCACTGGGATACTTTTTGGTGCATGAGTCATGCAAAAGCAGTGAAATGAAGTAAATCTTGCTTTATGCCATCGATAAAGTTTATTCAATTGGTCTGAACGTTGTCTCTGTGATTTCTGATCTGGGCTCAAATTTCCAACAACTAGTAAGGGAGCTGGGAATCACACCAACTCAGCCATGGTTCTTTACCAACTCTAGGAAAAGGATCATCTTCCTCTATAATCCACCACATTTAATAAAGGCGGTCCGAATTTCACTTTGGTGGTCAAGTAGCCAGTTGGAAAGACGTTAAAGATTTGTATGACAGAGATTCTGCCTTGTCAATTTGCTGTTGCCCAAAGCTAACCGACAGGCATGTCAACCCTAATGGGTTTACCAAAATAAAAGTGAAATATGCCACACAGACATTAAGTCATACTGTTGCTGTAACTATTTCCATGTATGTTAGTATGGGTGCTATACCTGCATCTGCTGCTGGAACTGCTGAGTTTATTTCAAAGTTTGATCTGATGTTTGACTGCCTAAACAGTTCATCTCTAAAGTGTCCTAAATTATACAGACAGGCACTGTCAGAAAACTCTGTTCATCAACAATTTCTTGCTACTGAAGCCATTTCCTTCATAAAATCTCTTAAAGTGATAAACTTAGCAAATGGAACTGACGTCACAAACAAACTTAGATGTCTAAAAGGCTTTCAAATTACCTTACAAGGCATTCTGACTTTATGGACTGATTTAAAGGATAATTTTTCATTGAAATTTCTTTTCACCAGGCACTTGAACCAAGACCGTTTGGAAAACTTTTTTGGTTCTGTCAGACAACAAGGAGGAAAGTCTGACAACCCAACTCCCCTTCAGTTTTATAGGGCTTTTAAGAAGTTGTTTCATGATAGTTTTGTTTCATCATTGGGTAACTGTACTGCAGACTTTGATAGAATTCTGGCAGGCACAACATTCCAGCATGATCTTTCTGTGCAGGATCAAACCAGCCCTGAAGCTATTGAGATTGATGTCACTGATTATAGGTCAGCTTCCTTACAAAATAACTTGCTTGGAATGAATGCTGTGGCTTATGTAGCTGGCTATCTTTCAAAAAAATGCTTTTCAAAGCAAGAATTCCAAACTTGTAAGGGCAAGCTCATCAGCCAAGACCTTAATGATAGTAGCAAATTATTTTGTTACTTTAAGGCTTATGAGTCACAAACTGAAACATTTGGTGGACTTTTGGCTCCTGTAAGCAGCTTCACAAACTACATTGTTGCTGTTGAAATGTTTCCTTCTGTTGTTCATGAAGTTGGAGTTGGTAAATTTTTACTCTCACGGCTCCCAAGGTTCACTCTTCCAGAATGCTCTGCATTTCCTGATGAATTTCTGTTGAAGCTTTTCATTAGAATGAGGCTATACTACACCTTAAAGTTTGGAAATCGAGAGCTAGTATCTGCAAATAAAAAAGTAAGAAATACTTTAAAGTTAAACACTTGTAATTCTATAACTATAAAAAGAAACATATAATTTGATAATTAAAAAGTAATGCTGTACATAATTTGATATCTGGGAAATGTGTATATATAGTAAGCAGTAGCCTAGTATGGTGGCAGGTGGCACACAGCTTGCATAGGTTGAAGTAAAAACACATGTGGCCTGCATAAGATACCAAACTAGACCAAGAAGCTTGAGATAAGCTAAAGACTTATAACTATGATTTATAGTATTGTACATAATATCATGTAAAACATGTCACATATGGGTAACTTTATGGCTGATGTTACACTGGAGGGGACAGAAACAAATCTGGTGACATTATAGCTTTTCAGTTGCTAAAAGTTTACTCACATTTTCTTAAAAATAACAAAGGATTGTAAGAGCTCCATTGCCATTTAAATGTAAGTTACATGGAATTATCCATACACAAATTGCAACTGCCATTATAGTTTGTTATTTACATACTCTACATGTAGACTTTCACCTCATTTGACCAAATTATTTGACTTAAATTATGCACTGTATGCTGTTGACGATTAAAGTTTAGGCCTTTCCAACCATTACAAACAAATACATATGCATAAATTCTGCGTTGAAACTGTGTAAGCCAAAGTCTACGTACCGTATGCACCTTATCAAACTTCACTGGCATAAATACACTGTAACTATTAATTGTGAGGTTGGCTACTTCTCCCAAAACTCTTTTAAGATATTAAAAGATGATTAAATCTTTACTGAAAGGAATACATAGTTTTATAGATAGATGTTGTTTAATTGATTTACTGTAGCTTCAAATATTTCCTACCTCTTAATAATATAATGCAGTGTATGCACATATCCAGCGAGTTTTAATCATTTCAAGTCAAACGTTTAACACATATAACAACGGCTGTTAGGTAACTTTTAAAAACTGTACTGGTCAATAGAAATTTTAGTGTGACTGTAAAAATGTAGGGTTAATGTAGTTCAAATTATTTGAATAAATGTCAGATTACTGGACGGACTATTAATGTGGTGAATCACCAAGAGACAAGGATTGTTAAACTGCCTAATTGTGATCAGTTTTAGAGTGGTATTTTGAATTTTTAACAAAAACAGTCAGTTTACCTTTGCTTTAACCAGCCTCGGTCATAGAATCGCCATCCGACATCCAAAATTTAGCCAGATCCCTTTAAACTGAACTACTCCATATCATTTCCTTCTGAAAATGACTCATTTATACCCTCCAAGAACATGGTGGCCGTTCAACTTCCTGTGTGTGCAAGGCAACATGCGCGAAGACATGTACATCAAAGGTACCGACACTGAGTGGGACTTCTGGTTAATTCTTTATTCTGTGATTCAGACCACTGATCAGAAAAATAGGACTGGATAGAGCAACCCAGGGTTGGAGTGCGGGAGAAAATGAAGCCCACAAAATTCAATCTGTGCCATATTAGAGTGACCACTTTCTCGGTAACGTTGTTGTAAGGCTGTTATGAAAACGAGGAAACTCGTACGTTGGGCTGTAGGAAACGACAACACATCCCAAAGTGGTAGTGAGGGATCTGACGATGAAGAATCCTGGTTAGAAAGAAAATTTTCACAGACATTTCACTGGTAAGTATGGGGTGTCATTACCGTCAAAACTATTATGTTTCATTATTATCTACCGGTTCATTATTATACAGTTTTTCGGTATTATTATTCCCAAGTTCATCATGATCATGCAATGTCTAGTTATTCATTTGTATTTCTTTGTTATTATTATACTTTGCTTTGTTAGTATTATGCACTGTTGATTTGTTATTACTATGTGCTGTTTCTTTATTATAAAGCATTGGTGTCTATTGATACACACTGTTTCGTTATTATTGTGCAATGTTTCATTATTTGTATTGGTTTGTTATTATTAGGCACTGTTTCAGTCTTATTTTGCAATGTTTCAATATTGTCATGCACTGTGGCATTATTATGTAGTGTTGTACTATTATCATCACCTAGCAAAATTTCATGTGCATGTGAGTAGCTGGTACATTGAGCAGGGCAGAAAGACAAACGAACATGCTGACAGATTTCACTGGCGAGTTGAAAGACATAATAACATCCAAATTAAGGGAGATTGTTTCTAGTGTTCATTGTGCTGATAATTTGAAGCAGGAGAGCTTCAAGAAATTCAGAAGTGTCATTGTCTTAGAGTTATTGGCAAGAATACCAGGAGAAATATTCAATTTGTTGAGCAGTGCATGGTCAATTTTAGAGCGCTCAGGGATGAACATCAGAGAAAATGCTGTCTTCACTGGATAACCAGCTAGACCAAAGTATGCAGTTAGCAAGGAACAGCTCACAATGCTTGTAAAAGCCAGGTTTAATATCTGTTCAATTTCAGAGCTACTTCGTGTGAGTTCACAGACTGTAAAATGACAAATGCAAGAATGCGGTCTTTCAGTGCATTCCCCTTTATACCGAAATACAAGATAATGAGATGACATAGTGAGAGCAACTAAAAGAACAAATCCAAAATGTGGATTAAAAATGTTGATGGGACACTTTGGCTCAAAGGGTATATTCATCATCAGACATCATATGAGAAGCTCTTTCATGAGTTAATCCCCAGGGAGTGGCTACTTGATGGTGCATGGCAATTCAATGATGTGTATACAATGTAACGAGGCCACTTAGACTCTGACATTTTGATGGGAATCATAAACTTGTAAAATGGTGTTTTGTTGTTCATGGGTGTGAGGATGGCTTCACACCTATGTATTTACCCTGCAATGCTAACAATAAAGCTGCCACAATATTCTAAAATTTCATAAAAGCAGTATAAAAGTGAGGATTGCCCTCCAGAACCAGGTGTGATGTTAGGGAACTGAAAATGTGGATGTTGTCAAGAATAAGTTAAACACTTGTGGTCCAGGTAAGGGGTCAGCTCTTGTGGGTAAGAGAATGCACAATCAACAAATTGAGCACCTCTGGTGGGATGTATTTAAGGATGTTTTAAACAATTGCCACAATCTGTTTTCATTAATGGAGGATCTGAATATCTTGGACTATTAAGCAGAGAATGACTTATAGTGCTTACATTATGCATTCCTTCATCACATAAACCATTGTTTGGATGAATGGTCTGCTGCCTGGTTGAGACATCCCATGTCCACAGCAAACAACTATACACCCCTTCAGCTTTGGGTCCAAGGTTCATTGATGACATCTGAAGAAGGTACCAATCCTACTGAAGAAACTGACAAGTATGGTATTGACTGGGATGGATCTATCCCACTTGATGACAGTTCAGTAGACATTCCACCAAATAGTCATGCTTTAACAAGTGAACAACTTACACGGTTCGAGGAAAGAACTATGGCACTTCAAGAATCAACATTAACAGAAGACAAACTTAAACTTTACAAACTTGCTAAAAAATATCTTCACCTTTAGTTAAATGTCAAATTCATGGCACCCCTCTGAATAAGCTACTTTTCTCACAAACCAAAATGCAACATCAGTTAGAACAAGGTGGTTGGTTGCTTTTATTGTGTATATTTGAATTGAACTTGTACAATTCGTTTTATAGATCAACAGCAAAACAGTTTCAACACAACTAAACACAACTGCATTGAAAAATTAAAATTACTTCATATAACTAAACCTTTAGACACCTTTAAATGGCATGTGTTATCAAAGCAAAATTTGCCTCAAATACCATCAATATCTATTTTAATAGTATATTTCTTTAAAAATTGCTAAGGCAATGGCATTAAAACATTGTATTGCAAATATGTGCAAAGTACAAAGATTTTTTACCAAATGTAATTCTTATCCTGAGAAACATTTTTCTGTTTCAAATGACTGTGTAGAGCAGTTCATTTAAAGGTTCATCAAAGTTTAAAAATCCAAATATCGATGAAACAAGCATAACTGAAACAGCCATCGGTGAATTGTGGCAAAACTGTTAATAAATTACTTTAGCATACTGGAGACCAGTTTAACAAATTACATGTCATAGTACAGCCCAGGAATCTTCAATTGGCAGCTTGCTGTCTAGATGTGGCCCATGAAACCTTCTTGAATCTATTAAAATTTTGTGGCTTGGGAATGCCAAACAACCACGGCCTTTTCCATCCATAAAACCGGGCACTGTAAAAGAAAAAATGTCTGGCCTCCACAGTACGTAAACTATGCAGTAGATATCGAAGTGCGGTATACGCCACCAACATGATCACTCGTTGCTCAATAGTCAATTATTTATCACAGGAAAATCAGTAATTTTAAAGAAAATTGGACAATTTTAAAGGCTGTTGTCTCTCCTCGGCATGTTTTCACTTAAAATTTGACAATTATATGCCAAGAACCTACACACGTTGAAAGTTCTCCTCCAATTTCTTCAATGTAACCTACACAAAATATACGGCGCACCTTGAAAAGTGGTCACTCCAATATGGCCGCCACGGCTGACTTCCAGCTTCACTTTTTGAACAATAGATGCTCTATCCAGTCCTATTTTTCGGATCAGTGATTCAGAGCTACCTGTGATTGTGTAGCTCAGGTAAGTGATTACCAGAATGCAAGAAGTCTCAATTCATACAAATCAACATCGATTCAACTACAGCTATGAATATCATTTACATTCAGTCACCTTAGCAAACGTCCCAGCAATGAGCAAGTTCCTGTAACATCTTTGTTCGTATTCATGAGAGAGAACCAAGTCAAAGCGTTGCTCCATAATGTAAACAGTAGGCCAATGCATATTCCAAAGAGCTGAGTTTCAGAACTGTTCTTTCAAAGTCATAAATTGTCCAGTAATCAAGACGTCCTACAAAAGTGAAACCAGACACAAGCACCAAGAAAGCCATTTCGTTTGCCAGTCTTAAATCATTTACTGGCTTCAGTGTTCAAATGATGTAAACAACATGTGAGAGATCCATACAAGGGAAAAAATGAGACCAAATCGATTTGCTTTGATACAGTACCTAAGTATGGTTTGGTCAACAACATACCAGTCCCCGAGCTTGCACACAGCATTTTTGAGTGACCGGAATCCATAGATATATATATATAGAGAGAGAGAGAGAGAGAGAAAGATAGATACACAATGCGAAAATTTTTCTCCTTAGTCACCACATGTGTAACAGGACTCCATGCACGTCGAGATTAGTACCCTCACACCACACTTTGCATGGTGGGGAGGGGATTGTTAGGAAAATTTCACGTGCATGTGAGTAGCTGGTACGTTGAGCAGAACAGAAAGACAAATGAACGTGGCGACAGATTTCACTGATGAGTTGAGAGATGTAATAACATCCAAATTAAGGGAGATTGTTTCTAGTGTTCATTGTGCTGATAATTGCAACACAGCAGAAGAGCTTTAAGAAATTCAAAAGCTTGTCATTATTTTCGACTCATTGACAAGAATACTAGAAGAAATATTCAATTTGTTGAGCAGTGCATGGTCAATTTTAGACCACTCAGGGATGAACAACAGAGAAAATATTGCTTTCATGGGATAACCAGGTAGACCAAAATATGCAGTTAGCAAGAAACAGCTCACAATGCTTGTAAAAGCCAGGTTTAGTATTCGTTCAAATTCAGAGCTACTTCATGTGAGTTCATGGACTGTAAAACAACAAATGCAAGAATATGGTCTTTAGAAATATGATCGTCAAGCCCTGTACTTGGAAAACGATTCTGAGCCCCAGACAGGGATCAAACCCGTAACTGTCTGATGACCGTTGAGACACTCTAACCATTGAGCTACCGATAATCTGGGGGCTCAGAATCGTTTTCTGAATACAGGGCTTGACGATCATTCATCTCTCTTAAGATATATCCAAGCTCTCATGTCTCTCAAACAAAAAACTGCAATATGGTCTTTCAGTGCATTCCCTTTACACAGAAATGCAAGGTAATCAGATGACATAGCGAGAGCAACCAAAAGAACAAATCCAAAATGTGGATACCTTGGCTCAAGGAGTATATTCATCCCCAGACATCGTGTGAGAGAAGCTCTTTCACGAGTTAATCACCAGGGAGTGGCTACTCGATGGCGTACACCAATTAAACAATGTGTGTACAATGCAACAAGGCCACTTGGACTCTGGCAGTTTGATGGCAATCATAAACTTGTCAAATGGTGTTTTGTTGTTCACAGGTGTGAGGATGGCTTCACACCTGTGTATTTACCCTGCTAAGCTAACAATAAAGCTGCCACATGTTCATAGACTATGCAGTAGATCTTGAAGTGCAGTACATGCCACCAGCATGATTACTTGTTGCTCAATAGTTGGTTATCATGGCAAAATCAGTAACGAGAAAATCGGTAAATTTTGAAGGATGTTGTCTCTCCTTGGCATGTTTTCATTTAAAATTGAACAATCATATGCCAAGAACCTACACACATTGAAAGTTCTCACAAAATTTTTTTGATGTAACCTATACAAAATATACAGCAGATCTTCAATATGACTGACTTCCAGTTTCACTTTTTGAACAATGGTTACTCGATCCAGTCCTATTTTTTAGATCAGCGTTTAAAACTGGCAAATGAAATGGCTTCCTTAGGGCTTGTGGCTGGTTTCACTTTTGCAGGACATCTTAGTTACTGGACAATTTATGACTTGAAAGGACAGTTCTAAAACTCAGCTCTTTGGATGACACATTAATATGAACAAAAGATGTTACAGGAACTCACTTGTTGTCAGGACATTTCCCAAGGGACTGCGTGTAAACAATGCTGATTTGTATAAATAGAGATTTTTCATGTTCTACTACTCACTTAGCTGATCTAGACAATCACGAGTACATCTGAATCAAGTAGTTTTGATATGCAAGTTTTGATATGCAAGTTTTGAGCAGCTTTCAATAGTGGCTTCCCAACTTCATTCTTCCCTAAGAGAGATTTCTTGATCAAAATATTACTGTGTGGATTTTGCTGGTGTTTAATGGCAAAGTAGAATGCAGATTCTGATTCATTAGGATGATGGCCTTCAAGTATCTTGTAATATTTATCCAGATTGTGTTCATGGTCAATTGTTCAAGAGGTGGGATAAAACACTCAGTGTCCCAAAAGACTTGACCTTCGCTGACAGTCTTTGGATCCCTTCTCTGCTTTCCATGCAAGAATTTTATTGCCTTTCTCAGGATAATTTTCCCTGTGAAATGTCACTCCACTGAAGACACTGGAATCTATTTATGGCTTATAAACAAGAATGAAAGGCAAACAGCCACCAGGAAACATGCTGAAAAGCTACTTACCTTTGTGGATCATGCTATCCTTCAGTGAAAACATCTGCTTCAGACTTTCTCACTTCTCCAATGGTCTGTGGATGATTACCCTCACCATGTTCAACCAGTAATGCTTTCATCGGGATTTTAACACCTCAATAATAATAATATGCTTTTATTTAATCATGATGTTATATACAGCAGAGCTGGTGTGGTCCTGAATGTAATGAGTAGTCTTGATTAATACAATCTATTTTATAAAATCCTGTTCTTTAAAATTTTACAACTGCCTAAGGATCTTGACTTACTGTCAAGAGAGTTCTGTAAAATGGCTCCTTGCTATGCTGCTGACTTCTTCAAGTAGTCCATCTTGGGTTTTGGTAATCTAAGGCAGTTAGTTTTTATAACATAGTAGGTTCTCTCTCTTTTCACAATTTCTGAAGTGGGAGCAGTGACAGGTTATGATAGCTATTAAAGACTAAACTTAAATTATTTTAAGATTTAAAATTATTAAGAGGCCTCCAGTTTGCTAGTCTTCCAACTTCTATTGATGTTGTATCCCAGGCATATTCGTAGATAATTCTTGCTGCCCTTAAATGTAGCTTCTATAATGTGTCAAATACAGTTCTACATACTAATCCCCAAATGATAGTCCTATAAGTTATTGAAGGCATTATGACTTTAAAATAGAAATAAAATTTTGCCTTAAGCAACCTCAATTTTTGGTTGAATGACCCAACCAGTTCAGATATGTGGATGTCCCATTTTTGGGCCACAGTTGATTTCTAAACCTAGTTGTGTTTTTGAGTACAAATGTGTAATGCTACCATTTGCAAACTTGATTTCTTGGAGAGGTCCAATAAACTTAGAACATCCAAGCAGCATATACTCTGTTTTACCTAGATGAGGAGTTAATAAATTCTTGGAACACCAATTTGAAAGATTTTGTAAAATTCTATTAAAGGTGTTGGCTATATTGTGTGGAATTGGTCCAACAGCATAGATGGTGGTGTCGTCCACATACATTTCTATAATCTCAGGATGGTTGTTATAGAACAGGGAGAAAAGAATGGGTCCAAGAACTGATCCCTGAGGAACTCCATATCTGACCTCACACGAGTTCGACTTAGTTCCGTTAACAGTTGTAATTTTTCTTTTGTTCAAATAATCCTTTATCCAAAGCCAGATATCACCAGCTATCCTGAGACCTTGAAGCTTTTGAAGTAGGAGAGGGTGTGACAGAGTCAAACGCCATTTTAAAGTTTATGAACACTATGCCAACTACTCGTTTGTCGTCAAGGGCCCTTCAGTCTTCAGTCATCTTAAAAAGTACGAGTTCTGTAGAATGGACTTTTTATATGCCCATTGGCGTTTATTGCTAAGACTATGTTTTTAAAAGTGTTTGTTAATAGTTGATGTAGCACACGACTCCATCATTTTTCCTGGATCACAAAAGATAGAAATGGGATAATAATTCTCTCTCTACCTCATCTCCTTTCTTATATACTGCTGAAAATCGGCGTTTTTCCATGTGCAAGGAACAATATTTGTTTGGGCACTAATTTGGAATATGGATGTAACCGATGCCACAATTGATTTATCAGCCATTTTTAATAATCTTGGAGAGATATTGTTGGGGCTGCTTGCTTTGCCTGGTTTAAGCTTTAATATTTCTTTGTAGACAATGTCATGTGATATCTTGATATGTGTTATTGTAGGAGCTGCTTTGCTCACAATTAGTGGGTTACTACATGTAGTCAATAAATGGTTTATAAGCTTCTCACCAACATTTGCAAAATATTTGTTCAACGCTTCAGCCTTTTTCTTATTGCTGTGATGTCCTTGAGATTTTTAAGATTGGTTGCTTTCTTTATTAACCTCAAATATGTACTAGTACTTCTTACTTTGTCAAATAAACCCTTGTAATAATTACCTTCAGTCTTTCAGACTTTGAAAGTAATCTCGTTTCTGATTCTTCTGTATTCTGACCAAAGGACCACATTGTCTGACCTTTTGGCTCTCAAATAAATCTTGTATTGTAAATTCATCTTATGTATCGTCTGCAGATTTATCCAAGGTAGGAAAACTCTTCTTATTTTCCTTTGTCTATATGGTGCGTGATCATCATGTGTTTTCCCAAATATCCTACAGCAGGCCCAGGAGCAAACAGACCAAGGAGGATGTACCAGATCCAAAAGTTATTCTCATTAAATTGCTTAAATGAATGGCCTGGTACAATGCTAGGAGGTGGTCTTTTCATCTGCATCTGATCTGATATCCCAAGCTCTAAATTTCTTCTTTCCTTTATGTGAATGTCTTTGCTTGATATTAAGCCAATTAGTGTATAAGATTGGCTAATTACTCTAGTAGGCTCACTATTTAATGCTTGTAAGTCAATTTGGTGTAAGATATCCTGTAGTTTCTTACCGATATTTGATTGAGTGATGCTCTCGAGACACTTTGTGCAAAATCACAGTTTATATCTCCTACCATCATAATGTTTTTATACTTTATCCATGCTTTCTCAAGCACTGTCCCAAAACGAGAAAAGAAATTTAAATCTGAAGTTTTTACCATAGACATCTTAAGCCCAATTCCTTCAATACTTACAGTCTTGAGGCATTTGAAATGTGATGAACATATGTGAACGAGGCATCTGATTTTGACAAAAGATCTTATAATTTTTTATTTTTAGTTTCTTCTTGTCAAGATACATTTCTGTTATGGCTAATATATCAAACTGGCATACATTAAACAGAATTCCTACTTTTTCTACCTTATTTTGTAGAATTCTGTTTTTAATATGGGCTATGTTAATTGTGTTACTTCTCTTACTCGTCAGCCTGGCAAAATCTTGTAGATAGTTTCACTGTCATCCTCAACCCATCCAGCGTTGATCTCAATATTTCCAGAAAGGAGAGTCAGATTAAATGTCGAAGTCATGTTATTGTAACAAAATATTTGTTTACCCAACCATTTAGTTCGATATACTCTACTCTTCCATAGACAGTCGAGCTTCTCTTTTCATCCTTTAACCCATAACTGAGGCATAGGACGTAGGGGCAAGGGGGGTGATTGCCCCCCACTTTTTGGTATGATGAACTTTTGAAACCATTCTGTGCAAATTTTGTGCTATAGAGTAATTCTAGAGTTGAAATGTGCATGTCATTCTATATTTGGCTCTGTAAACTATACCAATAATTTTTCTGCAGCATTCCCATGCTTTCTATTTATTGGTTGTATGTCAATTTCTTGTTGGCTAGTATTGTTTTGACAGTCTTCCTACTTTCCAGTCAAGGAGGTGGTAGACATCTGACATCTGCTCCTGTGTATCATTCATTCAATATGCGTAAAGGTGTCAAACAAAAGAATTCACAATGATGTTGAGAACGCACCAACACAAAAGCACAAACCAGTTAGAAGGTTGTTGCAAGTACCATTGAGGGCATATCTTACGCTCAGCATTTGAGAGATCACAGCTGCCAACAGACCAAACTTTGGATCCAGAGTGGATCAAAGTGGAGCAAAGAACTTATGCTTTTTCCTTAATGTTCTCGTCTGGTCATCTTTCTACCTGTCACAACATGTACACACGTCCACATAAATCACTCCTTGTCAGTTGCTGTCGGCTGAGATGTGAATTCCTCCTGTATGATGTCACTGTAGACCTTATATAAGACACTATGTATTTGTAATTAGTTAGTCTGATGATGATTTTGTAATAAAATCAAAATATCACAAACTCATTTCTCATCTTGTTTCAATCCATATCTTGGATTTCTCAAGATGGCTGATCTTCGGATTATGTTTTGTTTTATATTTTTTTGAATTGTCGGCTGGTATTGGTTTTTAGAACAAGATTTGATTAGTGACACCAAAGACCATGCAGAAAGGAGGGCATCTTCAAATGAAACTGACAGTGATTTCAACGAAATTTCCCAAACCCAGATACAACAGTTTCCTGAGGAAATGAGCAATGTACTCACATTTGCTGCATTGGAAACATGCCATGCCAACCAACAGACATGACTTTCCTGGAAAGCACAAAGAAAGAGTACAGTATAAAAGGCAACAAATATTTTGGAGGTGCAAATTCCCCCAGTTTCGATGCTTTCCCATGGTTAACATTGTGTATTAGGACTAAAAAGCTTTACTGCTATCTAAGCAGATTACAACACCAGAAGCAGGTGATAACTTTCAGTCATAACATGGAGGGAACATTCGTAACTGTAAAGTATAAGTCTTTATTAACTGATTGGATTCTCCTCTAAAAACAACTTAGCACTGCTTATATAGCATGCTATCGACATAATTTTCATGATTAATTAGCCTACCTACACATATATTACAATAACAGATGGTTATCAAAATTGGAAAAAAGCTCAGTTGTCATGGAGGGTCTGTTTTGAAGAGTTCTGCTGTAAACAACAACCAGTAACAGCTATATTGGCACAGCAAGAGCACAGAGATCAGCAAGAAAGATGAAAGAACTCCAGCTGCTACTTACATCTCTCTTGTATCTTTATTCGTGGACACAAGGAAAAGGAAGGGAACTTGTATGAACTATTAAAGCTGATACTTAAGGACATTCGTGATCCAGGTGCATCTGATGCTTTTCAAATAGAAAGATCACATTACATGTCACCATCAGTAATCAACAAACTGACTTCACTGATCAGACATGACATTCTGTGGGGTATTGTTTTTGCTACACAGTGTGCACAGTGGTTTTCTCTCCTTGGTGATGAGACAATAGATATTGCAAACAATGAACTATTCAGTGTATCAATTTGATATGTGGATGAAAAGTATGAAATTTATGAAGGGTGTCTTGGATTCTTTCAGGTGCCTAATATAACTGGGGCAACATTGACAATGGCATCAAAAGATGTGCTGACAAGAACCAACCTACTACTAGAGCTGTGTCAAGGACAAACATGCTAGGCAAGTGGAAAGGTCTGGCAACAGCAGTCAGAAAAGAGGAAACATGAGCCAGGCCTGTCCACTGTCTTGCCCATTGGGCAACAACTGAAATCTCTCTGTGATGCATTAGATCTAATGAATAATTAATAAAGTTGTAACCCAAGAGGGAGCATTTCTTTTCATCGCTCAAAGACAACACTTACCCAGGCCATTGCCCATTATATCCAACATGATGGACAGTGAGAATGGCATCCATCAATTCAATACTTTCAAATTATGATCTTCTGATGGATACGATGGAGGAGATCAATAGAACAAACAAAGAATTAATACTCATGCAGAGGAGGTGGGCAGCTGGCAATGATGGAGAAGTTCTCTACATTCTTCAGACTGAAACTTTTGCATTTGATTTTATCTGGTTCAGAACAATGACATTTCTGTTTATGATGCCACAAAAGACATTGGCCTGCATTGTGATTTTTATGCTATGCAGAGAGAAGCCAAATTTGATGAGTTTTACCAACACGTTTGTGATGAAGCACAAAAAATTCCAGACATTGGACAACCTGTCCTTCCACATATTGGTGAATACACCACCACCACCACTTGTGTATTTCCAAGTCCTAAAGAGCTGTATAGAAAGCAGTATTACAAAATGATGGATTTGATGCTTGGTGAATTACAAGAAAGACTTAGTACATCCATGTTTTCTGTAATCATGGACATGGAGAAGATCCTCATACAGTCTGCTAATGGAAGAAATGTACAAATACCTCGATGCATTAGAGAGCTTTACTGTCGCAACATTGACTTTGACAAGTTAAAAGTCCAGCTGCAGATGCTGCTAACCCTTTGTCAAGTGGGATCCACTCGAGGACTGAAAGAAGTTAATGATTAGCACTGTCACTGACCAGTGGCGTAGCCAGCGGTCACGCTGGTCACGCTGAGCGTGACTAAAAATTTCCCTAAAAAAAAGGGAAAATGTCCCTTTGAATTTTCAAATGTGAACTGCAATTAATCATCAAAGTTTTTCACAAATTTGCCCTACGTATGGTTTCTGTTAAGATCAAATCCATAGCTTTCCCAGTAACTTCCACTGCTATTCGGCACATTTCGTTTACACCCACTTATTCCACGTATTTCGTGGTATTTTAAGAGTTGGTCATGCTCATAAAATTCAGCGTGACCAACTCTAATATTTTATAGAAGAAATACTTGCATTCTGATTGGTTAACGGCTTCAGTGCATGCTCATATGCGCTGTTTTGGAAGATCTAGTCACGCTGAATAAAATCAGTGCGACTACTTTGTAATTCCTCTTTACTTGCGAGATTTACACTTGTGTGTTCGGCGTTAGTGGTTAATTTGTTTAAAGAAATAAAAGAATGGCTTCATCATCAAGCATAACAAATCGGGCTGTTGCTGGAGCCGATGTCATTAGTGGTTTGTTAAAGAAACCGTTCTCTGCTCGACCATCTGCGGAGCAAAATGTTATTGTGAAACAGCGACCTACGCCAAATCTCAGTTTGACCACTGGCCAAAGGAGTTTTAGGGATTCCTGGTATGAGAAGAAAGATTGGCTTTGTGGAAGTTTGAGTTTGAAGGCGATGTTCTGCTGGCCTTGTCTTTTATTTTGTCCAAGCAACTCAGCTACCTGGGCAAATACTGGCTACACCAACTTAAGAAACTTCCTCACTGATTGTAAGAAGCATGAGAAGGCAAAATCGCACATGGGTGCGTACAAGACGTGGAAAACATATGGCTCTGGAGTTCGTGTAGACTCTCTTATTTCCCAAGCCCGCCGTGATGAGATTCAACAACACAATGAAGAGGTAAGGCAAAACAGAGAAATACTTAAGACCATAAGAGAAGCTGTTTTATATCTACCTAGACAAGAAATGGCCTTTCGAGGCCATGATGAATCTGAAGACAGTTTAAATAAAGGAAATTATAGAGAATTGCTTGAGAGCTTTGCCAAGATGGATTCAGTGTTTGAGAGGCGATTGCATGGTAGGTTGTCTGAAATTAGATTGGGAGGAGATAGTCGTTTTACTGGGGTCTCCCCTGACATTCAGAATGATCTCATCCATTGCATTGATTCTATAATTGAAGATCAAATTTTCCAAGAGATCAATGATTGTACTTTTTTGAGTGTACAGGTTGATGAAACAACAGATGTATCAACAAAAGAACAATTAAGTATTATAGTTTGTTTAGATAAAGGGAGTGAAATTCTTGAACGGCAGCTTGCTTTGGTTGATGCTAGTTCTGACAGGAATGCTACTGCTATATCTCAAGTGGTGAAAGATACATTAAGTAATCACACTAATGTAAAGGAAAAGCTGATTGTCCAAACCTATGATGGTGCATCTGTAATGTCAGGTCATATTAATGGAGTTCAAGCCCAAATACGCCAGGAGTATCCTTTTGCACATTTTGTTCATTGTGCTGCACACAGGTTAAATCTTGTATTGTGCCAGTCAGCATCATCTATTTCACCAGTCAAATTTTTTTTTGTTAATATTGCAGCTTTTTCAACATTTACAAGTAATGCTCCTAGAAGAAAGGCATTCCTTTCTTCACATAATCTTGAATTTCCCAGTCCAGGTGATACAAGATGGTATTACTGAGCTCGTGTTGTGAATGTTTTGTATGACAATTATCAAAAACTTTTGGAGATTTTTGAAAATGTTGTCGATCACCCAAATGGATGGGATGATGATACCCTGAGCAAGGTAAGTGGCTTACTTGGGTACCTGGATGATTTTTTGTTCAGTTTTTTAGTTTGTGTTTTTCAGGCAATTCTGGAGAAGTCAAGCATACTGTATGCAATTCTACAAAACAGAGGCACTGATTTCTGTTTTGGAATGAGAAAGATAGAAAAGTTCAAGGACTTTGTTTCTTCTCTGAGGACTGATGTGAAATATTCTGCATTTTATGATGAAGCAGTGGAGAAAGTAGGTCATCATCCAGAATCCAGATTACAACGAAAACACAATTATAAACAAATTTTCTTTGAAATTCTTGATGCTATTGTAGGTATGTTGAATGACCGTTTTCATGATATGGAACGGTTTGGGTTTTTAGATCTTATAAATCCTTCAGCATTTAAGAAATGGAAAGGGAAAATACCCTCTGATAAACTTGGTCTTCTCGAAGACATGTATGGAGCCTTATTTGAGCTACCAATGCTTAAAAGTCAGCTTGCATTTGTTTATAATGACACAGATTTTCATAAAGATACTAGCATGGAATTGCTTAAGTATATTTTCAAGTTTAATCTTCAATCTAGCCTTCATGAAGTTGTGAAGTTGCTTAAAATGAATGGTGTATTGTCTGTAACAAGTGCTTCTGTTGAAAGGTCATTTTCTTGTTTAAAAAGGGTAAAGAGTTATTTGAGAAACACCATGGGTCAAGGTCGACTTAGCTCTCTCTGTAGGATTTCCATCCATAGAGATATTTTACAAGAGAAGGAGGAAGCAAATGTCTTCCATGAGGAAGTGATTAAAAAGTTTGTTGAGAAACCCAGAAGGCTAGCATTTTTATATAAATGACTTTCCACAACTTGTTCCTGTTGTAAACACAATAATAGGCTAACATTAAATTTTTTTCTCAGCAGGTGTAAGGTGTTGTGACTTGTAAAACAAACTTCACCATTTTGTTATCTTCTCTTGGATTTAGTGTCCCTGCATAAGGGAAATGTGGTGAAATGAATTCAATTTTACCCTCAGTTCCAGTGTCACAATTCTTGTATTAATATACCTGTATTATTATGGGGAGATACCCACTTAGAATGTGGTGACACCAATCTCATATCTTCTAATTTCCTTTAATAATATTAAAATCATTCTTTGTATTATTATAGCAGTCTTGTATGATTATGGGGAGATAAAATTAAAATTTAAAATTAAAATTTTAACCACTTTAAATGTGGTGACCTCGCATGTTATACTGGTTTGTTTGAAATGTTTTCTGCCTTCAACTGACCAGTTACTGGCTGTAAGGTAAAGGTAAAGTGTCTTTATTAATACTGGATAATCCTATCAGCTACCTAAGTTGTTCTCCCTAGAGGTCCAGTAAGGGCCTACCCTCATGGGTCCAGTGTTATGACAGGAGGAAACCGGAGTACCCAGAGAAAACCTGCAATGCTTGGGAGAGTCAAACTGGGCAACACTCTTCTCACATGTGACCAAGGTAACTTTTAATCAGATTACTGCACGCGGCCAGAATCGAACCCAAGTCACAGTGGTGAGAGACACGTGCACTACCACTGTGCCACCAGCACCCCTGTGATGAATGTATACTAATACTAGCGCACTGTGTGCTATGTTATGTATGTATCCATTTGCGCTGTATTTGTTCTTGGCCCACAGCGCATGTTTTCCGTCTGACCAGACTTCAACTACATTTAATGTACACATTTCAATAGTTATTTGTAATGTAATGTATTTAAACCCAACTGTATAAAATTAAGTGAAATAAAAATTTACTTGTTCATTGAAAGCGTGTTGCTCTGACTTGTTAAAATCAGCGAAAAAGGTGCATTTTCCGGTGATCTAGGGGGTTGAATTTTTAAAAATTTCCCCACTCGGCACCAACCATGGTGGCGCTTCGTGGGCGAACATTAAACCAAATCTGCGTGACCAAACATTTTGTGCTGGCTACGCCACTGTCACTGACACAATGCCATGCCCTAATTCCTCTGTAATTGACAAACTGTTATGCCTGTTCCTAACCATTCCTGTCGCAACAGCCACAGCTGAGAAGTTTTTCAACTCTTCATAGAGTTACCACATACCTTTGATCAACCATGTATCAAGAACATTTAAGTAATGCCATCTTGACACATATCCACAAAGAAAGGGGAGAGAAGATTGATGTACAAAAAATCGCTGGGAAGTTCAGGACAGTGAATGACAGACAATGGAAGTATTTTGGCAAGTTCAAACATTGAATGATGTAAATATTACTGATTACATGTTGTTCCAAGTACTGCATAGACACTATCATATTCATTGTTACGTTGACTGACGTGAATGATCTTCTAAAAATATGATATAACGCGATCATTCTAAAATTTGTGATCTACAATCTTGTTGACAGTTACTGTATGCCAAAAAGTTTCATGAGCAATTTGTAAAACACAAAATGCAATGTTTCTTGTTTTGGACTGGAGAAAAGTCACTGATTGCTTGGCTACCAGACGTGCAGTTTTTGCTCCCCCTATGCCTCTGCATAACTCTTCTTACAAGGAAGACACAACCACAAGGTTATCAAAATATGTATGAGAACTGCCAAGAAAACCATTGTACACAGCTGAGATGTTTATATGCTTTACTATTTTTATCATGGCTAATGACAGACGATTTCATTCACCTCAGGAAAGTTTAAAAGTTTAAAACTAACTTCTTTCAGTAAATTCACTATTGACCCCTTTGTGTTGAGGTGCTGCTGAATGCTTCATTGAAAATATGTAAGAGCTTAAAGTTTGTACACTATGCCATTGTTCTCTTTTACCAAAGTATTCCAGGGGGGGGAAAGTATGTAATTTACTTCTATTTACTCAGCAAAACATTCACAAGGTTTGCTTGTCATATTTTTTTGTATGTTTTGTATTTTTCGATTTTTGACAAAGATTAAAAATGCAGAATTCTTTCATGTTTTATTTATTTTGTCAGCTTCATAATTCATTTCATCTTCATTATGGCACTTCAAGATAATGTAGGATTTAATACAAAAAATATCAAAGAATTTTTTTTTTTTCAATCATAAGTTATCTGCATTGCTGGTATCCAACTGCTCTGATAATGCTCTGTTTTTAAGGTGGAAGGTGTTGACATCTACTAAAGTATCTTTCTTCAAAGTGAAAAAAAAAAAGTGATAAGTTTGATCTGAAAATGGCACAAACTACCTCAAGACTGCAATTAATACTGGGTCTTCATATGAACATTCACTGTTTAGCAGTAGAATTCTCAGAATGGATGTCAACATTTCTGAAACTGTTAAAGGTTATTCTTACCAAATGTTTTGTTTTAATAAAACAGTCGAAATTTCATCTAAATAGAATCTGGTACCCAGCTTTCAACACTTGAAATTAAGAAACTTTAATGTATTTAGATTCCAAAAAATTTTGGGCGACTAAAAAGAACTAGTTTTGTCTTTTGACCTCATCAGCATGTCACTATGTTGTTTGATATTAAAACTTTGTGCAATCTTAATTAAAATAATCATTATGTAACACTAAATTTTTTTTTTTAAGTTTTAAAAATTGACATGAGTTGTTATATTGATTGCATTCACTCTCCCATTTATAATACAAATAATTTGCTAATCAATTGTTAAATATGAGAGTTTTATAGAATTTTGAAAAATTATCAATGTTATTGGAAGGGTGGGCAGAGGTTTGGATTGTGCTCATTCACGAATTCTGCATGCAAGTTTGGGGACTGGTATGTCGTTGGCCAAATCTTACTTAAATTACTTAGTTCCATGTTGAAACAAAATGACTTGATCTCATTCTTTTTTCCCTTGTATGGATCTCTTGGATATTGTTTATATAATTTCAATGCTGAAAGCCAGTTAATGATTTAAGATCAGCAAACAAAGTGGCTTTCTCGGTGCTCAAAGCTGGTTTCACTTTTGGGGACCATCTTGGTAACTGGATGGCTTATTACTTGAAAGGGCAATTCTCAAAGTTAGCTCTTTGGAATATGCTTTTGACAACTGTTCACTTTTTGCAGGAACCCTTTGTCTTGTTCTTTTTTTTCCTGTAGTGACGCAGATATGTGCATGAATAGTTCCCATTAGGGTTAAAAGCACCAAATTTTGTACACAAGCATCTTTTTATGAGTACATCAACATGCAAAAGTGGGGCCATCATGAAAATGGTTTCTCATATAGTTAGGAGAATTTTTGAAAATGGCAGCCATTTTAACCGGAAGTGAATTATCCGAGGGATCGCTCGAGTGCCTTATTAGGTTTAAAGGCCCCAAAACTGTACAGAAAAGAAACATTTTATGAATAAATCAGCATGCAAAAGTGTGAGCATTGTGAAAATTATTTCTTAGAAATGTAGGCGAATTTTTAAAAAATGGCAGCCATTTTAACTGGAAGTGAATTATGCAAGGAGAATAGCAAAAGTTCTTTATTAGGATTAGAAGCACAAAATTTGGTAGAAAAAATGCTTTGTATGAGTATCTGTCATTTGAGTTCTTTCATGAGGAAAATACAATACATAGTAAGGGTAATTTGGCTTCTATGGAAAAAACCTACCAATCTGAAGGCTGGATTTTTTGAATGGACCAATGGAAAGGGCAGATTAGGGATTAGTGACTGGGTGGATGACCTCTAATTTTTCTATTATCAATTCTAACGAGAATTTTAATGAGAAGCCTGGCGAGTGGGTGACCACTCCATGTGATAGCAGGCTCACTCGGAAAGTGAAGTAATGGCGAAAGTTTGGCAAGGTCCAAGAGTAATGGCGTAGGTTCACAAAGCAAAATAGTGGTTGTTGGTGAATTTGTCAAAGCTTTCCAACTGTTTTTTCGGATTTTGTGGTCAATTGCGAAGTCTGTTTGGGCTGATTTTTCACACACTTGTTCGTTTCATCACCAGGAAGACTCGTGTGTAGTTAGTTTTGTGGTTTGAAGCTTTTTAAGACCAAGCAATGCAGTTTCTTGTGTCAGAGTTTGAAGAAATGGCTTTTTGGATCTTGTGGTTCATTGCGAAGTCTGTTTGAGTTGATTTTTCACTCACTTGTTCTTTTCATTGTTAGGAAGATTTTTGCGGAGTTAATTTTGGTGTTCGAAGCTTTTGAGACCAAGTGATGCGAGATTTTGCAGTTGCAGTTTGAAGAAACGACTTGCTTGAAGAAGAAACGGTTTGTTTGAATAGCAACGACTAAATGGTAAAAATTTGAATAATCTGGAACATGTCACTATTGTGTTTTGACAAGTAGGCAAGTGGTATTTGAAATGATTTGCATAAGCGAAATTGTTTTTTTTTTTTCAAATTATTGTGGGATGGCAAAGTCGGATTGAAATGATTTTTCATGAACTTGTTAATTTCA
Source organism: Heliopora coerulea (assembly GCA_030142905.1). Classification (NCBI taxonomy): domain Eukaryota; kingdom Metazoa; phylum Cnidaria; class Anthozoa; order Scleralcyonacea; family Helioporidae; genus Heliopora; species Heliopora coerulea. Next base: position 295,298 of record JASJOG010000148.1, read on the forward strand.
ATGGTGGGATGGGTTTGGGTTTTGAGAACTTTTGATGACTAGCAAAGTGACTTTCAATAAAGGAAGTTTGCTGTTGTATGCAGATCAGGTGTTAAGTGAGCATGTGTAAGCAGTCATGCGTTTTGGTGGTTTGTTGAAAAAAATTTGAACTTGAAGTGAAACACTTGTAAATCCATGATTTTAATTGGATATAGTTTACGAAGAATTTCGAAGGTATAATGAAGATGTATCAAAGATCAGCATGAGTGAAGATTAACCATTTTTGAGTTCATTAATCATGCATTTATATATTGGTGAAGTCTTTATTGTTACACTATTATGGTGAGATCATTTTAATAATTATAAACAAAAGGTAGGAATTAACTGAGCAGTTTCATGTACTTTAGCTAATTCAGAGACAGGCTTCCATTGTTGTTACTTTGAAAAGACATGCATCTTCAAGGTATGTATCATAAGCATCTTGCTATTCCATGAAATTCTTGTAGTGGTTCGATAACTGGTTTTGGTTGTTAGTTTTGGTGTGGATAACTCCAGTTCAAGATCTTTCTTCCTTCAGTGTTTCAGTAAATTTTTGTGACAAAATCAGTTTGGAATATTGAAGGTGATGAATGGTGGTCCAGAGTAATTTTCTAACTTGAAATCTTCTCTGTATTTCGATATGTATTTATAAAAACCACTACCAGTAAATCGATTCTTGGTAGACCACCAAATCAACCAGTGTTGATGTTCCATTTTTGCTAGTTCCTCGGCATTTTGCCATCAGCATGATACTTTTGTCCAATCAAAAAAAGGACAAAAAGTTTCTTCGTTTTTATGTTCCATTGCCAAATAGTAATACATACACTGTCTGCATTATAAATACAATCTCATTGGTTGTTTGACATATTTTAAGGCTGTCATCCCTTGAGTTCATTTCATGTCCATGTTGAAATTGAATCTTCCTGGTTCTTTGAGATAATTTAAGGTGTGGTTGTGAAGTATGGTGTCTGTGATAAGTTGTTTTTTGACAGAAATGGGTGATGATAAAAGATGAAATTAACACACATTTATACAGATGAGTGGAATAGAATTATAGTTATACATTGGGAATAAATTGTTGAAGCAGCTTTGAATGTTTTATGGTTTCTAGTTGATGATGGACCACCTTTGAATGTTTTGAGAGACACTGTGGCCTTTAGGAATCATTAGGCAAATGTTTTAAATATTGCTACATGTTGCCACTCCATAAAATGCATGAATTTTGTCTGTGAAAGGGTCTTTTGGGTGGTAGTCTGGATGACAGTGACTCCAGTCGAGAATCTTTCTTCCATTTGCATTCTGAAAGATGGTTGTGCTAAATTTGTAGATTGGTTTATAATTTATGAATAATGGTCCAGAGTCGGAGTATGTTGTTGGGTTGGTTCTTCTTTCATCCCATTGTCTACTGTATTTTGAGATATATTTGTAGAAACCACAACTGGAAAACGGGTGATGTCCTGTCCACCAAATTAACCAGTGTTGATGTTTTTTGATTTTTTTACTTGCCGAAGAGATGGACATAAATATGGTTTGTCTTCATGTTCCATAACTAAATAATAATATTTATTTGGTCTAGCTTTGAGATATGGTCTCGCTATTTCCTCTAGATAATTTAAAGCTGTTAGTGATTGAACTTTGTAAAGATCCATATCCAATCTTTTATGTTTAATTTTCAAAATATATCTGTGATAGATTTTGGTTGTTTTGAAAGATTAAGTGTTTTTTTTGCACTAATTATATTGCTGGTTGTTATGGTATTTTAGTGACTTGTGAATTAATTAGAATGTTGGTTGTTATGAAAGTTTGAGTGTTTTTTTGCATTAATTATATTGCTGATTCTTATGGTATTTGAGTGAGTTGTCAATTAATTGGATTGTTTTGGGGACAAAGATTTTGAGGTTGGTTGAATAATGACGAATTATTAATTGAATCGGTGCAAGTTGTTTGATGTGAAGGATTTTTTTGATGAGTTGTTTGGATTTTTGTCTGATCAAAAAGATAGATATAGATGGTTGGTTCTTCATGACGGTCTGGAAGATGCTTGTAATATTTTGTCGGGTAAAATAAGTAAGATTGAAAATTATTTCTTCACCAAGTTTGTACAAGGAGATCATTTTCATTGGGCGATTTGGTGGTGCGATTGTTGTCGTTTTTCCGTCAATACATTGAATAAGTTTATGAAAGAGTGCGAAAAGAATTGGGACGATAAGAGGTTCAATCCTTCGATATTTAGTGATTGTGGTCTGTTGTATGTTTCCTGAAAAGTGTATCAATTGGAAACTGTCTTGTGGATGTGTGAAAACACTGACAGATATAAAGTATTGGAATGTAGTTATCTTCCTTCGTGTTGGGAAGACTTCATTGCACAATTGAATAAGAAGGAAAACAGGTATGTGAAATTTTATGGGAAGAAATTTGGTCAATGTTATATTTGAGGTAATGTGAAGTGGAAAAACTTTTTTTCATTTCTTTTGGGTGAGGGCTTTGATAGCTTTAAGTTATTGCGATGAGGAAACCCATCCTTGCAGGGAGCATGGTTGAGATGAGTGTACTTCCTGGTACTGCTTTGGTATTATTTAGACATTGGTACGTGTCTAGGTGGCATCTCTGTAGCACTTTGGGTATTGGTTAAATGCCCTGCACCATCATGTCTCTTTCATGTTAGTCAACTTGCCCTTCGGGGTACAGGTATTAGACATTGATGGGTGTGGCTTATTGATATTTTGGTTCTTTCCTAAAGGGAAACGAAATATTTTTTTCTTTATATTATCTTATGTTATAAAATTGACCAATAAAATAAATTTGTGCAAATTTATTTTTAAAATATGATGAAATGTGAATAAAATTTTTAGATAGGCGATTTGCAAGCTGAGAACACCTTTAAACAAGGAACAGAAGAAATCAAGTTGGATAAAGAATAAGTGAATGTTTCTCAATTTCAATATTTGAAAAAGAAAATGGTGGATTTGATTGACATGTTGATTATAATGGGAAAACATATTGATATAATGGAAAATATGGATAAATGATTGTTTTGTTTTTTTGGAAGTTCCAATAGATATTGATTTAAATTAATTAGGATATATAGAAAGTAAAGAATATTTGAATTAGATTGTTGATTGTTTTTTGTTCTACAAATAAAAGATTTAAAATAATTGTTTATGAAATGAGACAATAATGAGACTGTTGTTTTTGATGAAATAACATGTTATATTTGAAAACTTAATTAATATACATGAATAAATTATTTTGAATTAACACAATCTGGAGAGTGGGTTATTACTTTTTCACATAAATTTAACATAAAGGAATGTGTGTTTTCATTAATACATTTTTTCATACATTAGTAAGCTATTGTGGTGAAAGTATTATGTTTACATGCACTAATTATATCTAAATTGTTCAGATTAACATGATTAAGTATAAGTTCTGAAATGAAACTGATATTCTCCTTTATATTTACATAATATTTTACATGGAAAAAATGTTGGTAGTGTTTGTGATGATGCTAATATATGAGATTTCCATCCTGGACTTATGATAAATTCAATATTGTTTATTTGAGATAATAAATCAGCTAAACTTATCATGTCTATTAATGATTTAACTTTGTAACCATACATTGTTTCGTATTTATTTATTTTATATTTAAGTAAAATACTTTTTAAAGTTTTTGCATAAGATAGTCTATTGTATTAAAATTGTTTGAAAGGTTTGTCTTTAATTTGTTGGAATATTTTTGTATTTTGACAACAGTTCAAGATTCTTTTGGAAATCATCTTGGTTTTGTCATCTTTTTTCTCGGGCATTTTTTATTTGTTTCGGTGTTGTCAGGATCACTTCTTTTTCTTTTTGACTTGTTGTGGATGCTTGGAAATATTTGATCCATGTTTCTTGAAGTGTTGGTCAAGTTTGATTCTTTGATGTTGGCGATATCGTCAGAGGTGGAATTTGACTTTCTTGGTTGTTTGTCGGTGACAAATAAGCCAATGATATCGTTAGAGGTGGAATTATTGGTGAGAAATTTGCTGATGATGTCATCAGAGTCAAATTTTGGTTCTTGATAAGTGAAAAATTCGCTGATGGTATCGTTGGAGTTTGGATTTGGGACGACTGGTTAATGCTGCTTGATATTGCATTTCGGTCAGTCGAGTTTTAGTTGTCGAGGGAAATGATATGTTGGATGAATTGGATACATGTTGTTCCATGTTTCTGAGTGTGAGTTATGGATATAAATGATTTGTTGTGATAATCTGAATGCTTTTAAATTTTCAAAAATGTCATATGGTGATGATATATCTTCTGTAAAATCACATGGAACAATTGACATAAGTTGATGAAAAACAGAGTGTAATGTTAGTTTGTGAATTGAATATGGCATGATGTAAAATATTGTTTGAATAAGTATGTCGTTTGCAAAAGTTAGTTGGAATGTTCCATTGTAATTTGTACTGTTTGTTCTGTTAATGAAAAATTGTACTAACTTGATAATGTGATCTTTTATAAAAAATACATTTTTTTTTTTTATTGATGCGATGGAAACTAGTAGACTCCATGGTGATTTTTTTGTTGAATTTTGTTTGAATTCTACAAGATGTTCTGTGGAGATTCTTTTTAGGTGACTTTTGTGACATAGGAGTGACCTCTGATTGATTTTATGTCTGTTTTTTAAGATTTTACCAAGTGGTCTTAAGTCTTTAAACAGATGTACAAACTAATCCAAGTTTTCTTTTATGAATGCAAATCCTTTGTTGAGAATGAGATTTAAATCTCGATGATTGCAGCAATATGTGCTCATTTTGAAGGAATATGTTGTTGTGTTCAATTTAAAAGAAATAAATATATAAATTTTGAATGATGTCAGTTGAAATTTGGACTTTGAGGAGAAACACTTAAAAAATCTGATTTTTTTGATAGGTTTGAATAAATGATAAGTTGGATTTGAATAATAATTGAGAGGTTATGAATATATTATATGTGTAATTGTTTATAAAATGATGTGTTTTTATAAAGACAGGTTAACTCTTAAAGTTGTGTAAGACTGAATAAAGAAAATATTTCTTGAAGGTGAAATGAAAATGCATTATCTGGTTCTGTTCGTGATTGTTTGTAGTGTGAAAGGAGATATGCCAGAATTATCATGCAATAATGGGATTATTTTACGATCTGCGTGCCGTGTGTTGTTTGTCCAGAAGGGATGGGACCTAGTGTGGAATGTGTTGGGGGAGTTCTTTATGAAGAAGATGTTGAATTGGAATGCATACCATGTCCAACAGGATATTTTTCTGATACACATGGAACTGATTCTTGTCAAAAATGTGAAAAATGTTTAGAATAAAAGAAATTTTGTAAATCTGAAAGTAATTCAGTTTGTTTGGATTCTGAGCATGGAATAATGGCAAAATTTATATTTGTGAAACATTTTAGAACAAAAACAATGAAAACAATTAGGTTGAATGATATTTTAATTGCTTTAATTATTTGTTTTACTGTGTTACATGTTTTGGTGGTTATTTTTCATTATTTGTTTATAAAATATAGAAATTATTAATTATGTTTTTTCCAGTGTTTTCCATAAAAATTAAATAATTCTGTGTTTGGTCTGATGCATTTTAAAGTATATCCCATCAGAGTGAATTTGTTTTTAATATTTTTCGATGTGCCTTTTATCCTGATGTTTGTTCTTGCTTTTGATCTTATATCGTTTGCATAATGTAGAAGACCATCCAAGCTTCAGTTGGCATCTATGCAGATGCTATTTGCATCGTTTCCTTTGCATATACTGTTTGGAGGCATGAATCCTTTGTAAAGTCTTTCTAATTTGCCACTCTTTATTTTTCTACCGGTATATTGACCCAATTTATGAAATCGTTTGAAAGGTTTCTTGTGACTGAATAATCCAAAACCGCTGTTCGGTATGCTGGATGGTTTGATCCTTAAATTGTTTTCTTTTGCTGAATGAATCCAACATTTATTTGTTTTTAGTGTTCTGTTTTTACATTACCATCCCAGTTTTGTTTTGCTTTTGCATGTCTGACAAGTTATAAGGAATCTATCCATGGTTAGTGATAAGTTTTGATTCCAATATAAAAGTCTCCACGTTTTTCTATAATACTTTTGATATTATTTATTTCTGTGTTAATATAACTTGGTAGATCTTTGATTTGGTATTGTAATCCTTTTTGTCAATTTGAAATTTCCTCAACAGTGTAAGGAACAATGTGAAAAGGATATCCTTCTTTGTTTTCAAAATGATAAAAAGCTTCTTGGAAAAGAATTGTTGAGAATAAACATTCATCTTCGTCTGTGAAAGCTTGCGGCCAATGTTGGTTTATTTGAATCATTCCTTTTGTAAATCTCGATTATTATGGACATGTCTGGATGTTTGGAGGTTCCTTTGCCAATAAAATGTGATTGTCATGTGAGATCAGATGATGTGACCATAAATTATTATGGTAAGTTTGTTTTTTTAAATTAAATTGAAAAAAATTAAGATTTATATATATATTTCAGATTTAGGTGTTACTTGTGATAGTGTTGATGGGAATGGAAGTGCAAATATGCTGCTGCAAATATTTGTTAACAAGATTTTTGTTGAGTGTTTCATGAAGAATCAATAGGTAAATAGTTAAGATCGGTTTTATTTGTGGAAAAAAAAAATGTTTTAAATAATTATTTTTTATTTTAGGTTGTTGGATTGTTTATTAAAAGAATATCAGCTGTCTGATAATACGTATACTTTTTGAAGATAAGCAATTCTCGTTCCAATGGTTCATCAAAGTCCATACAACCTATGCATTTCACAGAAGCTGAAGTTCAACAAATAGTGAGTTTATTTCAACATTATTATGCATCTGATAATCATGAAGTTTTGACATTTGTTGGAGAACAATATAATGAACGATTGGGTGTGACTAGTTGCATTTATTTGCATTTATTCATTAAATGTTGACATTGATTGTTTTAGAACTTCAATGATCAGATCGATAGGTGTATTAAATTCGATTTTTAATCAAATAATTTACAAGATTCACAATGTTGTTCCATGTAATTCTTGGGTTAGGGTATTTTTCGAGCAATTTCCCAGTAAAGAATTTAGTTCTTCAACTGTATTGGTAGATAATGTGAATGCCGAAATGTTTTTGGATACGCTGTCCAGAAATTTACAAAGTAATGATTCCATTAAATTGAACGGTGGATGGGAAATGAATGTAGTTATAAGTTATCTACCTCATGCTAGCCAAACTGATGTTTCTGTTTTGAACCAAACTAGAACTCATGTGAGACGTGCTACTTTGAATAAAACTGTTTCTGGAAGTGGGAAGCGTTTACCTGTCAAATATGATCATCAAATGCGATATGGTGTCTATATGGTTGAACCTGATTGTCAACCATATACTAAATGTTTTTACATAAGCATTTCGATATGTAAAAGTTATTTTGAAAATGATCAGTTATATAGACGTTTGGAATGTGGTGCTAAAATTTCTGAAGTTATAAATCTTAATGAAATTTCGGATTTGAAAAATTTCGAACTATAACTAATGATGATTTTCAGTATATTTATAACAATTGGTTGATGAATTTGGGGTATGATTTAGTTGTTTTTTATTTGGAAGACTGCGATGATGTTATTGTTTATGATTCTCAAAGCAATGGAACTAATTTAATTAAGTTGAATGATAAAGTAATTTTCTTGTGGATGCATGATGGTCATTATGATTGTATTTTGGATGTTGGTAAATTTTTATATTTTAGTTGGATTAATTTCTGTGTTAAATGTATGAAAAAGTTTGATTCTAAATTTACTCATATTTGTTTGTTGCCTAATATGTGTATTCTTTTCATGAAGCTGAACAAAATTTAAATAACTTTTCGAAATGTCCTAATTGCGATGTTATATTTTATACTGAATTATATTTGAGGAAACATTCTAATAAATTAAATTTTTATGATGTGAAAGGAAAGGTTTACAAAACTCCTTGTCAAATGTTTAAATATTCTGAATGCTGTTCCATTTTTAAGAGATGTGAATATTATGGTGGGAAATGGAGAAATCATGATTGTTCTCAAATATATTGTTCTTATTGTCATAAATTGCAGAAAAAACCTCATTATCATTACATGAAATGTGTTGATGTTGTGCAAACTGAATCTGTTTGCGATAAGTTGTTTTTCTTTGATTTTGAAATACGAAGTGACGGTGATGGTTTATGTTTTGATGTGTATTATTGTGTTGTTAATGTTGTTTGTAAGAAGTGTAAGGATGTCTCTTTTGATTCTGATGGTTCTGATGTGCAACATTGTTGTGGTTCGAGAGTGGAAATATTTTCTGGAGATGAAGGCATAGATTGATTTTGCAAATATATAAATGAAATGGATAAGAAATCTAAGACTATTTGGGTTGCTCACAATGGTGCATGTTTTGACACATTATTTATAATGAGATAGATGTTGAGTAAATTTAATATTACTCTGCAAGTTGTGATGAATGGTAACAAAATATTGTGTATGAAAATGTTAAATATTACTGTCTTGGACAGTTATTTGTTTTTCGGTAATTCTTTGAAGAAATTGCCTAAAATATTGAATATTGATGTGGAATGCGAGAAAGGGTTTCATCTGTATTTCATTTCTGATTTGAATTGTCGGTCCCGTTATCGATAAGAAATATTTTGAAATTTTGTGCATGGATGAGGATGAAAGAGTAAAATTTGAAGAATGGTTTGAATCTAAAATGGATAAAGAATATCATTTTGAAGAGGAAATTAACACTTATTGTTGCAATGATGTTAGAATTCTTAGACTTTGTTGTATCAAGTTTTACAATTGATTTAAAACAATGTGTGGTGTTGAACCATTCTTTGATGCTTCTTTGATTACCGTTGCCAGTATGGCTATGAGAATATTTCGATCTTTATTTATGAAACAAAATGCTATTGGAGTTATACCCAAAGCAGGTTATAGGAATGATGTAAATCAAAGTGTTGTTGGAATAATTGAATGAAAAGATTGAAAATTTCAGATGGAAATTAATTGCTGATGGGGAGATTAGAATAGAGAAACATTATGTGGATGGTTATGATGTGGAAAATAGAGTTGTTTATCAGTTTCACGGGTGTTTTTATCATGGTTGTATGAGATGTTATTCATCTGACGATTATAATAGCATTTTGAATATGTCATTTGGACGTTTAAAAGCAAACAGATTTTGTAATGCATTATTTGACACAACATGGTTTTAAGGTTATTGTAAACATGGGAACACGATTATAAGAAAGAAAATAACATAGGAAAATCTATGATATCATCTGCATTGCTGAAATTTGATAAGTATTTACCTTTACGCTCCCGTCAAGCTTTGTATGGTGGTAGGACATATCCAATTTGGTTAAAGAAGACATGTGTTGGTGCTGGAAAAATTAATTATGTTGATTTCACTTCACTTTATCCTAGTGTTCAGAAAGATTTCTCTTTTCCTATCGGTCATCCTTCTATTTTGATCAATAAGGAATGTGATGAGGTTGATTTTGATCAGTTTTGTGGACTGATTAAATGTGATATATTACCCCTGAAAAATTTATATTTTCCTGTACTTCCTTGTAAGTTTAATGGTAAATTGTTTTTCACTCTGTGTCGTAGTTGCGTTCATCTGAATGCTGATTGCCACCATTCTGATGAAGAGTGCACTTTGACAGGAGTTTGGTGCAGTCCAGAAATTAAGAAAGCTTTAGAAATGGGATATGAAATGAAGAATGTTTACCAAATATATAAATATGAATCCATCGGGGATATTTTTTCTTCCTTTGTTAGATATTTTTCTAAATTAAAACCAGAATCTTCTGGATTTCAAGCTTGTTGTCATGATCAGGATGGAAATTTGAAAAATTAATTAATTGATAAGTTTATTTCTGATTATTTTCAGCATGAGGGTGTATGTTTGGATAGATATGAAATGCAAGAAATTTGAGTAGGATTGTGCAATATCGTGAAATTGGTTTTGAACACTTTGTGGGTAAAATTTGCTCAAAATGAAGATAGAGTGAAAATGTTTTATGTTAAAACTTATGAAGAATTGAGTACTCTTCTAAAAAATCCTGTTTATGAAAATGTCCATTTCGATTATTTTGATCATAACGTTGTTACAGTTGCTGCTAGGAAAAAAACAAGTCATATTGCTTATGAAAGTAATACCAACGTTATTATTGCTTGTTTCGTTACTTGTTTTGCTAAATTTAGATTATATGATACTTTGATTTCTTTACCTCAAGATTCTGTTTTGTATTTTGATACTAATTCTATTGTTTATTATTCTGAAAACAGGGAAGAATCAATTGAATGTGGATTGTTTGGTGGACAACTTAAAAATTAATTAAGTCATGGTGAATTTATAACAGAATTTTGTAGTATGGGACCAAAATGTTATTCCTATTGTACTAATAAAGGTCGAGAAATTGTGCAAGTGAAGGGATTTAAGTAATGTTAATGTTAAGAAATTACTGACTCATGAGTTCATGAAAGTCGTTGTTAATGATTCTGATATTTTTGCCAATGTTGAGGAGAATCAAATTGTGAAAAATGATAAGTTATGTGTGTTTACCAAAAAAGTAAAGAAGAGATTTGGTTATACATTTGATAAATAAATTGTTCATGATGATTTCTCTAGGGTTCCCTTTGGTTGTGGAATGATTTCTGTTTATTCCACATGACCAAAGGGAATTTCTATTTGTTTTACAGAAATCACAGTTGAATGATATTACTATACCCTTTTGCCATCCTTTTGTCATGAATGTTGTTGGACCGTCTCAATCAGGAAAAACTTATTGGAAGAAGCTAAGAAATGAATAAAACCATTACCTTTGTTTGTATTTTATTTTTATAATGGTCGTTTTCAAGATATTTTTGAAAAAATTAAATTATTTAACAACATGCAAAGTTTGGAAGGAAAAAATGATTTTAAGTTGATTTTTATTAATTGCAGTGCTCAATTTCCCGATATTCACGATGTTCTAGTGAAATATGGAATTAAAGAAGGAATTCCATGTTTATTCGTATTTGACAATGTTATGTTTCTTTGCGATGTTAAAGACAATTGGAATAAGTTGCATAATTATGTCATGAAAGATTGCCATCACTCCAATGTTAGCTTGATATTTGTTTGTCAAGATCTTATGTATAGGGCTGAAAAATTTCGAATGATATTGAGTAATAGTAATTATGTTATTTTTCAAAATGTTGGAGATGAACGGAATCTATATGACATGTTTCAAATGCGTTAATTATCTAAAAAACTTGTTAAGGAAATAACTGAGGATGTTTTTGGTAATGGTGGTAGATATATAGTTTTGGATAACGTTTTGTCTTGTCCTTCCAACGCTAGAATACGAACTGGTGTATTTAAAAATGAACCTTTATTTGTATATAATAATTCTTAAAAATAAAAATTTATTTACAACATGTGCATATTTGTTCTTTTTCTTCTATTGGTTGTGATTTTGTGAACTAATTTTGATTTCTCCATTCGATGCCAAAATGTTTAAAGAAAAGTTTCATTTATTTCTTGTATATTAAAAAAGTTGTGGTAAAACTGAATTTAAATCGTTCGAAGCTAATAAAAAGTATAAAGACCACCAACCACACAAGTACGAATTATGTTGTTGCATCCTGAGTTACAAACGATTTTATTGCCAACGATTTTTTAAATGACATTGCACTGATTGTTTTTAGTAAAAACAATCAGTGCTGGATAATCTGTTATGGGTTTTTGAAACAAGTCCATTAACATATATATGTGTTAATTTTCTTTAATAAAATGCTTTACCCCTATCCAATTAGTTCCTTCTTCTGTTGACAGATCGGTATTCCATATTCAACCATGATTAAGATTTATTGCACAATTTGGAATATATGGATGATGATCTGCTGAATAAAGTCCCACAAAATCAGAAATTTTTTATTTTTTTTCCAGTATTTACAACTGTTTGGTGGTCAATGCTGTTGTTTTGAATTTTCTTTGGGAAGGTAATGTTTCTTGTATTGATTGTTCCATTTTATATATATTTTTTGTCTTTTTAGTTGAGAATATGAAAGTGTAAGTAATCGTCATCGTATCGATTCTTTTTTTTTTTGTTAAAAGAAGTATGTGTGAGTGAGGTTGATGGTGCTTCACTGTCTTCTCTTCCTGATGAAGATGATCAAATGTACCTGAACTGTTTTCTAAGTTCTTTAGTTTGAATGTAACTTATTGGAAATTTATTTTCTTTGAGAATAATTAGCAACTCTCCTATTTTATGTTGCGGTAAAACATAAGAAGATTTTTTCTTTAGATCTTTGCCAAAGTTGTGGACAAAATCTTCATAATTTACGTTGAATTTTTTTCCCATTTGGAAATTTTAATCCTCCCGATTTTGTTGCCTTTATTCCTTTTTGGATCAATTTTCCTTTTAATAATTGTTCTTTTCTTGTGATGTAGCTTTCTTTCCCTTTTTTTGGTTGTGGTAAGTTTTGACCTGGTTCTTCTTTGTTGTTTGTTTAAATGTGTTTTTGCTCTTGCTGCTTCTTGATATACGTTTCTCATTGGATCATTTGCTCCATATTTATTCATTCTATTTATATCCTTATTGATTGGTTAATTTTGATTTTAATCTTTGTATGGTGGCATTTTCTTGTAGGGTCTTTAATAAATTTGTTAAAATTGTGGGATCCACAAGTTGCAATTTGTTCATATTTTCTGACATTTTTTTTTGTTTGGCTGAAAAAAATAAATTTAATTATTGAAAACATTTATTTAAAAATTTAAGACCCTTATGCAATAAATCATGTAAAATAAATTTTTCAACATAACACAATTTCTCGTCATGTTTGTTCATTTTCTGTTTTGATAATTTGGATAATAGGATACATTGTATATCATTTATATCCAAAGGTATTTCTTCATTCAAAATTGACTTGCATAATTTTCTCAATTTGTTTCTGAATGAGTCTGTTAACATTAAAACTTGTTTGTCTGGATTAACTTTCAAAAATAGGGATAATTTATTTCAAAAATCGTTTTTCTTTTGAAAATTTGAAGCCAAAATATGAGGTGATTTTGCTGCCAAATTAAACATTGTAGTCCATAAATTTGCCAAAGCTTCTCTTTTGCCAACTTGATCTACATCACTAGTACTACTACTCTTTGTTAATTTCAGAATCACGTGAATCGACATAATTGCATGGGTAATTCTCAATTTCGTGACAGAGTGATAATCTTTTTGAAGTTTGATTGCGGTTTTCTTCTTCTTCTTCTGGTTCTTGGTCTGAATGATTTTCCTAATGTAAAATTTCTAATAATTTATTTCTTTTTGGATTTGAATGATGCTTTCTTGTTTTTTTGATTTCATTCATTTTTTTTAATATTTTTACTTGTGAATTTATTTTCCAAAATTCCATGATGTCGAGAACTTCTTGTTTGCATTATTAGGTAAAATAAATATAATCTACAATGATTGAAAAAAAATATATATTTTGTCCATATTTACAAGAAAAGAAGTTAAGTAATACTTATAATTTATCTTCGAACTTTCTTAATAATGTGAGTTTGCAATGGAGCTTTTTTTGGAAATGGTTGATATCTTTTTATCACTTTTGGTTGACGTAATTTAAATTGAAATGGATATTTTACAAGAGTTGGTTTGTTTAAGTACATCAATGTCTTTGCAGATTTTGATGAATTCGACATATTTTTCAATACATTACTTCTTTGTAAGGCATTGTCATGAATCCAAAGTTTGCACCTTGATGGAAAAACCTGATGTGATGAGTTATATTTTGATTTGCCAGCACAGTGTAAGTGATGTTAACAGACATAGGAGTTTTGCTATCGAAAGGCAAAACTTTCAAATTGCTATCTTCGGCCGGAGGAATTTTGTATGCGATGTATGCACATTCTTTTGCATAATCATCATAATTAAATGGTAATTCTTGATCATCATTTAAGTTTAATGCTTTTCTTAAATGAGAATAACCTTGAGAATTTATGGTAGGACCTCTGTTGTCCGTTTACCGTAATACAAAAATTGGTGATTCCTTCACAATTATGATGGGTTGGGGGAATGAATGCATCCCCGTTCTAATAATCTTGTCGATTGGCAAAATAAATATATAAATACGGTCTGTGACCGTTGAAAACATTGGAAATGCTTAGGGAACTCATCCCTCTACTGTGAGGTTTGGTAGTAACTCTTACTTCGTTTAAAAATATTTGCAAAACTTCTCCATCTGTTTGCAGCATTTTGTTTAAGGTGGCTTGTATCTGTGCTTTGGGTGTTACAAATTTCAAGTGTAAATAAAATTCTTATAATTTTATTTTCATTTCATCTAATTTTTCTAAATTTGCACCTAATTGACCAGCACCCACATTGTTGCCAGATGCATTTTGCACTCTGTGATGGAATGTGGATTGTGTTGCAATGTAGTTATGTTCTGACATTGTTAGTATTCTACAATTGCTATCTTTATTCCATTTGAACGAAATATCTGCTCGATGTCAAGTATTGATCTCCATCATAGAAAATGGGACAGAATAATTTATCCGCCACATATCTTGGGTTGGCATTTACCACACTTGATCGTCACTTGCCAGCACCTACATTGTCGGTTATTTTTCTGATGTCAGCGTTGTCTGCAGTAACCTCCAATAGGTAACTCCAGCCATACTGGTATGCATAGCCTTTTTTTCCATCAAAAGATTGATTGCATTTATGACTTCCATGCTGCTGGAATGAGCAACTGTCATGGAAACCCCATTTAAACTTAATTTGAATGATTTTGATCAGCAATTTAGTAGTCAAAGTATGTAATCCACTATGGTTCTGGCAGACAGTTTGTTGTTGGTGTTGCCCACCCTAAAGGAAATCTTTGCAGACATACAAGTGTCTTGTAATTTCCATAAATTGCCGGTGAAAGAAGGTCTGGTAGACGTGAAAGTGTCAGAATCGGCATCTTCTCTTGCTTTTATGTGAATGAGAGTTTTTCCCACAATTGAATCGTTATATGGAAGTCGATCGAACATGGTCATAGGATCTGGAAATAATTCGGTTTGTCCTGCTATTGGTTCTTGATTTCTTTCATTTAAAGTTTTTGCTTTCTTTGGTGGAGTATGACCTTTGTTTCCATTACCATATAATTTTCTTGTTATTTCCATAGAACGAACATTGTTTCCGATAAATTTTTGTCCTGTGGTAAACATGTTGGCGATTTATCTGAATTGTTTTTTTTATTTTGATAAAATATTTTTGTCAGGAGAATGTTTCTTTTTTGTTGGATTTTCCACTGCTGTTTCAAAATCTGTTTCTGAAATTTTTCTTTTAACTTGCAGGAAAAAATGCATTGTTGCTCTCAATTCCGCTTGCCGTTGATTTCGTTTTTGCTCTTTTAAATGGTTCTCTCGTCTTTGTGCCACGTCGTTATAACGGGTAATCTGTTGTCAGGAACTCCACCGTATTTATACATTGTTTCATAAGGAGTATTTTGTAATCTCACCATCTTTGTGTTTCCACTTTGCGCACGGTCAATATATGATTTTTCTAATATAATACCATGACCTGATGGATAATTTATTCTGTTGACAATCTGTTGTTTGTAATAACTTTTCAAAGCTTTTTAAAAATATCACTCATTTTATAATAATATATACGTTAGATCCAGTTGTTCTTTTCCAGTTAAGGATCCTCCGTTTACATACTCCAACTCAAAATTGACGGTTTTATAAACTTCCAATGGTATATCAAATAAATAACTGGGCACTTTGTATATGATGTCTTTGTAAATGCTAATGAATCTTTTTTGTCAATGACCAACATTAAGTTTCTTTGAAATATAAATACTTGCTTGCAATTGAGATCTTGTGGAAAATTTGCATTAGTACTTACTTTAATTTTTTTTCCAAATTATTTGATAAAATATTATTTCTTAAAAAATCCAATTTACATATACAATTAATTAATGGCTGTCCTTCATTGCCGAAGATGACTGTCTGGTGTTTGAGTTGAGGCATATCCTCCATTCTCAAAACAAGATGCCTTGCACAATTCCAAAGCCAGTTGGTGTTGTGCCTCCACCAGACTGCCTCTGGTTCTCAACGCCTGATACAATATGGTGCACAGGAGTGCAACGGACATTGTTGATGAGGAGATCACCCCACAGTAGCAACTCGCTTGCTGGTTGATGCCATCTGTTGGCCTCAGTTGTGGCTCCTCTGCATGCCATCTGGTGTTCACGCCATTGGTTCTAGGATGAGCTCTTCTGCCGCTTGCACCACCAGACATCCTGCTGCCAATGTCTGGACCTGTATCCTTACGTAGGGAGGCATGAGGGTACTATCACTTGCCCAAGGTGAACCCTCAGACTAGTGGAGGGAAGGAGTGGTCTACGATATAACTTGAATGAACCTTGAATATAAGAAGATCTGAAGTCTTCAAGTCTTATTTTTTGCAAATGTTCCTGTAATGTTCACATGGTACTGTTTAAAATGCTGGCAGAAATTTCAAAACGTGTACATTTCAGTCTTTCTTTTTCCGCTTGAAGTTTGATGGATATCATAATTTTTCAATTTAAAATTTTATTTGCCACGAAATTTAATAATGCTTTTCCTGCAAGTTTGCCAACTGCCCCAATTAACGGAAAAGCAACACCGCGTTGATATTTTATATATTTGGATTTTCTTGTATTTCTCTTACCAGATCCAAGTTGATAAAATCTCCTCCAATGAGGCTTACCAGTGTAAATTGCAGTTCCTCCTCATTGACATGAAATCTTTCACTTTTTTCTCCAAACATTCATTACAAATACTGTTCTGTGATAATTTAAGTTAAAAACTTATTGACAAATTTATTTGCAGCCCACGAAATAATTTGACATCCTGCTTGTTTTGCAAGAGCTTTTGCAATTGCTTTGTTTTTTGTGCTTAAGAGACATCTGCCTCATTGATAACATATATATCTCCGTTTTTTTCCCACTCCAAGTTAAGTATGTTTCTGAAAATTCCTCTTCCTCGTTGTGATGAATATCTCCTCCTCCTTGTTCTAAGTGCCAATTCTTGTTTTCAATTTTTCAATCCTTTATACACGATTGCATTCAAAACAATCTTACCACTATCGAATATGATTTTGTTTTTGTTCATATCTAATACTTTAAAATGCAAATTATGAATTATTCCAGATCGGAGTTTTCTTTCATGATTGATTGGCGAATAAGATTCTATTATGTGATCATCGTGAGGATTATACCATTTCAATGGTGCAATTAACATTGTTTGTTGTTGCTCATATCACATCCAAGAAACATAAAATTCAAGCCTGCACTTTTGTCAACAACATGTGAACCTTTGATCACCTCAATTTCTTTGGCTTTGACTGACCTGCTAAATCGTTGTTTAAACATGAATTCCATAATATCAAAACCTAACATAAAAGCAAGTGGGTGACCGAAAGTTAATTCTACTTTGACATCGTAAACGGGATAGTCTGCATAGATGCTTTGACCGACTTTTCTAAATTGGTTCAGTGGTTTGTGATCGATGGCATGTCTGTCTGCCAGATTTTGTGTCAGTAGAAACCAATATTCGAAAAACATATTGAAACTGACAGATGTGGTTTTGGAATCTTCCACAAAAAAATTCAGACCAAATTGAGACAAATGTTTGTTTAACATGAAATCCTCTTGGAATCATCACCTTGTCGAATTCGAAATTAGCAATACATGAAAGCAAGTTGTCGGACTCATTTTTTATGAAATTTTCCACTTCAAAATTTAGTTGAAAATAAAAATAATTTTCGTTTGTTTTATTCATGTTAGATAGAACATTTCATTCACTGAAATATAAGTATTACTATCTCTTGCATTGATAAGAGGTCCAATTTCTACCACGAAGTTGTTAGTCGTATTGGTTCTGTACTCAAAATTCTGATTGCTAGTAAATTGATAATTCATACTGTTTTTAATTCCTCCAAATAAAATGTTCCTTCCAACAGTTCTCCATGTAAATCTTCCATAGCGTAAGTAATGGGATCTGTTTTATAAACTTTCACAATCACAAACACTTCTTCAGACCATCGACGGGTGCTTCTTTTCTGAAACAAATTTTTCATAAGACTGACTCTGACTCGCTGACCTTTACGCAAAATTTTTCATACAGGAAATTTTTGGGAACGATGACTCCCTTCCTGTAAATGTCAAAAGGTGTTCTTCTGGCTCCCAATTGCAAATGAGGACTTTCATTATAGCGTTCTGGTATTGCATCCAAAAAAGTCACATAAGTTCCCAAATCAGAATTGTTCAATAAGTTAAGCACTCTAGAAATCATTAATTTCAATTGACTGATCAATCTTTTGACCATCGTCGCTTTCATATCTCTGTTCCCAGTCGAAAACATTCTATAACTTTTTCCTTCGAATTCATTCAATTCTCTAATTTTCTGAAATTCATTTCCCATATCCATTTGAATTAATTTTGGGACAACATCGTTTTTATTGTACTTTTCTTCTCATAAGACACTAACAAATTTCATATATGCTTTGTTGGCAGATTTGGTTTTCATGGGTTTTGCCCAAGCGAATCTACTGTAAACATCTATAATGACTAACAAATACCTATACATATGATTGTATCCTCTCAGTTTCTTTAAATCAGCCAAGTCAATTTGCCATTGATAGTTTCCACAAGTTCTGTTTGCAATCTTCTATATCTTCATCTTGCAGGAGGTAATAACCTGTAAAGTAATTGCTGTTCTTTGTTCAAAGCTTGTTCTCCTTTCAATAATCTTGTGAATCTTCTCTACTTATTTTCTTTTGTCTATTTTTCATTATTTTAATTTTATTTATATACAATATCAGATTCATAATTCTTCTGTACCAAGAAGAAATAAAATAGCTGTTGCTTAACTCATTTTTTCAAATATGATAAATTCACCTTGAAAATAAACAGAGAAATATTATTCACACGATTTACAATTGTCGGAATAACATTTATGAATATGTTTAACACATTGAAGAACTTTGTTCTTATTATTAATTATAATATCGATAACTATAGACTCATCAATTAAACTTAAAATATTACAATGATCTTCAATAAATTGAATAAAATTATCTTCATTATCTATAAATTCATAAAAAAAACTAAAAAATAATTTTGATAAATAAGTAAAACATACTTTTCTGTCAAAGGAACTTTTGCAAGTTCATCTTCATCATACTTGTCATCATCATATTGAGGTAGATGAATGATCTTCAAGCTTGATACTCAGAAAATGATTTCTGAGCCCCAGATGGGGATCAAACCCACAACCTTCTGATGACCGGTTAGATGCTCTAACCATTGAGCTACCGAGACTCAGATGGTGAGCTAAGGTGCAAATTTGATATATATGTGCGACCTAAGCGGAAGCCACTATATATTAATAATGATTGAAGCAGTTTGATGTTTGAGAAACGTGAGAGCTTGGATATATCATTCATCTACCTTAATATATCCAAGCTCTCATGTTTCTCAAACATCAAACTGCTTCAATCATTATTAACATATAGTGGCTTCTGCTTAGGTCACACACATATATCAAATTTGTACTTTAGCTCACCGGTTAGAGCATCTAACTGGTCATCAGAAGGTTGGGGGTTCAATCCCCGTCTGGGGCTCAGAAATAATTTTCTGAGTATTGAGTATGAAATCATTCAGCTACCTTAATATATCCAAGCTCTCATGCTTCTCAAACATCAAACTGCTTCAATCATTATTAATATATAGTGGCTTCTGCTTGGGTTGCATGTATATATTGAATTCGCACCTTAGCTCACCATCTGAGTCTTGGTAGCTCAATGTTTAGAGTGTCTAACCGGTCATCAGAAGGTTGCAGGTTCGATCCGCATCTGGGGCTCAGAAATCATTTTCTGAGTATCGAGCTTGAAGATCATCTACCTTAATATATTCAAGCTCTCACGTTTCTCAAACATCAAACTGCATCATCATATTCTTGTTCAAAGTTAACTCATTTTCTTTTTCCACTTGATGATTCAACACAACTTTCCCTCTCGAGATGTTCTTGCTGCATTCGACATATTTCTCCAATATAATCATTAAAATTAAGATATATAATATTGAATCTGTCCACTTTTTTGAAATTGAAATTTCTGAATGTTTCAAATTCTCCTCATTGATCCAATTCTGATAAAGATCTCTTTTCAGTTGATACAGAAGGGTTATTGTTGAATTTCATAGGTTTTGATCTCAGAGGAGTTGTTTTACATTTCTGATAACCCAAAATTATATTTTTTGAAGGTATCATGAGATTCGATAACAAAACATTCTTTCAATGTTTTCGATATTTCCATCACAATTTTGTCATCTTCATTTCGTTTTATCAACTTTTTAATGCAGTGACAAAGTTTTGAGATATCAGATTTTGATATTTCCAAAAACATATCTCTTATAAATCGAGATCCTTCTTCCACATCAGGATATGTTCTGTATAGATTAAAATTTTTCTTGGTATCATCATAACAGATTTAAATTTGACTATAATTGTCATAATTCAACAACGCATGAACACATATGGCATTAACTTTTTGATAAAGTTGCCATTCTAAAAAAAAAATTAAATCCAATTTATTTCCCAACTTAAATTTCTTTTGCACAAGTTTAAACTAACAGATGCAGTATTCAAATTCTCAATTCCCAAATCATCCTCTGTTTCATTTTCCTCATCATTGTGATAACCTTCATGTCCACAGCCAATTATTTTAAAGCACACATTACTTCTAATTATCAATTTCTTTTCATTCACATTATTTATATTTTTGTTGTAATGTGAGAATGAAAATGATTGCTATTTATGGTATACTTCATAAATCTCATACGATCCACTTTCATCTGACCGACTGTTCCAAAATTAAAATCGAGAATTTTATTATCCAAAATATCAGCAATATTTTCAAGATATCCAGCAGAATCTAATTTAACTTTTGCTTTATCATAACTAAACAAATAATTCATAAAAGAATCGAAATATTGGTAACATTTATCACATGTAAATATTTCCAATATATTTCTTCTTAAGAATTTATTATTCGTTGCTCTCAAAATGACAAACCATTCCAAATTAAATTCTTTAACCTTTTCTCTCAAGCATGGAATACAATAAGGAGTAACAGAAGATATATTCATCCAGTTAGAATGTTCACTAAGTGGAATTGCATTTTTAATAGATAAATTATTAAAACATTTTGCATAACCCAAATGAAATGTTGATTTGTGAATATATTCATTTTCATTAACAACTATTGATGACTTAATATAATTTCTCCAATAGTATTCTCCAGGATGTTCTATGATATTTGAACAACAACAAAAATCATAAATACAAAAACCCATGGTCATTTTATAAAATATATAAGGAACCAACATCTTAGGAAAGTCATACCAACAGTTGAAAACTTTAACCAAATATGTATATTCATTTCTTTTAACAATTAAACCGTTGTATCTTTCATCAAAATCTTTACTGACAATCCGACTTTTACTGGGTTCACCAATACACAATTTTCTATATCTTTCTAAAAAACTTTTATGTTTCAATTTATATAAAGCAGAACAAACGTACAACCTACATAGATTTATATCATAAGGATAGTGTTCCAACAAAACAGTAAAAACAAATATGGTTTGAAATTCATCGATACCTTCCTTATCGAATCTCTTTCAACCTCTATAAGCCTCACATAACATTGAACAATAATAAACCAATGTGAAGTACACCGCTCAAAATTTTATGGTAATTAAGTATCTTATTCAATTTATTAATGATCTCTCAAAATACATCGATTTTGAATACTTCTTGCTTGTATATTCATGAATTTTTTAGCTAACTTAAATTTTGTTTCTCAAATGAAGAAATGTGAAACTTATTACGTCTTTGCTGGTTTCAAATAGTAAGTTTCGTCTTCTTCTTAATAGATTTAATAATTTTTTTTTCTTGTTTTACAATAACATGTAACTCTTCTTTCTTTCTTCACGTATTTCACTTAATTCGTGATATTTATTACTGACATAACAAAATTCTTCAAGTTTGCATCAGATTTTAAAATTCATATCTTCTTGAGAACTCGTGCAAAATTCACCTGTAAATTCTTTGTTTCTGATAATATTTTGATAATACACTTTTTTTTGCATCCAATTTATGTTTTGACATAATTTGCAATTAGTGTTTTCTCTCAGTTTTACGTATTCTGCTTCTTGTTCTTCTGTTATTTTGGATAATTCTTAATATTCTTTTAATTTTACCCCATTTTTTTTTTTTTTCAGAATAAAATCTAAAATGAGTCAAAGAAAAAATAATGCAAAATTATTATTTCAATACAAACCAAATCTGACTCAAGAAGACATTAAAGATTTAGTGAATTGGTCATACCATATGATTGAAGAAATACAAAAAGAACTACTAGATCATTTTCACCAACCAATTGAAAGTGAAGAATATCTCTCTATAAACAAAGGTATTTTATTCATATTTTAATTCCATTTATATCACACAAATTCTCCAAAATCAATCAAAACCTACCCTAAAATTACAAAGTCAAAATCTACGTATTTTCGTTTTGCAATTGCAAACAATTTTTTATCTGTATAATACCCTTCAGCAGCATGTCCATCTTTCATAACCACATGTGGTAAAATCAAAATATCTTCCTGAAATTTTAATTCATAATTTATATCCAGCAATTGCAAAACATTGCCATCAAACACACTGATAAACATATTCTCATATCGACTTCTCACATTTATTTTCATAAACATTCTTTCATAAGATGAATAATTAATTTTAAACAATTCAATTCTGACCAAACCACAAGGATTCGTCCTATTAGGTTCCCTTTTTTCAACTTCTCCACCAATATTCCATCATATCATTATCTGCAAATCTTTCACCACATGTTGTAAATTTGTATCATAATATTTATCAAACATAGTCAATCTTTGTACAACTCCATTTATTCTTTCATACAAATTAGAAATATCTTCATCTCCCAAAATCCTCTCTCCAATAAAATAAAAAAAGGAATGGCAAAATACCGCATCCTGTAACACATGACTTTCATAAGGAGAACCTGACCACACCATATCTTTATCTTTACTCCATCTGATAGGTTTAAGCAATTTTTATCTCAAATGAGGTTTATAAACACTTTCAGAATCCTTGTGTTAAAATTTCACACTTTTTGCAATTATTTTCTCCATACTCGTTACAATCCCTTAACAAAAGTCGCCAGAATTTCAAACTCGCAATATCTGCAATCTGCAAGCGCTATCACTTTCCTTTGATAATACCCTTCAGTAGAATGAGCGTCTATAAATTGAACACTACGTACAGTCAATATGTCATCCTTATATTTTAATTCATAACTAACATTTCTTAATTCCAAAATGTCACCACTGAACCGACCTTCTACCATTATTTTTTCATGTTTGGTTCTAACATCTCTCATCTTAGTTCCATTATTTTTCCCATAAGTCTCATAATTAATACTAAACAATTCAATTCCAACCAAACCACAAGGATGAATTCTATCAGGTTCTTTTTCTTTGACCGTTCCACTAATATGAGATCTTATTCTTATAGTCAAATCTTTAACTGATTTTAACCATCAAGTGGTTGTATCGTAATCATCATCAAACAAAGCAAACTTTTGCTCCACTCTGTTTATTGTAGGATACAAAACAGATACATCATTATCTCCCAAAATACGGTATTTCACTGAACTCAGAGGTGGCACCCTATCACTTGTTAATCTTAAATTTGAAGTTGAATAAGGCAAAGTTGGTGTTATAAGATCCTTGTCTGCTCTATCGGTATATCGGTATATTTCAGCATTTCTTGGGTTTGCTTTTAATCCATAAATAGCATCTTGATAAAACTTTACAGTTTTTGTGATTATTTTGTCAACATATTGTTTCTTGTACATTTTTTTCCAGAAAAAAACAACAGCAAATAATAAAAAGGAAGATGAACCAGAATTTGTTGACGAAGATCAGACACTCGGTGATGGTTTGGACACGATATGGTTAGACGACGAAAAAAGTTATGGAAATTATGAACATAATTTTGAAAACAAATCATTTTGTTTAATCATTATGTAAGTTAATATGTTACAAAACAACGTCATTAAAATATTTTAATTTTAATCATGTTTCTTTTTGAATTTATTCCCTGTCCAACTTACATTCCCTTTTTCCTTCTGTAAAGTCGATTTCCCATATAATTCCACCTTCTTTTACTCAATTGTCTCAATTGATGAGAATCAGCAATAACGTTTTTCATCATATTTATATACGCTTTAGTAAACATCTGCAATAAATTTTTTTCTATTTTTTTCAGCTTTTTTTTCTCATTGAGAATGAGTCAGATCCATTTAGGACCACTGCCAACTTTGGCTTGGAGATTTAGTGAATTATGCAATCAATGTCATTCACATCAGGAGACATTGAAAAAATTTCAGAAAAGGTCAGAGATGGATCCGAATCTTTTTTTCCTCTTTTCTAACAAATATAATGGGACAAATCTCTTGTCAGTTCCTTAGATGCAAACACTACCCTTTCCTCTTTGGTTATTTGGTGGATTTTGCGAAAGATCTGCACATCCTCTGAAAAAAAACCCATCAAGTACCAGATCTACTTTAGTTTTCTGATAAATCTTGATAAGTCTTTTGAAAGCATATCAAGACTGTCAAGAACTATAATAATTTGAACTTTGCAATGCTCCAATTTGTCTTGCACACAAACCAGGACTATATGCAAGTTCATTTGTCTCAGTCCTCATCCTACTTCTTCAAATTCTTCAGTCTATTTTCTTCACTTTCCACATTACGTTTGATTTCAATTTTAATTTTCTGTAAATAAGTTAAAGTTTGTTTTGGTTTCTAACTCTTTAACTCATCTCTCTCATACACCACTGCAACTTCCTCTGATTGTTAATATTCCACAAAAAAAACTGTACCGGTCCGTCATAGTTCAAACTGTATGATATGAATGTCAATGGTTAGGACTTACATGGAATCAGAAAATGCACTTCAATCACAGAGACCAAATGGAGAAAACTTTAACTTTTCTCCATAGACTTTTGTACTTTCCACCAAGAAAAAAAACACAACGAGTATTTCTTACTTCCCTTTTTTGATTTACATTTGACACCTTTCTCTCTCTCAAAAATCACCAACCTCAAGGAGAAAATATGCAGGATCAAAACAGGAAATGCATGTATGATACTATCCCTGTGGAAAAAAACACACACACAAATCTGCCTTTAAGTTCCAGACCAAGATCTCCAACAATTCAGAGTTATTGTTTGGTACCTTGAATATCGAGAACAAAGCCACGTATAACTCTATTGGTGATCCAAAGCATCAACAAAAAAAAAAAAAAAAATAAAAAAGACAGGCAGCACTTATCAATCTTATCATTGAAGTTCTAGAATGATCAAAAAAGAAAACCAGACATTTTTGAACTTGAACCACAAAAGAACTTCACATTCTGCAACTTCGAAGGCAAAGGAAATAACTCAAGAAAAGCTGGAACAAAGTCAGCAAGCTATCGTCTCCATGATCCTGAACTGTTTGATCTATCTGTTTATCTTCCTCCACCACATCCGACCCTTTTATTACAACTAAAAACAGAAAAAAGTGCAGAAAACCTAGCAGAATAGAAAATTGATGAGTCTGTTAAGTCTTCTCCACAATAACTTTTGGTAACAGAGACTTCACATCAACAAATAAACTGCTAAACAAAAAATACATCTCTCAATGTTTAGAATTATGAAGATCCAAATTTATTCGAAAACATCCTGTGATTGTCCGAATAAGAATCCTAACCAGTCAAAGAATGACTGGAATAATCAAACTAATCTTGCTAGAAAGTTGCAAAATGTAACTGTTCCTCCTCATGACCCGACTGTCCCAAAAGAAGGTATTGGACTTTACTTCTCAAAACTTCAAATAATCAGGGGCAAGAAAGACTTCAAGTTATTTCCTTGTCCCTTTTTTCCCTATCGAACTCCAGAAAGCAAGATGAAGCAATTTTAAAATCTGAAATCCTCTTGTCATCAATCAGAAGGTTTTCCAGATCATTTTTAGAATTAGTCTAAGTTTGCAAAAAGTCATCAATGTGTATACGTCAGCAACACTATGACTAATTTTTCCCTTTCCAACCAACTTTGATATTTTCCAAGTCCCTTGTAAAGGTGGGCACTATTCCACCTCCTGAATTCAGGGACAAAACAGGCAGTGTTTTCCATTGCCAAGCTGGAAAATGACAACACAAGTTAAGCTTCTTCAACGACATTGCATCTTTTCCAAAGCTACAGCCAGTCAAGTGACAACCACAGCAAACAAAAACATAACTCGTTGTTCGAAAACGTTGGAAAAAGAAAAGTTAGTCATGGGCATCAATGATAAAATGTACTGTCCCAAACCACAAAATTTTGACAGTATTGGAAGTTGTTGGTACAGCAGTGAAATTGAACACCAGAAAAGTCATTGCAATAGTGTAACTTCAAAACATAATTTAAACCGCTAAATCTCTGATGATCCATCAACTTCTTTTTCAACTCTCTAATCTCCACATTGATCCCATTGATATTCATCATCCTTGTTCTGACTAATTTATCATATTTGTATTACTTATATACTTTTCTGAATATTTTAAATATTTATAACAACTTACCTTGGTTTAATCGTTTAATATTCGTTCTTACTCAGAATTCAAATTCAAAACACCTCTCACAAACTTCACCAATCACTTAAAACACACACGTGTGAAAGTAAACTCTCAAAATCACAACTTTCTAAGTGTTCTCACTTCAAATTTAGATTCGAAACAAACTACCAACCGTCAACAAATGCATGACTGCTTACACATGCTCGCTTAACACCCGATCTGCATACAACAGCAAACTTCCCTTATTGAAAGTCGCTTTGCTAGTCAAAAATTCTCAAAACCAACTCCACAGAACTCATCCCACCGTTGAAATTAACAAGTTCACTAAAAATAATTTCAATCCGACTTTGCCATCATGCAAAAATTTGAAAAAAACAAAAACAAACAATTTTGCTTATGCAAATCATTTCAAGTACTGCTTGCCAACTTGTGAAAACACAATAGTGACATGTTCCAGATTATTCAAATTTTTCCCGTTTAGTCATTGCTTTTCAAACAAACCATTTCTTCGAACCGCAACTGCAAAATCTCGCATCGCTTGGTCTCAAAAAGCTTCAAACACCAAAATTAACTCCTCGAAAATCTTCCTAACGATGAAAGGAACAAGTGAGTGAAAAAATCAACTCAAACAGACTTTGCAATGAACCACGAGATCCAAAAAGCCATTTCTTTGAACTCCGACCACAAGAAACCACATTGCTTGGTCTTGAAAAAGCTTCAAACCACAAAACTAACTACACAGAAGTCTTCCTGGCAATGAAACGAACAAGTGTGTGAAAAATCAGCCCAAACGGACTTCACAATTGACCACAAAATCTGACAAATTCACCGACGACCGCTATTTTACTTCTCGAGCCTACGCAATTACTCTTAGACCTCGCCAAACTTTCACCATTACTTCGCTTTCTGAGTGAGCCTGCTATCACATGGAGTGGTCACCCACTCACCAGGCTTCTCATTAAAGTTCCCATTAGAATTGATAATAGAAAAATTAGAGGTCACCTACCCAGTCACTAATCCCTAATCCGCCCTTCCCATTGGTCCATTCAAAAAATCCAGCCTTCTGATTGGTAATTTTTTTTGCATGAAGGCCAAATTACCCTTACAACTGGGATCATACAACGACTTCATTCATTGAACCAAGCACTCCTTCGTAAAGTTATCGCTTTGCTGTTTACCAATTGCTTCTATTTCATGAAGTGTTGTCAGTGCCTCAGAACTTTCAATCTCCTTTGTGTCCAATACTAACAGTTCTTTGCTCTCTTCCATAAAGGGATTACCCAGGTCTTCCATTGAAGGGATTAGTGCCTTGACATCTTTGAAGGACTTCTCCTGGAATGATCTATGCTCTTCATGATGGTTTGTATTGACGTCATTCTTCGATGTGTGTTTTATCTCATCTTCAAACTCATTTACTACCAGTGCTATCTTTGGTCCAGATACCATCCAGCGTCTTAGAGCACTTGGGCTTTCTGTCAAACCAACTGCACCACCTTCTCCTTTCACAATCGCATTCTGTTCATGCGCTTGATCAATAACAATAGCCGAGAAGCGATTAGATGACTTGCTAACAGTAAAGAAACCCTCGTTAAACTTACATGCAACTTCTGGTGCTGTTTGATGTAATGTACACATATCCAACAAATGAACAGACAACCAGCGAGTGTAGTTTTGATGGTTCAAGGCAAAGAACCATGGCAGCATCCTAGCAATGGAATTGACATACAAAGGAAAGTTAGCCTGGCGGATGGACCTCAAGAAAACAAGTAGCAATAACTCAAGCTGCATAGTTAGACGCCAGAAATGGAACTGGGGCACTTGCAATACCTGTTGAGCACACCAGGTGTCAGATGAAAGGGCGCACTCATTTTTGTCAAGGTCTTGATGGTATTTTGCATATGCATTCTGCAGCAAGACATACAAGGCGCTTACAGTCACTTGGTGAGCCTTTTGTGTCTACTTGATGTTTGCCACCTTGATGAATGAGTCAGCAGTCCCAGCAGAAGCAACATCAGAATCTACTAACGAAGCAGTCCAACCACTGTCTTCTAACCAACTTCCAAGCAACTTGAGGAAGGCTTGTTCAATATGCAAGCCACCAAACATAACGACAAACTTAATCTCACCATACAAGTTGCTCCAACTGCACTGAATCTGCTTTGCTAATGCATAGAGGGGCTGGTCAAGAGCGATCACAGGTACTTGATCTGGGTTGATTTTTTCCACAGATGCTTTAATGACATCAATTGAATGCTTTATCATAGCGACTGACTTGGCTTGATTCGGGAAGAGGGGTAATAGAGCAGATACCACAAATGTTGCAAATGATATGATACTCTGTATTAGGCCTGCATTACAATGATAAGCTGCCCAGAAGAAACTCTTTCCATTTTCTAGGTTCTTAGATTCGATTAGACTGTTCACATTTTGAAACCAGTTTATCTCTTCTGCAAGAGCTATACCAACATTGTCGTCATCTGCAGTTTGTTGCTGAGGCATTTTTAGAACAGGGGTGTTCTTGTTTGGGAGAGCAGCTGGTGTTACTTGGCTATAGCTTTCCGGCAAGGCAATGACTTTTTTAGTATCTCCAGCTGATTTTGTCAGTCATGCATGCTCTAGCTATTCCAGGTACATCTCCTGTAACATGCTGAAATAGGGAAATGCCTGTACCATGAAAAGAATCATTTGCTGACATCAAACTAGGATTATGGTCAATGTTGTCTACTGCTGCAGTTGTAAACAATTGAAGATGTAGATTTGGTAGATAGACAACACCATACTCTTGGTAATGATGACACGCAGCATTTCCTAAGTCAGTGGAGATGGCCAGAACTCTATCATAAGACACACACAGTCCTAGGTCATGCATTGTCTCTACTAGATCATGGCTGCATGTCTTGGTGTGAATGGAAAGTCTGATAAATAATGGTAGTGGTGTTTCTTGGTTTTTATTTCATCACTCTTGCTTTGCGTCTTCATTGCACCGTCATATAAAGCTCTTGAACTGGATCAGCTGGGTAATCATGAGACCAGCTTGACTTTTTGACATGGTGCTGGATTGCATGTCTATCCTTGGACCATACAGGATCATATCTACCAATGCGAAAAGCAATGCTGGAACAGATTTTAACTGACATCCTTTTTCGAATGACTTGTCAAATTGACACTTCTTAACAAAAATATCTTTCCCAAGGGTAGATGTTGCCCTGGCAAGGTGGATTGCCTCTTCATCGCTTGATTCATGTACGCTCTGTACTGTAGCACCAAGGTCACTACCGAATGCTAGGTAAACGTTTTGTCCTTTTTGTAATCTTGCAGACCTGGTAGTTGGGCGAGTATGCGTTCTTTCAACCACAATGGGTATTTAGAATGTGGTGTTGTTTCATTTAGAAGCTGTGCAATCTGAGTATTGTACATATTGCCCAAATCAGAAAGTTTGAATACTGCTGGGTGTTCTTTATCACTACTGGCACGTCTTTCTTCAATATATGAAACCAGCTCTGCTAGCACAATACCGTCAAGTTGCTGGACTTCCTCTTCTTTGTCCTTCTCTTGAACCATTATTGCTTTCTTGTAAAGAAAATCGACGCAATGCACATGGTAACTGGCTTCCAAAGCCACAAGATCTCCTGCACTAAGTTTCACCAAAAGCCTCTCATCCTGAAGTGTGTAAATGCATTGTCTTACTTGAACATCAAGACTAAGAGTGGACACTTGATGCAATGGCTTCTGACACATCCCTGGTTCATCACAGTAGTGTATATATGCAGGTTCTGGCGCATTTACATTTTTCGCACTTTTTTAATAACTTTTTACTTAAAATTTATTAAATTTGTGCGAAATTTGATAATAATTTTGAACAATTTTTTATGTTCACTTTAAAATTATTTTAACAATGTTTTACACTTTTTTTAAATAAATTTAAAATTTACTAAAATTCCATAAAATTGGGTTCTGACACATTCACATTTTTTAATAACTTTTTACATAAAATTTATTAAATTTGCATGAAATTTGTCAATAATTTTGAACAATTTTTTATGTTTATTTTAAAGATTATTTCACACAAATTTAACACTTTTTACATAAATTTTAGCACAAATTTAAAATTGTATAAAATTGTATAAAATTAGGTTCTGGCACATTTTCACACACAGTTTTCACACAGTTTTCACACAAATTTTTGATGAAAATGCAAATTTTTTCAAATTGTCACAGGGGCTTTCCCACAGGGACTTTAGAAGCACAGCTGTTTCCCACAGGGTTTTCCCCACATTCCAGATATCCCTAACAACCAGCCAAACTGAAAATACTTATGTTTACATTCAGCTGTTCAAATCACTAGGGATATCTGAAATACTAAGCATGTCTGGAATTTATCAGTGCAGCTGCTAAAGTCCCTTTCCCTACTGAGACAGTGCTTGCACCAGCTTTGCCATTTGTTTGATCGCTTCGCTCACTTTATTATTTAAGATTTTGTAGTGTTCATAAGCAAGTGTGTTAATTTTATCTTCAAGTATTATTCTTTTATCATAATTTGCTGACAATGCAATTTTAGCTATTTTTTTTTTTCTGTATAAATATCATGTTTTTTATGTCTGATAATATTCATATCTTTTTGTACAATTTTTCCATTAAATAAACAATTTTTATAATCTTCATGTGTTATATTATTTTTTTATAACATTTTTCTTAACACCCTTACACTTCTTTTCCTCATTTCCTTCACATGTTAGATTTGAGTATAACCTTGCTCTTAGTCCTACAAATTCTTTAATTTGTTTTACACCACACTCATCTTTCTTTTGGATAATTACTTGTGTGAAACAGTGTTTCAACATCTGGGGAAATATCTTTAGTTTCTATTTCATATTCTAAACTATCTGTGTCGGTGAATAATAATTTTGCTTTTTCTCCATATTTTCCTTTAATATAATTGTAATGAAAATCATACATCAACATCTTACTCAAGTCTAAAACACTCATACCAGTATATATTGGTTTATTAAATTTCATTTTAGTTTTTTTCATATGAACAGCTATTAAATCTTCTGAAAATATTGTACATTTATCATAGTTTGTTTTTGCAAATCATTTTAATGATTTTTCTCGCAATTAACTAATTTTATATCAACTCTGTTTCTAAAATTTTCCATAGTTTTACCAAATACAGAATTATTCATCAATTTAAAAAAATCTTTTTCAAAATCATTTTCTGCTTTTGTTCTCAAATTTGTAATTAACATGATATAATCTTTCATCCATTCTTTTTCATTAAACATTATACCACCATGAATTTTTGTTATCTTCATACCAAGTTTTTCATACAATTTTCTTTATTTTTAAGATTTGGTACAAGTTTTTCCACTGCATTAATATTCAATCTTTCAGGAGCCAACGGATAATCATTATGTAAATCATGCAATTCTTTTGGATATTCCAAATCAACTTCCAACACACATGGAATATCTTCCCAATTATACAATTCATCTTTGTTCATCCATTTGAAATCATTTACAGGAAGAGGTTTGCTCATTGCCCAACCATATAAATTATTTGCATCTAAATATGGAATATATTTTGTGGGTTTATCAGGATCATAGCAAGGTCCCATATATGGATTATTGGCTTTTGCATATCTCTTACTAATCATAGACACATCTCCTCTAATACCTTTCTCAAACATTAAAACCATGTCTGGATCTTTTAAAAGTTCCAACTTTGCTTTTGTAATTTTTAACAATGCATCCCAAAAAAGTCCAGGTGATGTATAATACCATGCTGGGTCAAGTCCATAATTTTCCATACAAATTTTTCTAAAATTTTCAAAAATATCTGCAAGAACTAATACATCTGTTGTCATATACAAATCATGATAATTTCTCATTGTCTCCATTTCAAATTCATTCCAAACATTTTTTGCATGTTCATATTCTTCATTGTTTATACCTTTGTCATTCAATTTTGAATAAAATTCCTCTTTCGCAGGCAATTCTATTTCATCTAATTTTTCCAAACAGTCCATATATTCATATGGAAAAACACCTTTTTTTAACGTCAACTCTCTTTTTCTCCCACTAACAACTTTATTAACATTATGAAATTGGTCTTTTTCTAAATTATTTCCAAGACTTCCGAAGGTGCGCTCATAAATTTAAAACTATCTATAGATCTTATTTCTCTCATAATACTAATTATAATACTAATTTTTCTACCTTTTTTGTCTCTAAAATTATCAACTTCAATGTTTTTACTGAATGAAATATATTTTTCTTCTGTCTTTGGAATACAATTAATATCACCCTCAGAAACTCACAAATTCCTAATAAATAGATGACTATCATATCCCTCTAAATTATGGAAAAATACAGGTATAAAATTTGTTTTTTTTCATTATTAAATTACACTTATTATGTGCTGCTCCTCTATATTTTCTGCTAAAATGACAATGATCTCTACATTTATTAAGATCTTTAAAATAACCATTAAATTCTCCCCCACAAACATAACATTCTTTTGCATTTTCAAAATCTTTTTTATCCTCTTCTGTAAATATCATCTCTGCTTCTACTTTAAATTTTTTATAAATTTCTTTAACAACTATTTCCAACTCTTGTACAAATATTTTAGAAATATCTTCATCTTCAGTATGTTATGTATATCTCGCAGCTTTTTCATACACTTTATCATCAAAACTTTTCACTATAAAACAAAATCCCAATGGTTCATGTTTTTGATATTGCATAGTTTTTTTCACCTGCATGCTTATCAACAGGTTTTAAAAAACATTCAAAATCAGCATATACTACAAATGGAACTTTATGCATTTTTTGATAATTTTCAAATTTAATATAATCTTTAAATTTTTCTCCATCTGGAAATATAGTTTTTACACATTCATTTGTCGAGCAATATTCTAAATGATTTTCTAGAGATTTTTCCGTATAAAATCCATTTAAACAAAAAGTACAAAAATATCTTTTTCCTTTATGATTATTAACTTGTGATGCAAGCAATCTACTTGTATTTTTAACAATGCAATAATGTTTCTTTTTTTCCCCATCAGATATTAATAAAAGCTGTACCTCTTTAGA
Organism: Heliopora coerulea; assembly: GCA_030142905.1. NCBI lineage: Eukaryota > Metazoa > Cnidaria > Anthozoa > Scleralcyonacea > Helioporidae > Heliopora > Heliopora coerulea. The sequence continues at coordinate 329,149 of JASJOG010000148.1, forward strand.
ATATTTTTCTTTCGGTGTTCTAAGAATTATTATTTCATCCACCTTTTCTCCTGTTTCTTTATCTTTATATTCTGATTGTTCAGCTCCAAATAATACTACTCCAATTTTATTATTTCTCTCAAATTTATCTATATCACAAAATGTTGCTGGAAAATTTACTCCATCCCATTTATATTTTTCAGTTTGTTTTTTCAAAAATTTATCTATTCTCTCATTATCTCTTTCCCTCATATCTAATGCTCTTGTAACACTCCATTTAAAACATTCTTTATCATTATTTTTAATATTTATAATTGCCTTCTTATTTTTCAAATATTTTGATAATGGAATATATGATGATCCGCCAATAAGTCTATATTTACTTATGTATAATTCTAATCTTAAATTTTTTTTAAAAGTGTAACCACTTCCTCCAGCAAAGCATAAAATGAAGAAAAAATTTTAGCCCTCATTTTTTTATATGCTTCTTCCAAGTTTGTTCCCTCTAATATTATCTCCTGTTTACTACTAAAATGTGCTTTAAATTCAATTGTTTTATTATTTTTTGGATCTATTTTTTCCATTAAACAAACAAGAACCATTCTTACTTTTATTCCGTTCTTAATCGTAACAAAAATATCAGAACCCAGCTCAGAATTCTTAGGTGTATCGCCCCATAGTGAAATAGGCAAGTCAAAAAGTTTTAAAACATATTTACTGACATTTCATTGCCTCGTGCAACATCTTCAGAGTGTAGGTTTGCAGAGACGAGAAAAAACTATATATGAATCTATAATTACATATTGGAATAATTAGATGGCTAACCAATAGAAAACTGGGAGACGAAACAGGAAGTGACATGCATACGGAAGAGGAAAGCATTAGAATAGAGAAAGAGGTGTGGAAGAGATATTTTCGTTGAGAGACGGCTTGTATTTAGAAATAAGTAAACTCTCACGAATGAGGAGTTCAAAGTTAGAGGAAGACTTGCAGGAAGAAATAATGGAAAAATCGTTGGGAGAAATGGTGTGATTAGTCAGGCGAGTATGAGCCTGGATGCTGGAAGTAGGAAACGAAGTGGTTGCTCGTTTCTTACCTGTCAAAGGCGAAACCCCCATGTGTTCTGAGATACGTGTGTGTAAGTGGCGCCTTGTTTGGCCCAAATACAATGCTCCGCAGCATTGACACGTATATTTGTAGACAACATGTGATCTCATTAACATGGGGGTCCAGTCCTTGAAAGGGAAGAAACCAGACAACCGTCTTCCAGATTGAAAAATAAAACGCAAAGTAACTTGTGGGAAAGCAGATGAACATAGTTTAGAGACCTGTGTTCGGATCTGTTGAGCATGTGATCCTGCGAAAGGAAGCTTAAAATAAATGATATTTTTCGGAGGGGGGACAAAACAGACGATCAAGAAAAAGACAGATGCAGCGATCAAGAAAAATCTCACGATAACCATTCCTAAGCAATAATTTCTTAAGTTTAAGAACTTCAGTGTGAAAGTGGTGAAAGGAAGAGCATATTTTAAAGTAGCAATCAAGTGGAGTATAGATGAGACCACGCTTATACGATAACTGAATAAACCGGTAAAAGTAGGTTTCCGATAAACCGAGGTTGAAAAACCATCAGAACGATCAATCAAAGTGTCCAGAAAAGGAAGTGTAGAATCGATTTCTAACTTACTAGTAAACGTAATATTCGGATGCTGTGAGTTGAGATAATCTAGAAAAGGACGAACATGATTACGAGAGCGAAAAACAACAAAACAATCATCAATATAACAACGAAAGAAAAGAGGTTTAAATTGTAGAGGGCAGTTGACCAACTACAATCGTGGGTGGTTTAATGAGCGGTTAATGTAAATAGGTTTGTCGTTGGTAAGTGGAGGCATCCATTTCATAAAAGTTTCGTGTTTTGTCTGCAGGGATAGACATTACTTGAGGCGTTGATTTTTCTTTTCTCTCGTCCGAGCATTTGGATGAAATTGTCGCTAATGTTTCGGAATTTCGCCGATTTGATAATTTTGGCAACGTCATCTTCAAAAGGCTTGAGATTTAAGATGGATGGCATGCCATGCTTTGATTTCAGGCCATAGGTGTTGTTGGCTGTTCAGTTGTCATCTCCATTGTCGAGCAAGAAGAAACAGACGGTCTGAACTATTCAGCAAATGCCGACATGTAACCAAACACTTCCTTTAAACTTTTGTTACCTGTATATATGTGAATAATTAAATCTTATCTGTCAGTTCCCTGATGATCACCTGAGCAAGTGAAACTAACAGTAGTGACAGCAAAATTTTGTCTTTTGTATTTACTTATTCATTCTACCAGTAATGGTATTGAGCGCTCTATATTTTCATTCCAACGCTGTAACCTTTGTGGTACTCATCATTAGTGTATGTATATATATATATATATATATATATATATGTATATATGTATATATGTATATGTGTATATGTATATATATGTATATATGTATATATATGTATATATGTATATATATATATGTATATGTATATATATACATCATTAATTATATATATACATTATTAATACATTAGGAATGCCTATATATAGGCATTCCTTGGGAATGGACACTTCATATACTCCTCACTATCTACTCTACTCTGTTTAGTGGATAATAAAACAATTGCTTTTATGGATTTTCATGGTATATTTATATTTTCATTCATTTATGTGCTAGCAGCTGTCCAAACAATGGTCTTAATAAGTGTTACACCAATAGAGTATTTTTCTGCTATTTCATTAGCCAGGTCCATGTTTTCTAGTCTCATATTCCAGTTGTAAGTCTTCTAATGTATATGTTCCAAGAGTTTGACTATTTTGGACAACCATTACTTCGTTTGATTCAGGTAGTGTTAGAACATAACAAAAATTATTATTCATAAAAAATGGTGCATACAGACCATGATCACGAATTATTTTATCCAAACAAATTTTCTGTTTACGACCATAAATACTTAATATTAATGCATCACTTACTTTCTGCATATTACCACTTCTTGCTCCATTGTCATCTTTTGAAACAAGTTTTCTAAGGTTCTCATTACCAATTCCATATTCAATCATATTCAATCTTTGAGAATTGGTTTTCCAAAAGTCTTTATACACCTCATACATATTTTCTCCATTGTTATCATACACTGTCTCACCTGCAAGTCTTATTCTAAGTCTTTTTTGTAACATTTTAGATAAATTATTAAGAAACCATGATTTTGTATTACTGATTTTAAAAGTAAACAAAAGATGGAGACTTCGAAGTACCAAACAACTATCCATTTTCATTTTAGGACTGTCAATATACAGTTCTTCTCCAGGACTTGCTTTATTTGGATTTAAAGTGACAACATATCTTGTCCTTTCACCTTTCACAGTAGCCATATGACTTCATCTAAATCCGGGAATTAATTCTGTTTCTTTCATGTTCATATAGTATAACATACATTTTATTTAATTTTTCTTCGTTTCCTATATTCTCCAACTAAATATAATGTAAATGCTACTACTAACACCCACAAATTACTCGCAAGCCATGCCAATCCTTTAGCACCTATTGGGATAACTTGTGCTAATATGTTAAGTATAGGTCCTAATAATGCTCCTAATTTTTTACCTAAATTATACAAAGCTTTGGCAAATTTTCCAGTTGCTTGTGAACCACACAGAATGGCTTTTTTTGCACTAACAATAATGGTGGTTATAGTACCTGCAATTGATATTGCTGACAATCCAACCATGTTTTCTTTTGCCCAATTTTTAAAACATTGTAATCTTGATATGTCTTCCTGTTGTTCACTTACATTTTCTTTTTCCATTTGATCAAGGACTACATTTTCAGATTCTAGTAAACTAATCTGTCTTTTATATAATTCTTCTTCTTTAACAGGGTCTACAGTGTTTTGTATTAATTTTTCTGTCTCATCTATATTTTTTAATTGAATTTTAAGAAATTTTGGTCTTGTTGACTTAACAATGGTTTCTGATGGATATAATACACCTTAATATTCTTCTTTTCTGTTAGTTCATACATTTTGTCAATGTCATCAGTTTGTTTTTGTGATGGTTCTCTTTCAATTGTTGGTAATTTTTGAACTTTATCCAAAAGTTTCTTGAACTATTCAACAGCTTCATTTTCTACTTTTACATTATTGTACTATAATATACCATTATAATCTCTTTTAAGTACTATTTGTGGTTTTCCACGGATATTTCCACTAGTTAATGGTTTAAAAGTTATATTGTTTTTATTTGTGTCATTGGTATTAATATGTAATGGATCAAGCCTAAAACCTTCAACATAATTTCCTCTTATAAAATCTTCAATAACAAATATTTTTTAATTTTCTGGCGGCTCCACAGTTAAGTCTAATTCAGGAGCTAAAACACTTGCCGATGGATCTCCTTTTCTTTGTATAGTGACAGTCTTACCATCATTATTATCAATAAAGGTTGTTTCTCTCATCTTATTTTCTTGTATTTTCTTAATATAATACATCCTTTCTTTAACATTAACATATTGTGGATCTTCAGGTTCAATATCATTTTTTAATAAATAATCAAACTTCTTTGAAAACCGTCGTACTCATTATTTAACTGTTGTTCATTATAATTATCATATTCTAGATACTTTCTATCCAAGTTGTACATTTCAAAGTCGTCGAATCCTTCAGCCATTTATAATATATAAAACTGCAGGTTTCAGCTCAGCTGCAACTCTATGTCTTGAATACTACTTTCTGGAATCCAACTATTTCACTAAAACCATCTTTATACCCTTTACCTTTTTTCTCTACTCTATAAACATTGTCACTCTTGTTAACACCTGATAACTTCTCTTCATAAAACTTTCCAATAATTGGCTCACCTTCCAAGTCTTTTATTTCATACACATTTGGGTCACCACATATAACCTTAATTACTATAAACAATTCTTCTGTGAAATTAGCCTCGTAACCTTTAGTAAAAGCAGACTTATATTTTGACATTCTAACCATATCACCTACCTTAAATTTAGGTCATGATAACTCAGCAGATATATGACCTTATAGAGTTGTCTACACTTAGTCTTTGTTCTTTTTGTTAACATCCTTTGGTTTCATTAATATAGGGCTATGCTTAGTATTATAATAATCATACATCAATCCATTTATAAGTTTATTTACTGTAAAAATATTTCCACATAGCAGTTTTAAGTGTTCTGTTAAATCTTTCTACAATAGCTGCTTTTTTATCTGACTTCATGGAAAAGTATTGTATTTCATGTTTTTGTAATGTTTTTACACCGACATTATAAAATTCTTTTCCATCATCAAACTGTGCTACTTTTAGCTGGTCATCAAAATGATCCTTAAATTGCTTTAATAACTCTGTAACTGCCTTAGTCGTATTATTTGCGTCTTTCGTATAAACAGGTATAGCAAAGGCATATCTGCTAAGAATCTCAACAGCTGTTAATATCCAATAATATCCTTTATTTTGATTTTTATACTTGCCCATATCTACTAAATCCATTTGAATTTGTTCACCAAGGTAATCAACAAATGTCTTTCTAAACTTATGTTTTCTAAAAACTGGTTTGTATCTGGTATATGTGTCCTGTGATTTTAACCACTCTTTTACAAGTTTTCTATTCACATTTAACCCATCTTCTAATGCTTTTTTATATAACCTCTCTGATGATTGATAGCCAGTTTTTGGATTGTAATAAATATCTCTCGATCCCTGTTCCAGCTTAGCTGCCAACTCTATAAATTACATAATGTATAAATCTAAAAGTACTTTACCAACATTTACAGATGTGTTAAAATTGATCTTATTTATGACAACTTGGTCTATCAGCACTCTATGTTCAATATCAAAATAATGCTGAACACTGCCTTTTAATGTCTGTTTACTGGTTATTGGTAATGTCAACATAACATCACTTTTCTTTCCATTTGAAGAATTGATATTTTCTTGCATTCTAACCAGACTACATGATACTTCTATACATTCCAAACCATTATTAATGTTTACATCCTTCTTACTTCTTGTTTTTGTATTAGCATTTATCTAACCCTAAAATAGGACCTAAATTTGTCATATTAATTGTATTATCAGAAGTAATAGAACATGTTCCATCACATTTATTTGCTTCTAATGTCATGTTTCTGTAACTCTCAATTTCCTTCTTTAATAGTCTTCTTAATGTTATTATATGTTATTTCTAAATCACTTGCAGCTGAGCTGGTAATATTGTTATAACTCAAAAAAACAGTGACCTTCTTAATCAATAGATACGGATTTTCATGTGTTATTGTAAATTACTTATCCAATTGAATTTCCTTAGAATGACCTTCTATAAGTACGATTAGTCTCTTCATCATATAATACAGTATATTATATATAAATGGTTAGTGAGAAGATAAAAAATTATGCAATTAAATTATTAAAAAAGTACAACATATGGATAAAAATAACAGATCCAAGATTTCAGAGATATAAAAAGGAATTATATGGAACAGCTGCTACTATTATACCACAGGAAAATCCACCTGTAAATAAATATCCCAAAATATGGTTATCAACTGAAACAGCACCTGAGCTGCTACAAATATTACCAGAGTCCAAACCAATTAATGATTCAGGTGGTAATCATATTCCTTATAAATATCCCAGTTATTATGTTCTCAATTACCCAATAAATAACTTTAAGATATATGTTACTAATAAGGATTTCTTTATGTCTAAATTACCATTATTACCAGATATAACAACTTCTTATAGAAAAGGAACATGGGATGATTATGAGATTTATTATAAAATTTTATTCTCTTTTTAGTGTGCTACTTATTGCAATGGTATGCCAATACAGCATCTCACACCAGAAGAAGATATACATCCAATTATAACAACCTTAATGTGTTTCCATGTGTACTTTACAATAAGAAGAATACTAAGAAGATTGGATGGAAATGAGAAAATGTTGCATATATCAGCAGAATTCTCTGCTGATGAAATATATAGAAATGGAAAATAATCTACAATGACAGAGAAAGAAAAATCAAAGAAATGTTTCCTTGGGAGACTTATGACTCTATAAATAACAGAGGTAGTCCCTATATAGCTAAATTTATTAAAGAACCACAGTATATACTTTTTCCAGACAGTGTAAAAGACTACAAAATATACATTCCAGTATATAAATGAGTCAATAGAAGCATTTATATATTCCATCCTTGGTGCACAAGCAAAAACTAAACAGTACATTTACAATAACAGAGCAAGTGCATTAGAAACACAACAAGAATTCCATGGTTTAGTGAAAGATAGTGTGATAAATTACAATACATGAACATGGATAAATAATATGAATAGATCTATAACAGACACTAATGTGATACTTAATCTAGCAATATCAGCCAGTTTATGGTTAATGTCAAGTAATTTAATTATAATTGAAAATCCTATTAAAGGTTATAATAATAAATTACGAGTGGCAACAATTAATATGAATTTTGGTGTTAATGAAAATTTAAATAAAATAAACACACAAAGTGAATTAAATGCACCTTCTAAAAGTAAACCACAAAATGTAATCAAACAGACAACACAAATAAAAACAGAGCTGGTACCTAAAAATACAACTGTCAGCAGAGCTGACAGCTTAGCTGCTAATGAACATAACAGTGATTTAGTTGTCATATTAGTATTATCCTCTTTAAGCGGATATATTGTTAACAGCTTAGCTGTTAAATATGTGTTATAGAAAGTGTGCACTTGTGCACACTCTGTGTAAGATAAAATCTTACACACTATACACATAAGTGAGTCTTTTCTATGGATACTCTGAAGAATATCTATCATTAACAGGTGGTAAACTTACTGGAAATATAAATGCGAGTTTAAATCACGACACTAACATGGCAGCACCAATAGATAACACAGACAGTATTTCTAAAGTATACATGAGCACTTACATAAATTCCTTCATTGATAAGATTATAATTGAAACATTAATACAGGAATATAATCGACCAGCAGCTGTCATATATAAATTTGATTGCGGCAACTCATCAGAGGTTAGTATAGCAGACAGCAGTACAAGACAGGTTTCTAGAATATTGGATCAAAGTTTATCTGCAGGCGATGTGAAAATTGGAAATGCTGCAAGTCAGCTATTATTATGTACAAAAGCAGAGAGAGTTAATAACATATTTCTTGAAATTTGATGGTAATAAACGTTCGACTTCATACATTAATTTAAATCCAAAACCTAGTGAATCTGACATAAGTAATGTTTTCATAGTGTACGGTCTGCATGCATTTGATGCTAATGCATATTGGACTAGAAATGGTGGCTATGATAAATTTGTGTCATTTCAAACACCGCCTATTAGTGATCTAGTGGTAAGTTATGGAGGTAATTATGCAATGATAGGACCAACTGTTCATGACCATTCAATAAGAACATATAAGAATAAAGCAAATCCAAGTGAAATAAATAAATGGATCTGCTTAGGTATTCATTGGAATCAATCAGCAGGGACTAATGGTTCTTTTGTCTACTGTAATGGACAAAAAAATAGGTTCTTTCACTACAATTACGACTACAGGAAGTAGTAGGATGATAATTGGTGATATAAATCTCACTGCTATTGCTACATTAAAAGGAAGAATCTGATATTCTTCTACATCATAAATGTATCTGTGAAAAGTGGTATAATATTGACCATGAACCTATAAATTTATGTGTTTTATCATATACAAACATGAGGACATATTCAATAAAAGGTACAGTTATAATAAAGATCTGAGTGAAGAGGATTCTAAGAAACTAATGAATTGATATTCATATTATCATAAATTATATACTTGTTATAAATGTAAATATAAGAAGTTAAAGAAAATAAAATTAGCATTAAATATGTCATCGATGTCTCTAACAGTTGTAGGAAGTGATCTTGTTCCATTCACACTTTTTGTAGGTTTGTCCATAACTGGAGTTGGTGTACTTATACAAGGTTATCTTAGAAAAAGTGATATAGCCAAGAAAGTGGAATCTTGTAAATTAGCATATACAAGTTATAATGAGATTCTAATACAGTTAAGAACATACTTCAGAGGTATTCCTTGTGATGAAACAGTGTTTTTGACAGATACTAAAGTACTGGATGATATTGTTGTAGATCTTTGTCCAACTATAAATGGAATGGCTGATAGATATGACAGATTGATTTCAGATTCATCTTAATTATGTATAAACATACTCTATATGTATAAGTATTGTATAAAAACTTATATATCAAATTCAACTCCAACACTATAGTAAAAACATACCATTAGAGTATGATTTCATTTATATTATTTTACTGTGTAAGCATACAGTAATTTTTACTGGTTTTGTTGATTTTGTCTATTGAAATCATGCTCTCTATTCAAAAAATGAAAGCATATAGTATAATATAGAAATATGGAATCTATTAGAGACGATAAATTAGGATTTTATGTTATTGTTTTTCAAATAAATAATGCAATTTAGATTAGAGGTAAAGATATTTGTTTATCTTTAGGTTATAAAGATTATAAAAAATATAGATCAAATAGATAAGAAAAAACCGCTTGTCAAGATAAAAGATACCGATGTTTTTTCTTAATAAATCAGGTGTTTATTCCATTATTAATAAAAACAAAAACAAAGGTAAAATACCAAATTATTGAATGGTTAGAAGATGAGGTTTATTCTAATAAACCACACTCAATAATTAGAATATATAAAAAAGATCATGAAGCACCAAAAAGGTTCAAAGCAAATCCATATAAATCCAGAAATTATAGAAGAAAAACAGCAGCCGAGCTGTCAGAGCAAGATAAAAAAATAATCGAAGAAGCAACAAAAGAAGCACTGGAAGATGCTGAAATTAATTATTATGGACTATCTGATTATCTTAAAGAGGATGACAGCTTAGCTGCTAAACATTATAATGAGGTTTATCAGCAAAGCTGCTATGAAAATGTAGATAATTCTAAAGAACAAGAATAATGATCTATTTATACATTTTAACTGCAAGATTACTGGTATGTAACTGATAGATATGCTTACAGATATCTGTGAGATAACTGACAGTAAACTGATAGATAAAATATAAGATATAATATAAGATGTCAGAAAAAACACCTAAAATCACCACTATTTTAAAAGAGAAAGATCCAAAGCATGTTGAAGCAGGTAAACATTTAGCACAACTCAATAAAGAAAGAAAACTTCATAGAGAACAAGAAGATATAAATGAAAATAAAATTAATATAAATTATAGTCTAATATTAAAATGTTTTAGGAGTTGCAGCAGCAGTTGTAAGTCTTTATTATGTTAGAAAAGAATTTAACAACTCAGCTGTTAAGAAGAATAAGACACTGCAAGTGGAAAAGGAAGATCCAGAACCTTTACAAGTTAAACTGTTGTTAGATACATTGGAATAATATAATAATTTATATGATCTTGTGAAAATTATTATTTCAACTCGTTATAAAGAGCAACAGCAAAGCTGACCCAGAAAAAATAGGTAGCAGGTCTCTTGGTGTACTTTCTTCCAATTGTAAGAAGGCTTAAAGAAATATTATGTACAGATATTATATGGAGTTGAAAGAATGCACTAATACAGAATTGAATTTCACCATAAATATTCTTATGGATAATAATAAAAATGTATGGTTTAAAGGTAATGAAATGGCTGCTTTAATAAGTTATAAAGATACTGATGATGCAATAAAAAAACGTGGACGAGGAGGACAAAAAGGCCTATCCCATTTTTTATGGGGGGCAGGTCTGTTATTGTATTTTTTTTGAATGAAAGTGGAATGTATTCATTAATATTAAGATCAAAATTAGAGGGAGCTAAAAATTTCAAATGATGAGTAACTAATGATGTATTACCTTCCATTAGGAAATATGGATTTTACACTGTAAACAACTCAATAATTAACACATTTAAAATAGAAAATTAGTACGATTTACACACTAGAGCTGTTAAAAACATAATACGGTTCTATCCTAATGCATTAATAATAGCAGGTTTAGAATTACAAGATACTTCCAGTAAGAGAATAAAATCATATAATAAAGGATATCAAAAAGGACAACCAGATATTATTATTTCTAATTTACATAAATATTATAATGGATTTTGTATTGAATTTTAAAACTCCTCAAAATACTGAAAAATTAACAGACACACAAAGATTACAGAAATATAAGATGAACAATTATAATTGTCTAGTCTCTAGTGATTATGATGAAATTATAACATGAGATTTCTATTTATATGCAAGATATACATGTGAACTGTCCATATTGTAGGAATAGTAATGGAGCTGTAAAGTTTAAAAATTAAATAAAATTCTATAGAATTGAAATATAAACTATTATATAATTAAATGCAAGAGAAAGAGCTTATGAATGAAGTATATGATTCTGTATTGGTAACTACTGGTGTTGTAGGATTATCCGTGATTAGCAAAAAATTATTAGAAGAAAAATTGACCAATGCAACACATTTTAAAGACATAGCAAAACCAGCTGTTGGTGTTGCAGGAAGCACGTTGTTAGTAAAATGGTTGCAGAATAAGAAATATACTCCAACTGATCCATTTAAAGGAAATTAAAGGAATCTTTAATTTCTGTTGGTTTCATTAAAAATTAAACCTTATCTAATTAATTACATAAATATATGTCATTATTTGGAGGATTTTTACAGACAACATTTGCAGCTGTTTCATTCGCAGGTGCTGGATATTTGTTTAAATTTTTTGATAGTAATGGTTATGAAAAAGAAATGAAACGTCATAATTTAGCAATGGAACAATTACAGAAAGCAAAAGATGAGTTCAACAAGAAGGAAATAAAATGACAAGATAGAATGCAAGAATTGAGACAACAGTTATCAGATGCAAATGCACATATAAATGATACTAATAAAGCATTAGATGAACTGAGACAGGTTCAATCAACCAAAGAATGTAAAGAACCACAATTGAACGATTTTTATAAACCAAGTGATGAAATGAAGGAATATCAATATATAAACACAGGTGTTATTGGTATTTCTTCTGGTTATTTACTTTTTAAAATGACAGCTTAGCTGTTTTAAATAAATAATTATATATACAGTATATAGAGTATGAATACTGCATTGTATTGTAATGATTGTAATATGAAAAGAATTGTTGCTGATGGATATTATATGTGTCCAAAATGTGGTATTATAACTGATAATTATTTAACCAATGGTCGAGAATGGATTGAAAATATATGGATGAAATATAAGAAGACTATTCATAATAGAAGCAAATGGATGTACGAAAGGCTGCATGAATGTGTTGATAGTCGTTATATTAACATTATTGTAGACATTATGAGAAAGGAAAAATGAATAAGTGATAGGAATGTAGCAAGATATAATTATTACATTATAAGGATTTGTAGTAGAAGAGGAATTCCATTAAACTGTTATTTAAAAGACTTGATTGAATCCAAGATGAAGTATAAATTTGATGACCAATTATTTGGAATTGTGTATAAGAAATTAGAATGGGATAAAGATTGCAGCTGTTTATACTATTTGAAGTGGCTTAAAGAAATAATGATATAGTATAATAGGGATGGATTCATATAAAATAGATATTGTAAGAGATAGAGATATCAGTAAGCAATTTTGGTTTACTAATAGGAATGTTATAGAACTTACAAAGAACAATGTAGGTAAAACCTTTATTGTAACAATTAAGGCTTATATAAATGGTGATAGAAGAAAAAAAAAATTTACTAGCAATCCAAGAAAAATATTAACAGAAGCTACTAGAGAAATAGTTATTTTCATTTAGATTGAGATTATAGAATATAAATCATGAAATTTATCTTTTCACTGTTGATGAGACTGCTATAATTACTAAGTGTAAAAAAGCATTCAATGGATTTGTTAGAATTTATAATATTAAAATTCTAAATTCAAAAGATCTAAAATTTCAACTTAATGATGTTAAGGACCATATAATTAAGCTGACAGTTGAACTGTTAAAAAAATTCAAGGTTATAAATACACATAGACTTTAGTGGTTACATTTAAGAAACCCAACAAAGAAGCTGACAGTGGAACTGTAGAGAGTGCAACAAAGTTGCATACAATATTAATAAAGCATATTTTAATAGCAAACCAAAGATAGTAATAAATGACACAGACTTGGAAGAAAGTTTGCTTAAATCATCAAATGAATAAATCTTAAATAAAATTGATGTATGGATATCAGAAGGCTCAGGATGAACTATTGAAATAGTTGATCAACATTTTATTAATATTGCTAAATATAAACCATTAAAAGGCAGTTCTAATGTAAAATTACCAAAGGAATTACAACATCGTAGAAAAGGTCATATTAATATTCAAAATAAGGATAATGAGTGTTTTAGATGGTGTCATATTAGACATTTAAATCCAAAAAAGAAGAATTCACAAAGAATAAAAAGATCTGATAAGAAATTTATCAATAAGTTAGATTACAATAATGTAAAATTTCCTGTTTCTATAAAAGATTAGAATAAGGTGGAAAAACAATAATATAAATGTCAATGTCTTTGGTTGGAAAAATAAATCACCCTTTCCGATTTATATATCAAAAGAAAAGCATGATATAGTCATAAATTTATTATTATACACTGGCGGTCAAAAAGAATAGATCACACAGAAGCTAAAGATGTCGGTGCCATAAACATTGTAACAAATCTTATCATGACAAGTAATTACATCGAAAACAAACCTTAATATTTAGTGGCTCCTCCACGAGCTTTGATCACTGCTTTACACCTTCGAGGCATGCTATTTATTAAAATAATTAGTTTATCTAATAGAAAGCCTTGCCATGCAGCTTTTACAACACTCCAAAGTTCTATGACATTGGTGGGGTTTTGCTCTTGGACCATTGTGTTAAGTTAGTCCCATAGATTCTATATAGGTTTGAGATCGGGTGACTGCTGGCCATTCTATAACAGTTATGCCCTCTTCCTTAAACCATCCTTTGACAAGGCAGGAGGTGTGACAAGTTGCATTGTCCTGCTGGAATATCCAACCATCTGGTATGGTCAGCATGTGTGTGGTTGAAATAAGCGAATTTTCTAGGAGATCAATGTATCGTTCCCCATTGAGCTTTCCATCTATCTTAAAAAGACAGCCAACATCTCTTGCATTGATGCAGCCCCATACCATGATGCCACCACCTCCATGTTTGACAGTTGTCTGAATGCAGCTTTCCTTTAGTTCTTCGCGAGCCATTGTTCTGACATACACACGCCCATCACTCCTATGAAGAAGAAACCTTGATTCATCGCTGAAGATAACTTGAGACCACTGTTCAGCCATCCAATCTTTGTGTGCTTGTGCAAACTATAATCGAGACTCTCTTACGGCGAGCAGTAAGTCTAGGCTTCTTTCTGGGCTTGCAGCCCTTTAGACCAGCCTCTCTAAGCCTTCTTTGGGTAGTGGAAACCAAGATATTGACACCATGTTAAATTAGCATCTCGGCTTTTATTTGCGGTGCAGTCTTGTAACGATTTGACTTGCTTTTCCTTAACATGAGCCTGTCCTCCTTCTCAGATGTCTTTCGTTTCCGTCCAGGGATATTGGCATCTTTCGCACTACCAGTGAGTCTCTTCTTCTGAGAATTTCACTAACACTGCTTAGAGTACAACCCATACGAATAGCAATTTCACGTTGTGTGTAGCCTTCTTCGGATAATGCCAGCACTTTTCCTCGATCTTCCGAATTGATTCTTCTCTTTGGACCCATTATTCCGTATCTTCCAATTTGTGACAAGCTAACAATCCTTTCTTGTAAGACTTGAAATTCATTTAGCATATGCTATAAAATACTTTAAAAACAGAATATCTCTACAAATATTATGGGACACAACTCAGTCTATCCAGAACATTCATTACTATAACCCCGAAGGCTGTTGGTGTACGATGTGCTTCTTGTCTGCCTATGCAAGCAGAAAGTAACATAAATCTTAACATGATCGATTCTTTTTGACTGTCAGTGTATAACCAAACAAATCATAAAGAGAAGAAACACTTTTGTATGTATTGTCTGCAATGTTTTAGCAGTGATAATATTCTGGATGAATATAAGAAGAATCGTATTACTGTAAATGGTAAGCAAGCGATAAATATGCCAAACAATGGTGAAAAAGTGCAATTTAAGAACTATCATAAGCAACTACAAGTACCGTTTGTTATTTATGCAGATTTTGAAGCTATTGTTGAGAAAATCCATGGTGTTAAACAAGATTCAGATAACTCATACACAGATGCTATCAAAAGCATAAGGATTGCAGTTATGCTTATAAAGTAGCATGTTGTTATGATGATCAGTACAGTAAACCACTAGAATTGTATAGAGGACCTGATCTGGTTTGTAAATTCCTAGAAAAGATGTTAGAAGAAGAAAAAATGGTGTAAAGAGACATTGAAAAAACATTTTAACAAGACATTAGAAATAACAGAAGATGACGAAAAGAACTTCAAAATATCTGTCAGTGAAGCTGATAGTAGTCATATTTGTGGCATTCAATACAAATCATGTGATGTTAGAGTTAGAGACCATTGTCATATCACTGGTAAATACAGAGGTTCTGCACATCAGAAATGTAATATAAATTATAAATTAACATTCCACTTTATAATGGAAGAAATTGGTAAATTCAAAAGGAAAATAAATGTCATACAAAATAATATGGAAAGGTACATGTCATGTATTCTTGGATAGTTTCCAATTTATGCCTACTAGTTTAGAAAGACTGGTAAGTAATTTTCAGGAAGATGCATTTAAATACACTTCAAAGGAATTTAATGAACAGGAAATGAAACTTATGAAGCAAAAAGGTATTTATCCACATCATTACATGGACACCTTTAAAAGGTTTGAAGAAACTGAATTACCAACTAAAGAAGAATTTTATAGTATATTAAATGATGAACATATCACAGATGAATCACATGAACATGCTAAAAATGTGTGGACTATCTTCAATTTACAGAATTTATGAGAATATCGTGACTTATACCTTAAGAGTGATGGTCTTCTGTTAGCAGATGATTTCGAAAACTTTACAAAAACATGTATGCAGTATTATAAATTAGATCCATGTCATTATTTTACCAGTCCTGGACTTGCATAGGATGCTATGTTGAAAATGACTGGAATAAAATTGGAACTTATTAATGATGTTGATACGTACTAGTTTGTTGACAAAGGAACGAAAGGTGGTATTTCTTACATTGCACATCGATATGGATCTGCAAATAAGTATATGAACAACTTTGATAAGCAAAAAGAAGGCAAATACATAATGTACCTAGATGCTAACAATTTATATGGATGGGCCTATGAGTCAATCATTACCAACTGGTAAATTTAAATGGATAAAAACAGAAAATATAGACCTTGATAGCTATAATAAAGATTCTGATAGAAGACTGTTATTAGAAGTTGATTTGGAATGTTCTAAAGAATTACATGATATACCTAATGACTATCCAGTAGCTCCTGAGAAAAAGACTGTAAATAAAGAAGAATTATCTGAATATTGCAAAAGAATTAGTCAGGTATATGGAATTTCTTCTGGAAAAGTAAGTAAACTAGTAACAACACTTTATCATAAAGAAAAGTACATTGTACATTACAGAAATTTACAATTATATTTGTCCTTAGGTATGAAATTCAAAAAAATTCTTAGAGCATTGGAATTCAATCAATCAAAATGGTTAAAACAATATATCGATTTTAACACACAGAAAAGAACAAATGCAAAGAATGCTTTTGAGAAAGATTTTTTTTTTAATTAATGAACAATTCCATTTATGGAAAAGAGTGGATGTTAGATTAATAACAGATGAAAAGAAACTTATTAAATAGATATCAAAACCAACATATGTTAGTAGTAATATATTTAATAAGAACCTTGTGGCTATTTACAAGGTAAAAGAAGTGTTGACATTAAATAGACCAGCATATGTGGGAATGTGTATATTAGATCTATCAAAAACACTTATGTATTACTTCCATTACAACATAAAACCATTGTACCTAGAAAATGCTAAGTTGTTATTCACTGATACTGACAGTTTAATGTATGAAATAACCATGGAAGATGTGTGTAAAGATTTCTATGAGAGAAAAGGATTGTTTGATAATATTGATTATCCAGAAGATTCAATATATTACTTTAAAGAAAATAAAAAAGTTATTGGTAAGATGAATGATGAGACATCAGGTGTTCCAATTGTGGAATTCATTGGTTTGCAGAGTAAGATGTATAGTTATACGAAGAACAACAAGGGTGGAAAAACAGCTAAAGCAATTAAAAAACCTGTTATTAAAACATATGTAAATCATATTAATTATAAAGAAACACTGTTTTCTAAACAACAAATGCATCATAAGATGAAAACTATAAGGAGTAACAGTTATGACATCAATAAAGTCTCACTGTCTTGCTTTGATGATAAGTGTTATATTCTTGAGGATGGTATTAAAAGTTATGCATATGGCCATTATAAGATAATTAAGTAAATTTAAAAAGAACCAATCATAGGAAAAAAGTGTGCAATCTACTTGACTAAGAGTATTATACAATATGGGGATCCATTCCATGGAGATTAGATGGTTTTGAGATTTTAACAGAAACCAAAGCATGGTTTTTTAAACAACTGAAAAGACCATCAAAAGGGGGTGATTTTCATGTAGGAAGGGTAAATGGATTTTCACCTAATGGGTAAGTGTGCCCATACCCCCATATTGTATACTACTGAATTGGAAAAACATTTCATTCAGCCTGTCCAGTTCCAACCATGGCTTTGGTGGCGGTTTTTAGATGATGTATTTATGATTTGGACATATGGCAGAGCTTGTCTTGTACAATTTCTTGCTGCCTTAAATTCTTAAATTTACATGGAATGTCTCTACTTCCTCTTTAGCATATTTAGATGTTATGGTGTCTTTATTGGCAGGATCTATTTCGACCAGTCTATATCGTAAACCGACAGACCCCCATCAGTATCTTGATAGAAGGTCTTATCATCCCAGTTTTGTTATCAGAGCTATACATGTAGCCAGGCTCTGCATATTAAATGTATTTGCAGTAAGACCACGGATTTTAAAACCAGATTGAGAGAGATGAAAACCTGGTTTAAGAAAAAGGGTTATAAGGGCAGATTTTTCGATTTGCAGATTGCCAGGGCTGCAAATATTCTTCATTCCAAAGCTCTAATTATTGTAGATCTAAACCCTTGAATTTGGATTTTCGTCCCTCCCTTTCTGGGGCTTGCAGTATAGTTAGTGATCTTTATCCTATTCTAACTAGTACTGCCATCACTAGAGAATTGTTTCCATCCATGCCATTTGTAAGCAAAAAAATCTTAAAGGTTTTTTAGCTCAAGCAAAACTCCCTAAGCCAGTTAATTTTGTCGGACTGAAGGGCATGCAAGCATGAGGCAAATCTGGATGTCAAATATGTCAATTTGCATTGGGCTCTCATGTCTTTCAAGACTCTGATTGTAAATATATTTATTTTATAAATTATCTTTTAAGCTGTAAAAACTCTAGTAAATTATATAAAGGTAGTAACAACGACTTGTTCCATAAATTATTCCATAATCATACAAGCTGTTTGAATGGATATGGAAGGGGTCAGTGCAACATGCCTGGAGAACATTTGTATGCCCACTTTTTTTGTGAAGGCCATGGTGGTCTTGCTGATTTGTCTGTGAATGTTAATGATAGAACTGATATGCATAATCCAACTGACAGGGAGGCATTTTGGATTTATAAACTTAATAGTTTTCTTCTCAATTGACCAAATCAATGTGATGTTATATAATTTTATATGAATATTTATTAGTTTTATGATGTATAAGTAAGCTGGTTAGTACAACTTTTTTGAATGTTCTGAAGAAAGGGCCAGGCCCTGAAACATCAATAAAGATTTTTTACTGTTCCTGTCTGGTGGTTTTATATATACATACATATGTAAGTCTTATGTCAATTGATTATAATGCTCATTAGTGCTATTTATGAATGTGACCACCTGATGGTTTACGCACTATTTATTAGTCCTAATTATTCAAGGTGGCAGGAATTAGTACATTAGGTAGAGTTTAAGTTAGGGCTCAGTAATTTTATCTTGGTTTCTTTTGATTCTCATTGAAGTTTATTTTGGATTTTACACTGGTAAATAGGCATGATTTTAAATTGTCCCTTGTTGCATGCTGCCAGGCATTTATTGACTGTTAAATGTTGGTACTCATCATGTCAGATCTGTTTTGTGTAGGGTTACTCTTTTTCTTAGGGTTTCAGTTTGTTCAATATGAAAGCATCCACATTTGGTACATAACATCAGATAAGTCACATTTCTTTCCTTGGAGTCCATTGACATCTTGATATCCCAGATTAATTGAATTTCTAGTAATTATGTAGTTACACATGTTGCATCTGCTCACGGTTGTGTTAGGTGCCCGTGATTTTAATTCTGCTTGCATTAGTTTATGTTTTAATTTTTTTGGTTGGCATTGGCTTACTATTAAGGTTGTTTTGTCCATTATACTTTTCATTTCTGTTGAGTTGTTTAGGAATTTTATATCTCGTTTCAACCTTCCAACAATCTGTGGGTTGTTTGGGTTGTGAGTTATGACAAGTGTAAGAATTCTTTTGTTGTGCATAGATCTTTCATTGGTATTAATGTTGCCTTTTTTTATTCCTTCAGATATAATGCTTTGTTGATAATTTTGTTTTTGGAGATTTCTGGTTTTGAAACAATGCTACATATCCTTTGCTCAAGTGAATATGGGATATTTTGTTTGATGTGTTTTGGATGACACAATTTGAAATGTAGGTACTGGTGTGCATATGTTTCCTTATAAAATATGTTGGTGTGTAAGTCTTTTCCTTTCTTGTATAAAAGGACATCCAAAAATGGGAACTTTTCTTTTCTCATGAAGGTTATTTAATAAACTGTGGAATTGATCCAATTCTTCGGTTTTGTTCCAGAGAAAAAAACAGTCATCCAAAACCCTTTTAATTTTTTTTCTATTACATCTTTTTTGTTTTTTGCTGTCATTAATTTCTTCATACTTTGTATATAACAGTTTTTCCAAAGAACCAATATCTAATGTTGCATACATTGGTGCCATCTTAGCACCCATTTCTGTCCCATTAATTTGTTTGTAGAACTTGCCATTAAATAGGAAAGTATTTTTCTTTAGTACCATTGGGATAGTCTCAAAAAATAAACTCCTTTGAGAATGGTTGTACTATGAAGGTTTTGTAATTGTCTAGCCAGTACTTGATTGCTGTTAATCCTAGTTTGTGTGGAATGTTTGTGTAAAGGCTGATTACATTGAAGGATACAAGTGATGTTTCTTTGTTGATCTGTTTCGGAATGTGATTTCAAAATTCAAAGTTGTCACAGATGTAACTCAGAACTTATTTACACAATGGGTTTAGGATTAAATCAATAAAGTTACTCAGGTGGTGTGTAGGTGACAATGGGTCTCATTTTTAGATCTGGGTCTGACTTCGGTGATAATTTGATGTACTTTGATTTTTGAATTTTGGGCAGGCCAAAGATGTTTGATGTCTTCCATAGAAAATTTTGTTATATATTCTTCCTTGTTGTCAGTCAATTCATGTTTGTATTTTTGAACCAATTGTTCAGTCTTTCATATAATAATATCATCTTTGTTGTCCTTTCTCGGCTCTACATAGTTCTCCATGTTGGACAGTAATTCGTAGATCTTTTTCTGATAAAATTGTGAATCCATGATTATTGTTGTACCTTCCTTGTCTGCTTGCTTTATTATAATGGAATCATAATTTTTTAGATCATTCAATGCTTTTCTTTCATCCTTGGATATATTACTTTTATGCAATGTGAGCATATCATCCTGTTTATGATATTGTGAGGTTGTTTCTGGTGGAACAAACTTGGATTTATTTCGTATTAAAGAATCGTCCTGGTTTTGTGGGTCATATCCATTGAAGTGTTACAAAAGTTGCAATTCTCTCCCAAATTTTTTAATGTAAGTTCTAAGTTCAACCTTGTTTTATTTTGGTGTTGGAGCGAACTTTAAACTTCTTTTTAAGAGTTTTATTTTGCTAATTGACAGTTCTCTGGATGGAGATGTTGATGATGTTTGGTTTTGTTGTGTACAGGATGTTTATATCCTTGGTTGGTATTGTTGTTCCAGCTACAAAAAAATAGCTTATTTATTTATTTAACAAATTTTTATGCAGTTATATGAAAAAGATAAACTGTTATCAAATGGGGTCCTGTTACATTTCTTAAATAGTATTAAAAAGGCTTGTCCTGTAGCATGCCATCCTTTGTTTTGGTATTGTTGTTGTTGTGCTGAGGGTGGTTCTCCTTGTGGGTTGGATTTCAGTGCTTTGGAATATGTTCCTGTTTTACTGTTGATCTTATACCTTGGTTGAGAAATCACTGTCACTTGTTGATTGTTTCTCTGTTGGTTAACCATATCTTTTCATATTTATTTGTTGCAGACCATGTGTTTGCAGGTGTGGATTGGTAGCATCTGTTCCTTGGTTTAATGTACTCACAATTGTTGAACTCCTCTTTATATTTATCCAGCCATATTTGTTTTGAATCCCAGTTTTCCTGGGATTTACACTCTTCTTCTTTGGATTCTTCAATCCACATATTGTGCTCAACGACGATCTTTCCATCAAATCTTTCTCCCAAGAAATTGGTTATTTCCTGATCCACTTGTTTGTATCTGGTTTCATGGCGATTGGCACAGATTTTAAGGAGCTCGATTTCAGTTTATAATTCTTTGATGACTGAATTTTGACATATCATTTTCTCTTCTGTGGATTCGTCAGTGATGGCTTTGAGCAAGAATTTCTTGGGAATTACTTTCTTTTCTTTACTTATCCACATCAAATATATGATTGCAGTGCTTTCACAATTAAGGTTGTGCCAATACAATTGTTTTCGTCTGTTCAAATATCTGCATTTTCGAGTCACTTCGTTTTTTGTCGATGAGATATAAGGTATTCTTGACAGATGTTGTGAAGGTTGTATTTGTATCTTCTCTAACCTGACTTAGGGTGTGTCGATGTTGTCTGACTTTAGTGAGATTGTAATTAGGATATCCTTTAAATATTCGATTGGATGATCTTCCTGTGTTTGTGTTGTTCTTCTTGCTGCCATACTTGTGTCAAAATTGTGTATACAAAGATGGGTTGAAGGTCAACACAAGTAAATGTTATACAGAAAATTTGTGTGACAACAAAAATGATAACTTATGAAAAACCACTTCTTTAAAACATTTTTTGCATAGATGTTTTCACTTTAAGTACATGTCTAGGTCTTACGTAAATCGATTCTAGTGCTGTTTATGAATATGACTACATGATGGTTTACGCACTATTTATTAGTTCTAATTATTCAAGGCAGAAGAAATTAGTGCATTAGATAGAGCTTAAGTTAGGGCTCAATAATTTTATTATCTCTGTTTCTTTTGATTCTGGTTGAAGTTTATTTTCGGCTTTACACTGGTAAATAGACATGATTTTAAAATGTCTGCTGCTGCATGCTGCCAAGTGTTTACTGACTGTTAAATGGCGGTATTCATCATGTCAGATCTGCTCTTTGTGTAAGGTTACTCTCTTAGGTTTTCAGTTTGTCCAATATAAAAGCATCCACATCTGGTCCATAAAATCAGATATTTCTTGCATCACATTTCTTGCCTTGCAGTCCATCGACATCTTGATATCCCAGATTTTACTGTAATTATGTGTTTACATGTGCTGCATCAAGGTTCCCCACATTTGCTTACAGTTGGATTAGGTGGTTATGACTTGAATTCCACTAGTGTTGGTTACATTTATATATACATACACACACACACACACACACACACACACACACACACACACACACACACACACATATATATATATATATATATATATATATATATATATATATATATATATATATATATATATAATAGCAAGACAAGGTAAACTTGGGTTACTTCATAAAGATTTACTACAAATTTGTTTTGTATCACTACGCGATCACTACCTGACGAGTGTGGCAGGCCCAGCTTGTATATATATATATATATATATATATATATATATATATACATATATATATATATACATATATAACTAACTACAGACGGAACCGTTTCGGCCTATTGGGCCTCATCAGTGTAGTGCTGATGAGCAGGATGGAGAAGCCTACATTATATAGGCAACTCAAATGTGCCACACATGTGGTACATCTAAGCCATG
>JASJOG010000148.1:360000-375000 GCA_030142905.1 Heliopora coerulea
AAAAAACCAGCATATATAGGCAAATCTGTTACTATGAATACTTTAATCAACCTTAATACATTAGACTGGCCAACGAATGTACCAAAAAACACATAACATACCCTCACTGACCGTCAAAGTGAGAATGAAATGAAGATACAATGGTCTTGATATGTTTATATGTTATGTTTTGTGCCATAATTTTTGCAATTTGCTGTATATATATATATATATATATATATATATATATATATATATAGAGAGAGAGAGAGAGAGAGAGAGAGAGAGAGAGAGAGAGAGAGATAGAAGTAAATACGAAAGACAAAAATTTGCTGTCACTACCCCGAGTTTCACGTGCTCAGGCAATCATCAGGCAACTGACAGATAAGATTTAATTATTCGTATATATACAGGTGACAAAAGTTTAAAGGAAGTGTTTGGTTACATGTCGGCATTTGCTGAATAGTTCGGACCATCTGTTCAAAATGTTTTTCCCTTGTCTCTTTAGGATAAACAACTTTTCTTCAAGGCATAGGTGACATTTTCTTGATCCTGCCTTGCATGGAATTTGTTTGATGATATCCCATGCGATTGTGTATTTGCATTTGTTGTCTTTCAGGTTGCAAATGTGTTTTGAAAGCTTGGTTTCATTTAAGTATTTTTTGTTGAGAGATTTGCAGTGATTTCGGTACCTAGTTTTGAAGTCGTTACCTGTTATGCCTATGTATGTCTTCGTCTCATTGTTGTCAGTGGTCGTTATTCTTGCCTTGTAAAGGATGCTGGTTTGCAGGCAAATGCCTTTTACAGGACATTGTTCAGGGTTTCTGCAGTTACATAGTCGAGTGTTTTTTTGTGCAAGATGGTTTGTCTTGATTGTCGTGTCATTTCAGTATTATATTGTTGTGCCTTTTAATGTTTCCATGTTATTGCTGCAGCTGTAACTAACACAGGTAGTGTGTCTGTTGAATAGTTTGTGTAGTTTGTTTGGTGGGAAGTGTTTGTCGATTAGTTGCAGTAAGTCGTGTGCGATGTTAGTTTTGATGTTTTTGCTGTAGGGTGGATTATACCAGATTACAATGCATTGTCTTCTGCATTGGGTTTCACTGTGGATGTTAGGTTCGTGTTTCAGTTCAGTGTTGAAGTTGCTATGCTTCAAGGCATTGTTGTACGTTTGGGCTGCTTTGTCAAATGCTTCTTTGTTGCAAGATAGCACGTTAATTCGTCGGTTGATGGAGTGAGGAAGTTCCCATATAATGGAGGGTGGATGGTTTGATGAGTGGTTAATGGAAATAAGTTTGTCATTGGGTTTTCTGTAGGGTTTGTAAGTACCATTAGTCAGGTCGAATGTCAAGTCGAGGAAGTTGGAGCGTTGCTGGTTTGTCAGAATAGTAATTTTAAGTCCGAGGTCATTAAATGTGCTGAGGAGTTCTTTCCTTTCCTTGTCGCATAGTCTTCCTGAGCATGTTGACAACTGCTAGGCCATCGTCGCGATATAATCCGACATTTTTCCCAAATCTTTCTTCTAATGAATTTAGGATGAAGAGCCCGACGAGTTCGCAAATTTCTGCAATGTCAGCAAATTTTTGTCTTCATATTTACTTATTGTCTTATTCACTCTACCAGCTATGGTATTGAGCGCTCTATATTTTCATTCCAACGCTGTAACCTTCGTGGTACTCGTCATTGGTGTATATATAGATAAATATAGATATACATACAGATACAGATACACAGGTACAGATACACAGGTACAGATACACAGGTACAGATACACAGGTACAGATACACAGGTACAGATACACAGGTACAGATACACAGGTACAGATACACAGGTACAGATACACAGGTACAGATACACAGGTACAGATACACAGGTACAGATACACAGGTACAGATACACAGGTACAGATACACAGGTACAGATACACAGGTACAGATACACAGGTACAGATACACAGGTACAGATACACAGGTACAGATACACAGGTACAGATACACAGGTACAGATACACAGGTACAGATACACAGGTACAGATACACAGGTACAGATACACAGGTACAGATACACAGGTACAGATACACAGGTACAGATACACAGGTACAGATACACAGGTACAGATACACAGGTACAGATACACAGGTACAGATACACAGGTACAGATACACAGGTACAGATACACAGGTACAGATACACAGGTACAGATACACAGGTACAGATACACAGGTACAGATACACAGGTACAGATACACAGGTACAGATACACAGGTACAGATACACAGGTACAGATACACAGGTACAGATACACAGGTACAGATACACAGGTACAGATACACAGGTACAGATACACAGGTACAGATACACAGGTACAGATACACAGGTACAGATACACAGGTACAGATACACAGGTACAGATACACAGGTACAGATACACAGGTACAGATACACAGGTACAGATACACAGGTACAGATACACAGGTACAGATACACAGGTACAGATACACAGGTACAGATACACAGGTACAGATACACAGGTACAGATACACAGGTACAGATACACAGGTACAGATACACAGGTACAGATACACAGGTACAGATACACAGGTACAGATACACAGGTACAGATACACAGGTACAGATACACAGGTACAGATACACAGGTACAGATACACAGGTACAGATACACAGGTACAGATACACAGGTACAGATACACAGGTACAGATACACAGGTACAGATACACAGGTACAGATACACAGGTACAGATACACAGGTACAGATACACAGGTACAGATACACAGGTACAGATACACAGGTACAGATACACAGGTACAGATACACAGGTACAGATACACAGGTACAGATACACAGGTACAGATACACAGGTACAGATACACAGGTACAGATACACAGGTACAGATACACAGGTACAGATACACAGGTACAGATACACAGGTACAGATACACAGGTACAGATACACAGGTACAGATACACAGGTACAGATACACAGGTACAGATACACAGGTACAGATACACAGGTACAGATACACAGGTACAGATACACAGGTACAGATACACAGGTACAGATACACAGGTACAGATACACAGGTACAGATACACAGGTACAGATACACAGGTACAGATACACAGGTACAGATACACAGGTACAGATACACAGGTACAGATACACAGGTACAGATACACAGGTACAGATACACAGGTATCTATATATATATCTATATATATATCTATATATATATCTATATATATATCTATATATATATCTATATATATATCTATATATATATCTATATATATATCTATATATATATCTATATATATATCTATATATATATCTATATATATATCTATATATATATCTATATATATATCTATATATATATCTATATATATATCTATATATATATCTATATATATATCTATATATATATCTATATATATATCTATATATATATCTATATATATATCTATATATATATCTATATATATATCTATATATATATCTATATATATATCTATATATATATCTATATATATATCTATATATATATCTATATATATATCTATATATATATCTATATATATATCTATATATATATCTATATATATATCTATATATATATCTATATATATATCTATATATATATCTATATATATATCTATATATATATCTATATATATATCTATATATATATCTATATATATATCTATATATATATCTATATATATATCTATATATATATCTATATATATATCTATATATATATCTATATATATATCTATATATATATCTATATATATATCTATATATATATCTATATATATATCTATATATATATCTATATATATATCTATATATATATCTATATATATATCTATATATATATCTATATATATATCTATATATATATCTATATATATATCTATATATATATCTATATATATATCTATATATATATCTATATATATATCTATATATATATCTATATATATATCTATATATATATCTATATATATATCTATATATATATCTATATATATATCTATATATATATCTATATATATATCTATATATATATCTATATATATATCTATATATATATATCTATATATATATCTATATATATATCTATATATATATATCTATATATATATATCTATATATATATATATATATATATATATCTATATATATATATCTATATATATATCTATATATATATCTATATATATATCTATATATATATCTATATATATATCTATATATATATCTATATATATATCTATATATATATCTATATATATATCTATATATATATCTATATATATATCTATATATATATCTATATATATATCTATATATATATCTATATATATATCTATATATATATCTATATATATATCTATATATATATCTATATATATATCTATATATATATCTATATATATATCTATATATATATCTATATATATATCTATATATATATCTATATATATATCTATATATATATCTATATATATATCTATATATATATCTATATATATATCTATATATATATCTATATATATATCTATATATATATCTATATATATATCTATATATATATCTATATATATATCTATATATATATCTATATATATATCTATATATATATCTATATATATATCTATATATATATCTATATATATATCTATATATATATCTATATATATATCTATATATATATCTATATATATATCTATATATATATCTATATATATATCTATATATATATCTATATATATATCTATATATATATCTATATATATATCTATATATATATCTATATATATATCTATATATATATCTATATATATATCTATATATATATCTATATATATATCTATATATATATCTATATATATATCTATATATATATCTATATATATATCTATATATATATCTATATATATATCTATATATATATCTATATATATATCTATATATATATCTATATATATATCTATATATATATCTATATATATATCTATATATATATCTATATATATATCTATATATATATCTATATATATATCTATATATATATCTATATATATATCTATATATATATCTATATATATATCTATATATATATCTATATATATATCTATATATATATCTATATATATATCTATATATATATCTATATATATATCTATATATATATCTATATATATATCTATATATATATCTATATATATATCTATATATATATATATATATATCTATATATATATCTATATATATATCTATATATATATCTATATATATATCTATATATATATCTATATATATATCTATATATATATCTATATATATATCTATATATATATCTATATATATATCTATATATATATCTATATATATATCTATATATATATCTATATATATATCTATATATATATCTATATATATATCTATATATATATCTATATATATATCTATATATATATCTATATATATATCTATATATATATCTATATATATATCTATATATATATCTATATATATATCTATATATATATCTATATATATATATCTATATATATATATCTATATATATATCTATATATATATATCTATATATATATCTATATATATATCTATATATATATCTATATATATATCTATATATATATCTATATATATATCTATATATATCTATATATATCTATATACAGTGACACGCAAAAGTATTGGACACATGGGGTTTTTTAAGAAAATAATAACTTCTCTTGTTGCTACTAACCTAAAATTTGAACTGAATATAGTAGATGTTTAGGATAGACTATGTATGAGGAGAAATAACGAATTGTCTGCTCACATAAAAATTTATTGACAAATACAACAGAAAGTAACACCCAAAAGTTTTGGACACATTCTGAAAATACAAATATAGCAGCATAAAAAATTGCAGTTTGGAATTTAAGTCTGTTTCACATAAATTTGCAAATCTCCACCGACCAGTCAGAGCACTCCACGCACCATAACGTCTCCATGTGCTTTGAATGGTCATTAAAGATTTGGCTGTCACATGTGAAGGTTTTCAGAATGGCAAAGACAAAGGAGCTCTCTCAACAACTTCATATGGTTATAATTGACCATCATAATCGTGGAATGGGATATCGAAAGATCTCCGACGTGCTCAAGATCCCCATCAGTACGATTAGGGCCATCATTCGGAAATGGAAAAAACATGGGCTGACTACCGATCTGCCTCGAAAAGGGTGTCCTCGTAAAGTAAGTGAACGAGCACCTAGATCCATTGTTAGGAAAGTGATGCACAAGCCATTCACAACACGAGGGGAACTTCAGAAGGAACTGCAGGCAGCTGGCACAAAGGTTAGCAAGGATAGATTTAGTCGTACCCTCCACCGGATAGGGCTGCATTCTTGAACTCTTAGAATGACCCCTCTGCTTAAGCCCAAGCACCTCAAGGCTCGTCTAGAGTTTGCCAATCGTCATCTCGAGAAGCCTGCTTCATTCTGGAACAAAATATTATGGTCTGACGAGACTTAAATCAAGGTTTTTGGTGGAAACAGCTCAAGACACGTCTGAACAAAGGAGGGTACTTCATATGACCCCAAAAATACCATCCCCACAGTCAAACATGGTGGTGGAAGTATAATGGTTTGGGGTTATTTTCCCTCCAGCGGTACGGGCGCACTAAAATATCATCGAAGGAACAATGGATAGTGCTATGTACCGCGAAATACTAAAGAAGAACATGCTTTCATTTGTAAAATCGCTCGAGCTACGGAGAGGTTACATTTTTCAGCAAGATAACAATCCCAAGCATACTGCAGTGAAAACGAAAGAGTTGCTTTAGGCGAAGAAAGTAAGGGTTTTAGAGTGGCCTAGTCAGTAGCCTGATCTCAATCCGATAGAAAATCTGTGGAAGGAACTTAGACTTTGAGTTCATCAGAGGAATCCACAAAACTTGAATAATCTCAAGGACATTTGTTCACAGGAGTGGGATGAAATTAATGCCGATTTCTGCAAGAAACTCATCTCAAATTATTCCAAACGTCTGACAGCTGTAATATCAAATAAGGGATCTTCCATTAAATATTGAACGCTGTTTATTGATATGAGTCCAAAACTTTTGCGTGTTACTTTATGTTGTGTTTGTCAATAAATTTTTGTGTAAGCAAACAATTTGTTATTTCGCTTCATACATAGTCTATCCTAAATATCTACTATATTCAGTTCAAATTTTAGATTCGTAGCAACAAGAGAAGTTATTATTTTCTTAAGAAATCCTATGTGTCCAATACTTTTGCGTGTCACTGTATATCTATATATACATATATATACCTATATATATTTATATATATATATGAAATTCCTGCAATTGCATTTTGGGCTTGTTTTGTTGGGTTCACCTTCTAGGATTTTCCTGTTGTGTGCTTTTATAATGCTGGATGTGTTTGGCACACAGCTGTAGCTGACCTCGATAGTGTTTCTGTTAAAAATTTTGTGAAGTTTGTGTTCTGCAGGAAAGTGTTTGTCAATTAATTGTAGGAACTTTCTAGTGACGTTTGTCTGCACGTTCATAGTATAAGGGGGGTTGAACCAAATTATCTTCCATTTTTCTTGTGTCTTGTTAGTGGCTGCCCGTTCTGGCTCATACTGGATTCTTTCTTTCCACTGGCTTTCAACCCTTGCCCACTCCGAGGAGAATGCCAAACAGAAAATGTTGTCTACCTGGCATAGGTGACAAACAACAAAAACAATGACCTGAAAAGTTAAATCAGCGCAACAGAATGTTCTTTTAAAGACAGACTCTACAAGCACAGTGACTTGCTATGCTACAAGATGAAGGCAACGAGCACGGAACTCTCTAAATATGTATGGGCCCTGAAGGAGAAAAACACTGATGAAATCAACATCCAATGGTCGATTTTGGACAAAGACCACCCTACAGAAACAGATAAAAAACCTGCCACCTGTGCCTCGCTGAAAAATTCCACATAATATTCTGACAAGAATGCGACTTACTAAACAAACGTAGCGAAATCCTTTCAAACTGCTGACACAAAAACAAATTCCTTTTAGTGAACTTCAAAGCTATACGGCCGGACAATTAAGAGATAATGCGCGAACACGTCATCGCGTGGTCACACTATTAATAGCAATCAATAATTGTTTTTAACCAGTCGTCTGATGATTGCCACGGGGCATGAAACACCGTGTAATGACATAGTCGTTAAATCATAGATTATTAAATAAATGAATATTGCTCTACTACCTACATTGAGCACTTTTTTTGCCAAGAAATCAAGACCTATGTATAAACTGCTCCTTCTGTTGAGCACTCTACTTTTCTGGACAGAACCGTCTAAGATGCAACAACGTACATTCAATTATTCGCCGAAGAACATCCCTATTCCGTCCATCAACAACTACAAGAAACACCTTATCTTAAGTGTCGAAGATGTGATCAAAAGAATGCAATGGAAAGCAACCTTCTTCAACAGCAACCGAGAAGAGATAAACAACAAAAACACTTTTGGCCTCAAATCCAAGAAATGCCCACCGCCAATTAAAGAAATGGAACATTTTGAATCCGAACTTCTAGACATGACATGAAATGTAAAGTTTCGAAAGGTAAACAACGAATTCCAGAAAAACCTGAAGTCCGACCTCAATTCCGTCAGAAACTCAATGAAAGCCTTCATCCCAGCCGACAAAACAAGGAAGATGTACGAAATGGACAAAACCGCCTACGAGAAACTGCTGAACAAAAACATCACTAAATCCTACAAAAAAACTAGCACTGCCACTCAACGACACAAACCGTGAAGCTAAAGAAATCGCAACAAAGCTAGGAATACAAGACCGAGCTACATCATTCGCACAAAAACAGTCGTTTATAACACTCAAAGACCACAAGGAAAACTTCCAGAACGCCCTGAAATGTAGATTGATCAACCCAGCCGAAAGCATACTTGGATGCGTAAGCACGCAGATATTAGAGGGTATAAACAACACAACAAAATTATCAACCAACATACACCAATGGAAAAACATGAAAAGCGTCATCAACTTGTTCAAAGCATTAGAAAACAAACAATCACGTACTTTCACACAATTCGAGATAGCAGACTTTTACCCATCAATAACCGAAGATTTACTGACAAGTGCCATCAACCATGCCAAGCAATACATCAACATCAGCAAAGAAGAAATCGAAATAATCATGCACGCCAGAAAATCACTGTTATTCAACAAAGATGAAACGTGGGTAAAGAAAAATAACGACTCCACATTCGACGTCACTATGGGGAGCTACAACGGCGTGGAAGTGTGTGAGCTGGTAGGCATTTACATCCTATTGATCCTACAAGAGAAGTACAGCAAAGCCCAGATTGGCCTGTACCGCGACGATGGCCTAGCTGCATTCCACAACTGCAGCAGCCAAGCCTCTGACCGAAACTGGAAAGAAATCACCAAAATCTTTAACAACCTAGGTCTAAAAATAACAATTCAAAGCAACTTAAAAGAAGCGAACTTCCTGGATGTGACTCTCGACCTATGAACAAACTCTTACAGACCATATTGAAAACCTAATCATAACCCACTGTACATCCACACAAGTTCCAACCACCCACCTAACATCAAAAAACAAGTCTCGCACAACATTAGCAAAAGAATAAGTGAAATCTCATCCAGCAAGGAAATCTTCAACCAGGCCGCACCACAGTACAACAACGCCCTGGAAGCCAGCGAATACAAAGAAAGAATCAAGTATGAGCCAGAACCGGCAGCCACCAACGAGACACAACGAAAACGGAAGATCATTTGGTTCAACCCCCCTTACAGTATGAACGTGCAGACAAACGTCGCTAGAAAGTTCCTACAATTAATTGACAAACACTTTCCTGCAGAACACAAACTTCACAAAATTTTTAACAGAAACACTGTCGAGGTCAGCTACAGCTGTGTGCCAAACACATCCAGCATTATAAAAGCACACAACAGGAAAATCCTAGAAGGTGAACCCAATAAAACAAGCCCGAAATGCAATTGCAGGAAGAGCAACCCTTGCCCACTCCAAGGAGAATGCCAAACAGAAAACGTTGTCTACCTGGCACAGGTGACAAACAACAAAAACAATGACCTGAAAAGTTACATTGGTGCAACAGAACGTTCATTTAAAGACAGACTCTACAAGCACAGAAACTTGGTAAATACGTATGGGCCCTGAAGGAGAAAAACACTGACGAAATCAACATCCAATGGTCGATTTTGGACAAAGCACCACCTTACAGAAACGGATCAAAAACCTGCCACCTGTGCCTCAACGAAAAATTCCACATAATTTTCCGACAAGAATGCGACTTACTAAATAAACGTAGCAAAATCCTTTCAAACTGCCGACACAAAAACAAATTCCTTTTAGTGAACTTCAAAGCTATATGGCCGGACAATTAAGAGATAATGTGTGAACACGTCATCACGTGGTCACACTATTAATAGCAATCAATAATTGTTTGTAACCAGTCGTCTGATGATTGCCACAGGGCATGAAACACCGTGTAACAACGTAGTTGTAAAATCATAGATTATTAAAGAAATGAATATGTGCAAAAATATATGTATATCGTATATATGTATATATATCTATATGTGTATATATATCTGTATGTGTAAATATATCTGTATGTGTATGTGTATCTGTATGTGTATGTGTATCTGTATGTGTATGTGTATCTGTATGTGTATGTGTATCTGTATGTGTATGTGTATCTGTATGTGTATGTGTATCTGTATGTGTATGTGTATCTGTATGTGTATGTGTATCTGTATGTGTATGTGTATCTGTATGTGTATGTGTATCTGTATGTGTATGTGTATCTGTATGTGTATGTGTATCTGTATGTGTATGTGTATCTGTATGTGTATGTGTATCTGTATGTGTATGTGTATCTGTATGTGTATGTGTATCTGTATGTGTATGTGTATCTGTATGTGTATGTGTATCTGTATGTGTATGTGTATCTGTATGTGTGTGTATCTGTATGTGTATGTGTATCTGTATGTGTATGTGTATCTGTATGTGTATGTGTATCTGTATGTGTATGTGTATGTGTATCTGTATGTGTATGTGTATGTGTATCTGTATGTGTATGTGTATCTGTATGTGTATGTGTATCTGTATGTGTATGTGTATCTGTATGTGTATGTGTATCTGTATGTGTATGTGTATCTGTATGTGTATGTGTATCTGTATGTGTATGTGTATCTGTATGTGTATGTGTATCTGTATGTGTATGTGTATCTGTATGTGTATGTGTATCTGTATGTGTATATATATATCTGTATGTGTATATATATCTGTATGTGTATATATATATCTGTATGTGTATATATATATCTGTATGTGTATATATATCTGTATGTATATATATCTATATATCTATCTATATCTATCTATATCTATCTATATCTATCTATATCTATCTATAGTACGAACGAATCGCGCTCTGTTGATCGAGACGAACACGACCTAGTTGACGTTGAAAGTGTAGAAGATATTAGCAGAGTTCCAATCCTAATCGAATGGACTAATCACAGGGCAAGGATTAAATGGCTAGACGACCTTGAAAGCCTTAAACTCTTCGTGGCGAATCAGCTGAACTTAGAGGGCGCTTGGTCACATACAACAAACAACGGTGGTTTTTATGTTTTTAAAAGTCAATCTGTTACCATTTGCTTCTATCCTGGGACCAAAACTCTCAATGTCCAAGGGGCAAAACATGAAGCGATCAGAAAACTAATCGTGTCTTTCGATAACTCGACAAATCCAGCCAATGTTACAGACCACGTGGCGGCGGCGGTGAAGAACGACTGCCATGTTGAATTATCCAACAATAACAACAACAAATCCGAAGCAAACGAATTGAACTCTCTCGAACTAGAAAACTCTCACCAACATATATGTTCGGGCTGTGAAAAGAACTCTTCATCAATCGCTGAATTATGGAGTAAATTGAACTGCCTCGAAAGTAAATTCAGAAGTACCGAAAATTCAAATGCCAAGCTCGATTGTGATTCATGCAGCAACCTAAAATCACAAATTGAGAAACTCGAAACTGAACAGGACAACCTATTAGCTGTCGTCAAATTGCTTAGACAAGAATGTGAATCCAACCAATCAACAAAAGAAATCTCGTACAACAAAAATCCTTGGATTGAAGTTCGAGGGAAGAAACGGAATGCAAACCAAACTCAAAGTCAAAGACATGATCAATCTACAAAGACGAAGAAAACCGACGACAGTAGCTGCCGAGTCGATACTGGCAAACTTAAACTAACAGATGCTGCTGGAAACCAAGACGTATACAACAAGAAAACCCCTCAAGGGCCAAGAAATTCCCAATATGACCAACCGAATGGCAGACCAAACCAAACCCCAAGGAAGAGGCATATTGCCGTCGTTGGTGACTCGATGACTAAACTCATTAACGGGAGAAAATTATCAAAATCTTGCAAAGTAACATCACATTCCTTTCCTGGTGCGACAATAGAAGATCTGGAAGACTATGTCAAGCCTATCCTGAAAAGAAAGCCCGACCACATCATAATCCATGCTGGCACAAACAACCTCCACAGAGACAATCCAAAAACCATAAAGGAGAAAATGTCAGATGTTATTAGTGGGATCAAACAACAACACCCTACTGTAAGTATCACAGTCTCGTCTGTTATTCATAGGAATGACAAACCATTATTTGAAAAAGTTCTGCAAACTAATAATCTGCTTGAACAGCTCTGTTTAATTAATAACTGTGACTTTACTAAGAATGACAATATTCAACAGATATGTCTGAATGCAGGTGGACTACATCTCAACACTAAGGGTTTGCACACCCTAGCAGCTAACTTAAGAAATTATATAAATTATTGACACATAAATGTTGTCAATGCAAATAATACATCACATCAAAATCCTACAACACAGCCTGTACTAACTCCAGATACAGACCTTTCTAAAATTCGAGGTTTTAAGATGGGCTCCTTGAATGTAAATAGTCTCTCAAAACATATTGATGAATTACAGATTACCCTAATAAATAATAATTTTGATGTGTTAGCCATAAATGAAACAAAACTAGATCAATATGATGATGAACATATAACAAACATAAATGGCTATACCTGTATTAGAAAAGACAGGGATAAATCAGGAGGTGGAGTCTGTATTTACATTCGAAACACAATTAATTTCACAAGAAAATTGTGCTTTGAAGAGGAAGGCTTAGAAATGATTTCAATTGAAATAATTAAACCAAACTCTTATCCTTTCCTCTTTACAACCTGGTATAGACCACCCAAATCCTCAGATGAGCTCTTTGACAAATTTGAAGAATTCTTAAAAAAAAGCTGATTCTCAATACAAAGAGTACTATGTCCTCGGTGATTTAAATTGCGACTTTCTTGCTACTAACACTAAACCACAAACAACAAAGCTGATGGATTTATTAGATATTTATCAATTATCTCAATTAATTGACAGCTCAACTCGTGTTACTGAGAGTACCAAAACATTAATTGACCATTTAATTACTAACAGTGAAGAAAATCTAACCCATCATGGAGTCATTACTACAGCAATCAGTGACCATAATCTAATTTTTGCTGTTCAGAAGCTTTCTTGTCAAAAAGGTCCCCCACGATTTGTTGAATATAGGGACTATAAGAATTTTAGTGAAAATTATTTCCTTCTAGACATCAAGAACACTGATTGGCAAACATTCCAAAATTCTCATGATATAAACCATGCATGGGATGAATGGAAAACTAAAATTGAGGCTATTTTGAACCGACATGCTCCATGTCGAGTCAAAAGAGTACGCAACTCTCCATCACCTTGGATCAATAAAAAACTCAAACAAGAAATGTATGCTAGAAATATTCTGAAGAAAAAAGCACTCAAATCTAACTCACAGACTGATTGGATGCTTTTTCGACAAAAAAAGAATGCCGTTAATCTGGAGATAAAAAAGACAAAAAAGGCTTACTATAAAAATGAGATTAGAAATAACTCAGGAAATCAAAAAGGAACCTGGAAAGTATTGAATGATCTGATGGGCAAAAAGGCTAAAAGCACTGAAATAACAAAAATTAACCTTTCTTCATCTGAAAGCATTACTGACACCAAGACTATTGCAAATTCTTTGAACACCCATTTTGTTAAGGTTGGTCCAAATCTTGCATCAAAGATACCGCAACCAAACAGTAGTAAAACATTTGAAGATTATCTAAATAAAACCAATTCCACTTTTAGCTTTAAAAAAATCCTGCCTACTACTGTCTTGAAATTACTAAAAACCAGTAAAGATAGAAAAGCTGTAGGAATTGATAAAATTTCTAACAAAATTCTAAAATTATCAGCACCATATATTTACGAATCCTTGAGTGCCATATTCAATCTATCACTTGAAACAAAGATTTTTCCAAATGACTGGAAAATTGCTAGGGTCACACCAATTTTCAAAGCGGGTGACCACTGTGATGTAAACAACTACCGACCAATTTCAGTCATCTCAGCGGTTGCACGTATCTTTGAAAAAATTGTGTATGACCAACTAAATGACTATGTAACCAAAAACAATTTGATAAATCCCAGACAGTCTGGTTTCCGATCATTATTTTCTACCACCACAGCCAAGCTAGATTTAACTAATGAATGGTGTTTCAACATAGATAGAAAACTCTTAAATGGTGTCTTATTCTTAGATCTGAAAAAGGCCTTCAATACCATTGATCACACTATTCTTGTAAGGAAATTACAATACCTTGGCCTAAGTCAGTCTACAGTTGACTGGTTTGAGTCTTATCTCAATGATCGAGTGCAGATGTGCATGGTAAATGGAAATCTCTCAGATCCAGAACAACTTTTATGTGGTGTCCCCCAAGGTACTATCCTAGGGCCATTACTATTCCTGATTTATAT
>JASJOG010000148.1:380000-392500 GCA_030142905.1 Heliopora coerulea
GTCTTTTTTTAAAAACGGAAATTTTAGATATTTTATGTCTTTTATGACAAAATAAAGTGGTTAGAACCAGCAGACTTATGTTTTCTAATCTTGGGAAAACAATTTTGGCCCTTTGGAGCAGGATCTAAGATGAAAAAGCGACAATTTGGCATATTTTAAAGCGGTGTAACGTGTGAAGTATTGTGGACAATATGGCGACCGAAAATGCACAACAAGAAGAATTACTCATGAATGGTGCTTACAGTATCGGAAATCCCGACCCGGACGACCAGGAAAGCAGTATTCAAAGCAAACAAGCGAGTGGAAAGGTTCAGACTCTGCAGAATAGCAAAAAAATTTGCAAAAACTAGGCTAACTAAAACAAAGAAGCAGTTAAATGACTTAATTGACAAGCAATTGCCTGATGTACCATTAGCCAGTAAAAACACTATGAGAAGAGCAATTGATAAAGTTAATACCGAGATGAATATAATCGAGAAAACGATTTCTCAGTTGAAAGAGGCCTATGGAGTGAATGCAGGGGCTGATGAGTCCAATAGAATTATAGAAAGTTTAGACAAAGAACTTGAAGATGTTGGGTCTTCAGTTGATACAGTTATTGTTAGTGCAGAGAGACATATTCAAGAAAGACTTTCCAATGGGGAAGTGGAGTCAGTGTTAATATCGGTTCATTCGAAATCGGGTAGTACCCAGTCCCCTGTAGTGTCAAAAAAGTCAGTAAATCTTGAAAAAAGGCAGAAAGAAGATGAAGAAGCCAGTGAAAGGTTAGTGCAAATGGAAAATGAAAAAAAACAAAAAGAACTAGAGTTAGAGGAACTCACTGTTGAACTTCAGCTTAGTAAGCAGCGAACAGAAGAGGCGAGAAAGATTGCAGATTTGAATAAGTTACGGGCTGAAGCAGCAGATGATGATACAGTGCAGAGCTTTCTGAATAATGAGAGGACACCAGGACATGTAAAGTCACCCCCAGATGACACAAAGTATGTTCGGTCGTCTGCTCCTATTAGACTTAAAGGAGTAGATATACCCAAATTTTCCGAAGAAGATAAAAGTGACTATGAATCGTGGAAGACCGCTTTCATGTCTATAGTTCATTGCCTCGACATCCCAATTGGAGAAAAAATGCTTTGATTGCAAACTAGCTTATCGGGGAAAGCACATTCATTAGTCAAAGATCTTGGTTATTCCTTGAGTGCCTACGAAAGAGCAAAGGCGAAACTGGAAAAGTATGGTGGAGAGCGGAGGTTAAGAATAAAACACTTAACGACTCTGCGCAACTGGAAGAAGGTTTGAGCACGGAATCTGGAAGATCTTGAGGAATTCCAAGTAGTGTTGGAGCAAATGTCCATGGCCACAAAGAACTCTGGCTCATTCCAATCAGAGAATCTGAACTTAGCTGCTAAAGAAAAGTTAGCTGAGGAAGATGTTCAATCTTATAAGCTCTGGCTGCTAGATCATTGCATGGAAGATAGCTTCGAGTCGCTTCTGGAATGGGTTGAGTTGCATGTGCAAATTATGAAAGAAGCAAAAGAAGTTTACGGACTTGGAAAGAAACATTTAAACAAGGATGATGGCAAGAGCAACCCCCGTGAAAAACGAGCCAGAGGGTTTGGTACGAGATCTGACGTAAGGACTTGTGTTGTTGACAAGTGTAATCAAGGCCACCCCCCATGGGTTTGCCCAATGTTCAAACTTCCTGTGGCAACAAGAAAAGAGGTGATAAAGAAAACTGAATGGTGTTTTCAATGTTTAGCTGCAGGACACCACAGCAAGGATTGTAAGAAAACTCAAGTGTGCAGTGTTGGAGAATGTAAAAGTACTCGACATAGCTGTTATCTCCACGAAAGTGCTCCTAGACAATCAGAGGGACACAATCAATCACCACCTCAGTGTGTTGACCAACAAGCAGACGGCAATCAGCCTCGAATGAATGATGTTCAAAATCAGTCTTCCAGAGAGGGAAATCAGTTAAGATCAGACTCACCAACCTTCAATCAACAGAGATCCAATAATGAGTCATTGCGCGAGAGGGGGTATAAGACAGGAACTGCGGACAGTGTTTTGTTAATGATTCTTCCAGCTGTCATAAGTAGCAGTAATAGAGAACTGAGGGTTAATGTCATGTTGAACCCTTGTTCAACAAGCTCATACGTGTCAGAAAATGCTGCAGAAGAGCTCGGAATGCTAGGTCAGCCAGTAACTCTAACAATTTCAGGAACAGGTGGAACTGAAATTACATGTCAGTCAAGTCGAGTAGAGTTGTCAGTGAGAAGCATTGATGGATCGTTTTCCTCAACCTTGCCAGCACATGTTTTGGGCAATATTGCCAGTGACACACCTGCCAGACAGTGGAGCAAGATAAAGGAAAAGTGGCCTCATCTGAATGATGTTCCTTTTGAAAAAAATCGCAAAGCGTTGACAAGTTGATGTGATGATTGGCAGTGATCACCCCCTCTTCCATCTTGCATTGAAAGAAGTTCCTGGAAGCCAACCAAGTGATCCTATTGCACGGCTCACAAATTTAGGGTGGGTGTGTTTTGGCCCAACGTTAGTGGAAACATTCCGACAAGATACACGGACGCATTTTACTCGAACTTACCATACAAATCAGAATGAACCCATCCAGCAACAGCCACCAGTGGACATTTTGCGTCAATTTGGGGAATTGGAGTCCATCGGGATCAAGGAAC
Source organism: Heliopora coerulea (assembly GCA_030142905.1). Classification (NCBI taxonomy): domain Eukaryota; kingdom Metazoa; phylum Cnidaria; class Anthozoa; order Scleralcyonacea; family Helioporidae; genus Heliopora; species Heliopora coerulea. Next base: position 382,691 of record JASJOG010000148.1, read on the forward strand.
ATACAGACCATCCCATGACTATTGACGACAAGGCAGCCATTAAACTAGTCTCTCAAGCTCTTGAGTTTAAAGATTGGCGATATGAAGTAGCAATGCCTTGGAAAGATGGAGAACCCAAGTTGGATAACAACTTTGAAGCTGCCATGTATCGTCTCAAAAGTCAAGAGAAGTCATTGAAGAGAAAGGGTCCTCAGCTGATGGAAGCTTATAATAGAATTTTCACAGAGTACGAAGAGAAAGGCTATATAAAGGCGGTTCCCAAGTCTGAAACATCTGATCAGTGGTTTTTGCCACACTTTCCTGTCATTCGACCCGACAAAGACACAACCAAGATACGAGCCGTATTTGACGCAGCCATGAAGTACAATGGAAAGAGTTTAAACGATACGATGCAGTCAGGCCCGAAGCTACAGAGAGATTGTTGACGTGTTGACACGCTTTCGCAGAGCCCCGGTGGCTCTTAGTAGTGACATTTTGGAAATGTTTCTGCAAGTTGGCATTCGCGAAGAAGACAGGAAATACCACAGGTTCTTCTGGCGAGACTTTCATACCAAGTGTGAACCGACAATTTACAAGTTTCAAAGATTGGTCTTCAGAAACACAGCATCTCCCTTCTGTTCGCAATTTGTCATCCAATCTCGTGCCAAAAAACATGTGACAGAGTTTCCGGAAGCAGCAGACTCTGTCTAACTGAATGTATGTAGATGATCTTGACTCAAGCGAAACTGCGGCAGCCGCACAAAATCTGCAACAACAACTTACCACTCTTGGCATCGGCGGGCTTTCATTTACGAAAATGGGTCTCGAATGAAGCTGCAGCAGTAGAGAGTATTCCAGAAAGTGACTGCCTTCCAAAGCCAGATCTCAGCAAAGCTGAACCAACGAAGATGCTGGGAGTGATGTGGGAATCAAAAGAGGACTTATGTATGTTCCGAATAAAGTGTCCTGAATTGAGTGAAATGTTGACCAAACGTAACGTTTTGAGCACCATAGCGACTATCTACGACCCCCTACAGTTCTTAGCTCCATTTATTATCCGGGCAAAGATGCTGATGCAAGAAATGTGGCTGGCTGGGTTGGATTGGGATCATGTTTTACCAAGCCATCTAGCAACGAAGTGGAAGAAATGGGTATCCAAGTTACCTGATTTGTCACAATTTACTATTCCAAGCCCTCTCCGCCTTGCAGATCCTGTTAGTGTCGAATTGCATGTTTTCTCTGATGCCTCGAAAGGTGCATATGCTGCTGTAGCATATTTGGTGAGCTCCTATGAAGCCGTTACGGTTACCTCTCGTCTGATCGCTTCCAAATGTCGTGTTGCTCCCGTAAAGTCTGTGATTATACCTCGACTCGAACTGATGGGTGCTGTATTGTCAAGTCGTCTTGCATAGGGCCTCCTTAAAGTATTAAACGTGGATAGAACATTCTTCTGGACGGATTCTGAAAACGTGTGGTATTGGGTTCACGACCAAAGTAAAGATTTCAAGCTGTTTGTAGCAAACAGGATTGGGGAGATCCGCCGCATCACTAGTCCAGAACAATGGCATCATGTCCCCGGTAAGGACAACCCAGCCGACCTGGCAGCGAGAGGAATGACCGCTGCAGAGTTGAACGACAGTACCTTCTGGGCAGAGGGTCCGACATTCTTAAAAGAGCCTGAAACGAGTTGGCCAACATCCCCAAGTAGGAACCCAAAGGCTATTGATGGAAATGAACGACGGACCCACACCCAGATGCATGCAACTAACGTTCATGATGATCCCCCTATCGACCCAAAGCGCTTTTCGAGCTTCAGACATCTGTGTAGAGTGATAGCATGGATGTTACGTTTCGTGAAAAAATCAACATCGAAGTCTACTCCTAAGATTAAAGGACATGCACTTCTATGTGCAGAAATTGCATTAGCAGAGAGTTTGGATAAAACTAATACAAAAGGAAGCGTTTCCACAAGCCGAGAGAGACCCGACCTTGGTGAAACTGAATCCTCGAAATGACCCTGGTCTCGTGAGAATGAACGGATGCTTACGGCATGCCATCGAATTGTCTTACGATACGAGGCATCCTATAATCTTACCCAAAGCTCATGATGTAACTCGACTTATTGTGACAGATGTTCATGAAAGTTTAGGACATGGCTCTGGTGTTGAACTCTGTTTGATGCATCTACGTTCTAGGTATTGGATCGTGAAAGGTCGTAAGACAGTGCGAAGCATAATTGAAACCTGCCCGAAGTGTTGAAGTCGGTATTCGAAGAAGACGGCAAACCAAATGATGGCACTTCTTCCAAGACCAAGACTGGAGTCCCTGCGGGCCTTCGATAAGGTGGGAGTGGACTACACAGGAGCCTTCCTAACATAACAAGGAAGAGGTAAGACAAGGGCGAAGCGATATTTGTGTTTATTTAATTGTCTGGCGACACGAGCCGTCCATTTGGAGATGGCTTACTCATTGGACACTGACTCTTTTATCAATGCTTTTACCTGAATAGCCTCCAGGAGGGGGACACCAAGTTACATACTCAGCGACAATGGAACCAACTTCATAGGAGCGGAGCTGGAGTTGCATGAGCTAGTCGACCGTCTAGACCAAGAAAAGATCACAGAGAAGATGACCGTCTATCAAAAGATCGAATGGAAATTCAATCCGCCATCTGCACCACACTTTGGTGGTGTTGATTAAGAGTGCAAAAAGAGCCCTTGAAACTATTTTAGGTGACGCTGACGTGAAAGACGAAGAACTACATATGGTGATATGTGGAGCAGAAGAGATGCTCAATTCATAACCAATTACATATGTTAGTGCGGATCCAAACAACCTGACGGCCTTAACTCCCAATCACTTTCTAGTTGGGCAGTTAGGAGGAAGGTTTGCACCCGAAGCCTTGTCTGAAGAAGTCTATAGCCCTACCAAGAGATGGCATTGTGTACAGCAGCTTCTGAAATTGTTTTGGCAGCGCTGGCGGAAAAAATTTCTACCATCATTGAACGTTCGTGGCAAGTGGTTCCACCCGAGGCATCATTTGAAACCAGGAGATGTAGTGCTCATTGCTGAGCCAAAAGCTAACCAAGGTGACTGGCTGCTTGGTCGTATATTAGAGGTCTATCCAGGCAGCGATGGATTGGGAAGAGTCATAAAAGTAAAGTTGAAAGGAAAAGAGTATTTTCGTCCGATTCATAGATTGTGTCCATTGGAGTACATAGCCGAGGGAGGACAGAATGATTGACGATCAACGTTGGCTGATTGACTTTATAGAATAAAATTAAGCATTGTTTTGTTGTAGCGTTTGGACTACGTTTGTTAGAACAAGTATTTTTTTTTTGTTTTTTTCAATCTCGATTGTAGTTACATTCAGGAGGGGGATGTTAATGCATGAAGTATTTCGGAATTTTGTAAACGTTTTCTGGCCCTAAGGACTGCGGGCGTCTTTTTGTAGAACCTCTAGAATGACAACACGAGTCTTTTTTTTAAAAACGGAAATTTTAGATATTTTATGTCTTTTATGACAAAATAAAGTAGTTAGAACCAGCAGACTTATGTTTTCTAATCTTGGGAAAAAAATATCTATATCTATATATATATCTATATATATCTATATATATATATATATATAGATAGATATAGATATAGATATATATATATGGATATATATATATATATTTATATATAGATATATATAGATATATATAGATATATATAGATATATATATAGATATATAGATATATATAGATATAGATATATATAGATATAGATATATATAGATATAGATATATATAGATATAGATATATATATAGATATAGATATATATATAGATATAGATATATATAGATATAGATACAGATGTAGATAGATATACAGATGTAGATAGATATACAGATGTAGATAGATATACAGATGTAGATAGATATACAGATGTAGATAGATATACAGATGTAGATAGATATACAGATGTAGATAGATATACAGATGTAGATAGATATACAGATGTAGATAGATATACAGATGTAGATAGATATACAGATGTAGATAGATATACAGATGTAGATAGATATACAGATGTAGATAGATATACAGATGTAGATAGATATACAGATGTAGATAGATATACAGATGTAGATAGATATACAGATGTAGATAGATATACAGATGTAGATAGATATACAGATGTAGATAGATATACAGATGTAGATAGATATACAGATGTAGATAGATATACAGATGTAGATAGGTATACAGATGTAGATAGGTATACAGATGTAGATAGGTATACAGATGTAGATAGGTATACAGATGTAGATAGGTATACAGATGTAGATAGGTATACAGATGTAGATAGGTATACAGATGTAGATAGGTATACAGATGTAGATAGGTATACAGATGTAGATAGGTATACAGATGTAGATAGGTATACAGATGTAGATAGGTATACAGATGTAGATAGGTATACAGATGTAGATAGGTATACAGATGTAGATAGGTATACAGATGTAGATAGGTATACAGATGTAGATAGGTATACAGATGTAGATAGGTATACAGATGTAGATAGGTATACAGATGTAGATAGGTATACAGATGTAGATAGGTATACAGATGTAGATAGGTATACAGATGTAGATAGGTATACAGATGTAGATAGGTATACAGATGTAGATAGGTATACAGATGTAGATAGGTATACAGATGTAGATAGGTATACAGATGTAGATAGGTATACAGATGTAGATAGGTATACAGATGTAGATAGGTATACAGATGTAGATAGGTATACAGATGTAGATAGGTATACAGATGTAGATAGGTATACAGATGTAGATAGGTATACAGATGTAGATAGGTATACAGATGTAGATAGGTATACAGATGTAGATAGGTATACAGATGTAGATAGGTATACAGATGTAGATAGGTATACAGATGTAGATAGGTATACAGATGTAGATAGGTATACAGATGTAGATAGGTATACAGATGTAGATAGGTATACAGATGTAGATAGGTATACAGATGTAGATAGGTATACAGATGTAGATAGGTATACAGATGTAGATAGGTATACAGATGTAGATAGGTATACAGATGTAGATAGGTATACAGATGTAGATAGGTATACAGATGTAGATAGGTATACAGATGTAGATAGGTATACAGATGTAGATAGGTATACAGATGTAGATAGGTATACAGATGTAGATAGGTATACAGATGTAGATAGGTATACAGATGTAGATAGGTATACAGATGTAGATAGGTATACAGATGTAGATAGGTATACAGATGTAGATAGGTATACAGATGTAGATAGGTATACAGATGTAGATAGGTATACAGATGTAGATAGGTATACAGATGTAGATAGGTATACAGATGTAGATAGGTATACAGATGTAGATAGGTATACAGATGTAGATAGGTATACAGATGTAGATAGGTATACAGATGTAGATAGGTATACAGATGTAGATAGGTATACAGATGTAGATAGGTATACAGATGTAGATAGGTATACAGATGTAGATAGGTATACAGATGTAGATAGGTATACAGATGTAGATAGGTATACAGATGTAGATAGGTATACAGATGTAGATAGGTATACAGATGTAGATAGGTATACAGATGTAGATAGGTATACAGATGTAGATAGGTATACAGATGTAGATAGGTATACAGATGTAGATAGGTATACAGATGTAGATAGGTATACAGATGTAGATAGGTATACAGATGTAGATAGGTATACAGATGTAGATAGGTATACAGATGTAGATAGGTATACAGATGTAGATAGGTATACAGATGTAGATAGGTATACAGATGTAGATAGGTATACAGATGTAGATAGGTATACAGATGTAGATAGGTATACAGATGTAGATAGGTATACAGATGTAGATAGGTATACAGATGTAGATAGGTATACAGATGTAGATAGGTATACAGATGTAGATAGGTATACAGATGTAGATAGGTATACAGATGTAGATAGGTATACAGATGTAGATAGGTATACAGATGTAGATAGGTATACAGATGTAGATAGGTATACAGATGTAGATAGGTATACAGATGTAGATAGGTATACAGATGTAGATAGGTATACAGATGTAGATAGGTATACAGATGTAGATAGGTATACAGATGTAGATAGGTATACAGATGTAGATAGGTATACAGATGTAGATAGGTATACAGATGTAGATAGGTATACAGATGTAGATAGGTATACAGATGTAGATAGGTATACAGATGTAGATAGGTATACAGATGTAGATAGGTATACAGATGTAGATAGGTATACAGATGTAGATAGGTATACAGATGTAGATAGGTATACAGATGTAGATAGGTATACAGATGTAGATAGGTATACAGATGTAGATAGGTATACAGATGTAGATAGGTATACAGATGTAGATAGGTATACAGATGTAGATAGGTATACAGATGTAGATAGGTATACAGATGTAGATAGGTATACAGATGTAGATAGGTATACAGATGTAGATAGGTATACAGATGTAGATAGGTATACAGATGTAGATAGGTATACAGATGTAGATAGGTATACAGATGTAGATAGGTATACAGATGTAGATAGGTATACAGATGTAGATAGGTATACAGATGTAGATAGGTATACAGATGTAGATAGGTATACAGATGTAGATAGGTATACAGATGTAGATAGGTATACAGATGTAGATAGGTATACAGATGTAGATAGGTATACAGATGTAGATAGGTATACAGATGTAGATAGGTATACAGATGTAGATAGGTATACAGATGTAGATAGGTATACAGATGTAGATAGGTATACAGATGTAGATAGGTATACAGATGTAGATAGGTATACAGATGTAGATAGGTATACAGATGTAGATAGGTATACAGATGTAGATAGGTATACAGATGTAGATAGGTATACAGATGTAGATAGGTATACAGATGTAGATAGGTATACAGATGTAGATAGGTATACAGATGTAGATAGGTATACAGATGTAGATAGGTATACAGATGTAGATAGGTATACAGATGTAGATAGGTATACAGATGTAGATAGGTATACAGATGTAGATAGGTATACAGATGTAGATAGGTATACAGATGTAGATAGGTATACAGATGTAGATAGGTATACAGATGTAGATAGGTATACAGATGTAGATAGGTATACAGATGTAGATAGGTATACAGATGTAGATAGGTATACAGATGTAGATAGGTATACAGATGTAGATAGGTATACAGATGTAGATAGGTATACAGATGTAGATAGGTATACAGATGTAGATAGGTATACAGATGTAGATAGGTATACAGATGTAGATAGGTATACAGATGTAGATAGGTATACAGATGTAGATAGGTATACAGATGTAGATAGGTATACAGATGTAGATAGGTATACAGATGTAGATAGGTATACAGATGTAGATAGGTATACAGATGTAGATAGGTATACAGATGTAGATAGGTATACAGATGTAGATAGGTATACAGATGTAGATAGGTATACAGATGTAGATAGGTATACAGATGTAGATAGGTATACAGATGTAGATAGGTATACAGATGTAGATAGGTATACAGATGTAGATAGGTATACAGATGTAGATAGGTATACAGATGTAGATAGGTATACAGATGTAGATAGGTATACAGATGTAGATAGGTATACAGATGTAGATAGGTATACAGATGTAGATAGGTATACAGATGTAGATAGGTATACAGATGTAGATAGGTATACAGATGTAGATAGGTATACAGATGTAGATAGGTATACAGATGTAGATAGGTATACAGATGTAGATAGGTATACAGATGTAGATAGGTATACAGATGTAGATAGGTATACAGATGTAGATAGGTATACAGATGTAGATAGGTATACAGATGTAGATAGGTATACAGATGTAGATAGGTATACAGATGTAGATAGGTATACAGATGTAGATAGGTATACAGATGTAGATAGGTATACAGATGTAGATAGGTATACAGATGTAGATAGGTATACAGATGTAGATAGGTATACAGATGTAGATAGGTATACAGATGTAGATAGGTATACAGATGTAGATAGGTATACAGATGTAGATAGGTATACAGATGTAGATAGGTATACAGATGTAGATAGGTATACAGATGTAGATAGGTATACAGATGTAGATAGGTATACAGATGTAGATAGGTATACAGATGTAGATAGGTATACAGATGTAGATAGGTATACAGATGTAGATAGGTATACAGATGTAGATAGGTATACAGATGTAGATAGGTATACAGATGTAGATAGGTATACAGATGTAGATAGGTATACAGATGTAGATAGGTATACAGATGTAGATAGGTATACAGATGTAGATAGGTATACAGATGTAGATAGGTATACAGATGTAGATAGGTATACAGATGTAGATAGGTATACAGATGTAGATAGGTATACAGATGTAGATAGGTATACAGATGTAGATAGGTATACAGATGTAGATAGGTATACAGATGTAGATAGGTATACAGATGTAGATAGGTATACAGATGTAGATAGGTATACAGATGTAGATAGGTATACAGATGTAGATAGGTATACAGATGTAGATAGGTATACAGATGTAGATAGGTATACAGATGTAGATAGGTATACAGATGTAGATAGGTATACAGATGTAGATAGGTATACAGATGTAGATAGGTATACAGATGTAGATAGGTATACAGATGTAGATAGGTATACAGATGTAGATAGGTATACAGATGTAGATAGGTATACAGATGTAGATAGGTATACAGATGTAGATAGGTATACAGATGTAGATAGGTATACAGATGTAGATAGGTATACAGATGTAGATAGGTATACAGATGTAGATAGGTATACAGATGTAGATAGGTATACAGATGTAGATAGGTATACAGATGTAGATAGGTATACAGATGTAGATAGGTATACAGATGTAGATAGGTATACAGATGTAGATAGGTATACAGATGTAGATAGGTATACAGATGTAGATAGGTATACAGATGTAGATAGGTATACAGATGTAGATAGGTATACAGATGTAGATAGGTATACAGATGTAGATAGGTATACAGATGTAGATAGGTATACAGATGTAGATAGGTATACAGATGTAGATAGGTATACAGATGTAGATAGGTATACAGATGTAGATAGGTATACAGATGTAGATAGGTATACAGATGTAGATAGGTATACAGATGTAGATAGGTATACAGATGTAGATAGGTATACAGATGTAGATAGGTATACAGATGTAGATAGGTATACAGATGTAGATAGGTATACAGATGTAGATAGGTATACAGATGTAGATAGGTATACAGATGTAGATAGGTATACAGATGTAGATAGGTATACAGATGTAGATAGGTATACAGATGTAGATAGATATACAGATGTAGATAGATAGATAGATGTAGATAGATAGATAGATATATATAGATATATATATACAGATATATATATAGATAGATATTTTGATGCATTGCCATTAATAATTTTGTGTATTATCATGGCCTTCTGGCATTTTCTGCTGTGATTAATGATGGCCACCCTAGTTGAGCAAAAACATCTTGTGTAGGAATAGTATACGGTGCTCCACTTATAATGCGAGCAGCATGGTTTTGTAATTTTTGTAACTCGTCATTAAGTGTTTTGTCGATACTGTCCCATACAACACAGCAGTAATCAAAATGGGGTTTTACTAGTGAGTTGTAAACACTAATAAGAAAATTTTGATTAAGGTAAGGTTTAGCATTTTTAATAATG
>JASJOG010000148.1:402500-597500 GCA_030142905.1 Heliopora coerulea
ATTAATGCAGAAACCATTATTATATGCGACAGTAATGGTCGATATTTGAAACCCAAAGAACTCTGCCCAAACTCAACAACAAGATATATTCGATCAGCAACACTCTCTAAAGCAAAACAAATAGTTGAAGCATCTAACTTCATTAACCCCAAAAACTTTATTGTCCACTGCGGAACTAATGACATGGAACATCCTGAGAGAAACACTGCTGCCGATACTGTAGAAGTTGTGGATCTCATTAAAGAAAAACATCCAAACTCTAGAATCCTGATATCTTCCTTACTACACAGAAAAGATGAACTCAATAGAAAAGTCCCAGCCATCAATGAAGAAATTCGAAACAAGATTAATGCCAAAGCAAATACCACCTACATCCATCATACCAGCATATCTGATGATGACCTCTATGATGAAAAACATCTGAATGAAAGGGGAGTTAAGAAATTCGCAAAAGCAATCAAAGCAGCATATTTCAATACCTCGCCAAAAAAGAAAGAAATACCAAAGAAAGGTCATCTAAGAAGAAGCCAACCGAAACACACAGATTTGCACCAAAATCCTCCCTTCCAGTCTGGCCACAATAACCTTCACTCTCCTTTCACTTCCTTCATGAACCTACCACCACCAAATATTCGTATGCAACATGGCAGGAAAGGAAATGTACCACCCCCTCCCTTAATCCACCATGATGGCTTTACAAACCCACTACCACCTCAACTAGTTAGATTAATACGGCAACTTTATGGATATCTCAACATATAACAAATTGTAAGTTGACTTTACATTTTCTATCCATCTACTTTATCTATCTGTCCTGCTTAGTTTATTGAACATTAGTAACATTTTCACAACTTCTAAATAATCTAGAAAATTTTAGAATTTAAATGCAGATTTTAAGAAGAATTATTTTTAGCATTCTCTACCAAATAATTAGGATTAACTTAAATGAGCACTGAAATTTCATTTAGCACTTGGAACATTAATGGTATATTTAATAGGGTCCTTGGAGATAAAACCAAAAACAAGGACCTGATTGATGCTATCTCCAAAATTGATTTTGTGATTCTAACTGAAACATGGACAAACACATGTTTAAACATTCCAGGATTTGAGGCTATTGTTTCTCAAACAGCTAAACCAGTTACTAACCAGGCATGTCGACAATCGGGTGGCATTAGCCTGTTTTTCAAAAGCAAATTTAAACAATATGTAAGTATTATTAAGAATACAAAAAACTTTCTATGGAGCAAACTCTCCAAAGAAATCTTGAACTCTGACCAGGATTTATACATTTGTGGTACATACATACCACCAGAAAAATCAAAATACTTTGACAATGAAATTTTTGAAGAACTTGAAAATGATCTCATCTTTTTCTCATCACGAGCAAATATAATACTTCTTGGTGATTTAAATGCAAGGACAAGCAAACTTGAAGATTTTGTATCAAGTGAAGGAAGTGATCACATCCATGATGCTAGTGATCACTCCCTTCAATTACCAGAAAGACAAAACTTTGATTCAACAACCAATAACCATGGAAAACAACTGATTGATATTTGCAAAAGTACTGACATGAGAATTCTTAATGGTCGGACAAATGGTGACTCCTTGGGAAGACATACTTTTCATGGTAAAAATGGAAACAGTACTGTCGATTATATCATCTGTAACCAAAGCTTATTACCAAAAGTTAAACATCTAGTTGTAAAATCCCCTACCTATCTATCTGACCATAGCCAAGTCATCACTTGGATTAATTTAAATAAGACATATAATTATGCATCTAATGATACCCTCATGCAACCCCCTTTATCCAAATTACCAACTCAGTATGTTTGGACTGATGAATCAAGTAAGACTTTTAAGAAAGAATTAAAGTCACTTGAGTTACAAACGAAACTAAACACATTCCTTGATAGTGTTTTCTCCTCTGACAGAGAAAGCATTAACAAATGTGTTAATGAATTTCAAAATATCATAAACCTTGCATCTAAAAAATCCCTTAAAATTAAAAGAAAGAAATATAGACAGAAAATTAATAATGTTGCAAACAAAAAATGGTTTGATAAAGATTGTAGATTTAAAAGACATCAGCTAAGAAAACTTGCTAATCAGAAACATAGAGACCCTAATAATAATGAAATCAGAACTGCATACCATACAGCTCTGAGAGATTATAAAAATACCCTAGAAATAAAAAAGGACAATTTTCACTTCAATAAAATCCAAGAACTTGAAAATGCTAGCAAAGATTCAATGGTATTCTGGAAAACACTCAGAAATAGCAGTGATGATCTTGGTTTTAATGAAACTAAGAAAATGCCACAACCAAGCGAGTGGCTTCACCATTTTGAAACATTGCACTCAGAACATAAGTTAAAAAAGGAGCAAGAGGAAATCCTTGCAAGCCTGAAGAACTATGAAAAAACTAAAGACCTGTTTAATGAACTTGATGGAGTTATCACTGCAGATGAACTGGTAAAAGCAGCAAAAAAATTAAAATCAAGAAAAACTGCTTATACTGACAAAATTAAGAACGAAATGATAAAAACTAGCGTTGAAATTCTTTCCAAAGGTTTTCTAAAAGTATTCAACAACATTTTAACTTCGGGGAAACTTCCAGAAATGTGGACTGAGGGCCTAATAATTCCGATCCATAAATCGGGAAACTTACTCGATCCCGATAATTATCGAGGTATTTATGTTTCTAGTTGTTTGGGCAAGCTATTTTGCTCAATTTTAAATAATAGATTAATAAACTTTGCCAACGAAAAGAAATTAATCCACCCTACTCAAATTGGATTTATGCCAGGAAATAGAACGGCAGACCATGTTCTCACTCTGAAAACCTTACATGATAATTACGTTAAACATAGTGAGAATGAAAAAATCTACACATGTTTTGTCGATTTTAGAAAAGCCTTTGATTCTGTCTGGCATCAAGGTTTGCTCTACAAATTGTTAAAAAACAACATAGGAGGACATTTCTACGATTTAATCCAAGACCTCTACTCGAACACAAAATGTGCAATAAAAATCTCGGAAGACAGGACACCTTTTTTCTCATACAAAAAGGGGGTCCGTCAAGGATGTATTTTAAGCCCTATGTTATTTAATATGTATATAAACGAACTCCCAAGACTTTTCGAACAAACGCAATCAGACCCATTTACATTACCAAACAAAACTGCTATAAACAGCCTCCTGTATGCTGATGATCTAATTATACTTTCAAGATCGAAATCAGGTTTACAAAATTGTCTAAACCAACTGCACAAATGGTGTAGTAAATGGCTAATGGAAGTCAACATCAAAAAAACGAAAGTGATGGTATTACAAAAACACAACTCAAAATCCCCAAATCTTCATTTCCATATTGGAAATAAAAAGATAGATATAGTCAAAGAATATATCTATCTTGGCCTCAAACTTGTACCAAATGGCAAATTTAAACTTGCTCAGAGACAATTAAGCGAAAAAGCTCTGCATGCTCTTTTTAAAATTCGTAAACATCTAGACTTCCAAAAGCTTTCACCTAAAACAGCTACAAAAATTTTTGACTCGATCATTTCCCCCATTCTACTTTACAACTCAGAAGTCTGGGGAGTATACGAAAAAAACGACTTTAACAAATGGGACAATGCAGAAGCAGAAAAAGTTCATTTAAAATTTTGCAAGTTATATTTGGGTGTAAACAGAAAAGCAAACAATATAGCTTGCAGAAGCGAACTTGGGAAATACCCTCTTCTGATTGCAATTAAAAAGAATATTATAGACTACTTCAAACATATCCTTAAACTAGACGACAACTCAATCGTAAAACAATCCTTCCTAATGTCAAAACAACTATATAATAATAACAAAGAATCCTTCTACACCAACGCCATAACCATGCTAAAACCATTCTATGATAATTCAAGAAATTTTGAAAGTGATTTAATCAACTATAATACGAAAACCATAGTAAATAGGATGAAAGAAAAATATGTTGAATTCTGGAGACATAAAATGAATAACACCTCCAAACTGTCTTTCTTTTGTACATTTAAAAACGAATACAAAATGGCAGAATACTTATCCATAATTAAAAATCCAACAATAAGGAGGACATTCTCTCAATACAGAGTAAGCAACCATAAATTAGAAATTGAACGAGGAAGATACGAAAATGTCCCCCGTGAACAACGTATCTGCAAACTTTGTAACTCTGATGTAGTGGAAAACGAATACCATTTCGCTTTAACCTGCCCAAAATACGAAGATTTGAGAAAAAATTCTAATAATATTCTTAAAAATATCTTTTATCTCAATGCTACAACAGAAAGCAAGCAGAGACTGCTTGAACATGTGATATCTTCAGACGATCCAGTTCTGGTTAACCTGCTTTCTAAACATATCTTTCTTTGCTTTACTGAAAGAAACGATAGTCTCAAATCCAGGGAAGATTAATAGGGTTAGTAAATAGACCTAAAACATCAAAAATACTCATACCAACATCTATATCACTTTTATAACTATCTTAATAGATACATTATCTGTGTAATTTTAGATAATAGTAAACTTTCACTTCTTTCTACTAGTTAACATTAATGTATACGTAGCTTAGCAATACCTGTATTTAGGTCATGCAAGTCAAGCTTTAATTAATAATAATAATAATAATAATAATAATAATACTATCCCACACAACAGACCAATACTTGAAGTGAGGCTCTACAACGGCATAGCATATGTTGGTCAGTAATTGTTGGTTAACAAATGGCTTAGCTTTCTTTAAGACTTATAAACCATTTTTAACTTTCTTTATTACGTTTCCTACATGGTATTTTAATGTCAAATTTTCATCAACTGTGAGACCTAGACATTTTACTTTGTCAGCTTGTTTTAGTGCTGTTCCATTAATAGATAAATTTAAGGTATCAATAAGAGCTGCCAATCTTTGTTGTAATCCAATTAGCATATATTCAGTTTTAACCAAATTTAGTGAAAACTTGTTTGCACTAAGCCATTCTACGACCTTGTTTATATCCTTCTCTAATATTGTCTTGATTTCAGGCATACTAGATCAAGTTGAGGTCAGGTTTGTGTCATCTGCATACATCCTAGTAGAGGTGAAATCAACACAATTGGGTAAATCATTTATATAAATTAAAAATAGTAATGGCTGTAGGATAGTTCCTTGTGGGATGCCACAAGTAAGCTGCTCTGGGTCTGACAGTGTGCCATTTACTAGGCACATTTGAGTGTGGTTGGTTAGGTATGATTCAAGCCAGCCAAGTGCCAGTTGGTCCAGACCAAGGTACTGCAATTTCTTTAGAATGATTGTGTGGTTTACATTATCAAATGCCTTTTTCAGGTCTAAGAATAGGACTCCATTTACACGTTTGCGATCAATATTGAAGCACTATTCATTTGTTAAATCTAATAAGGCTGTTTCTGTGGAAAACATTGATCAAAATCCGGATTGCCTGTAATTTAACAGCCTGTTCTTTGTTAAATAATTTTCTAATTGTTCAAACACAAGTTTTTCAAAGATATGACCAATAGCTGAAATCACTGATATGGGTCTGTAGTTATTGGAATCACAGCGATCACCTGTTTTGAAGATTGGGGTAACTGTAGCAGTTTTCCAGTCATTGGGAAACTAGTTTCAAGTGATAAATTAAATATGCTACTAAGTGATTCATATATATATATATGGTGCTGCTAGTTTCAAAATTTTGTTTGAAGTTTTATCAATACCCACAGCTTTCCCAGTTTTAGCTGTCTTAAGTAGGAAGGACTTTAGTAAAGCTGAAGGTGCAGTGAATTTTGTTGACATATTCCTCAAAAGTCTTCCTCTGGGATATTGGTGGTATTTGAGCAGCACGTTTTGGTCCAACATTAATAAAATGTGTCTTGAAAGAATTTGCAATACTTCTGGAATCTATAATAGTTTCTGATGGGCTTTTACTTTTTTTACCGATCATGTTATTTAGGACTTTCCATGAACCCTTAGAATTTCCAGAATTGTTTTCAATCTCATTTTGATAGTAGGCCTTTTTAGTCTTCCTCACCAACTGATTGACCTCGTTTTGTTTATTTCTGAAAAACAGCCAATCAGAAGGGGAGTTAGATTTAGCAGCTTTTTTCTTTAAAAAATCTCTGGTATGTATTTCATTCTTTAGTTTTTGGTTCATCCAGGGTGATGGAATATTTTGAATCCTTTTCACTCGACATGGGGCATGTTTGTCAAGAATGGATTGCAGTTGCAATTTTCACTCTTCCCACACATCATTGATTTCATCAGAAATATCTGGGATTGGCCAATTGGCATTTTTGATATCTTGTATGAATTTATTTTGATTGAAATTTTTAAAACTTTTTATTTCAACAAGCTTTGGAGGACCTCTAAGTAGCAGTCACTAATTGTTGTAGCCAATACTCCATGATGAGTTAAATTTTGGGTAGAATTTGTAATGACATGATCAATTAATGTCTCAGTGGATTCAGTTGCATGAGTTGGCTCATCAATTAGTTGCAAAAGTTGATAAATATCCAAAATATCAATCAGTTTTAATGTGTGAGCATCAAGATTGGATGCCATCAGATCACAAGTTACATCACCAAGAATATAATATTCTTTATATTTCAGATCAGTTTTTTTTTAAGAAAATTTTTAAATTGGAGTAGTCCTAGTGAGCTTTTGGGTGGTCTGTACCATGCAGTAAACGGGAATGGACTGATGATATAATTTCTAAACCATCCTGTTCAAAACATGGTTTTCTTATGAAATTTATGGTGTTACATAAGTAAATATAAACACCACCTCCATCTTTATTTCTATCTTTTCTCACACAAGTATAACCATCAATGTTAATTATTGAATCAGGGTCAAATTGGTTTCATTGATGGCTAAAACATCAAAATTGGCATCTTTCATTAGAATCCGAAGCTCTTCAATATGTTTTAAAAGACTTTTTATATTTAAGGAGCCCTTCTTAAAGCCTCGAATTTTCGAGATGTTTGTTGTAGAATAATTTGTTGATTTTTGTGGTTTGTTTTCTTCCTGGGGACTATTTGCATTAACAACGTTATATCAGTAATTGATATGCTGCCTGAGATTGGCAGCTAAGGTGCAAGCCAACAGCATTTAGACCATCATTACAAATATTGCTATTATCAATAAAGTCTACATTGTTCTGCTCACAACAATCTTTCAACTGTTTGTTTACCTGGTAAACTTTATCATTGAGGGGTTTGTCCTTTCTTTGGATAATGCTCGAAATTGCAATACTTACTGTACGATGGCCCTTGATATTTTCTGTTCATTTTTCAACCTAGCTCTTAATTTTTCATGGGCTATCATTCTGCAAGTTGTTCATCCCCATGTGAAGGATGATGCTGTCTGGCTTTATTTATATAATGGGTTTCACATGGTCTTCTAGGTCTTCCATGGTAGCACCAGAGAAAGAGTGAGACTTCACAGACACGGACTTTGATAATCTCCTACAATCATAACTTTCCTCTCACCCTCTTGGCTATTTTCATTAGACCTGCTGACTGTCTTACAATTTGGCTGGCCAGATCTTGTTGAGTTTGATGTCCTTCTTTAGGTCCTGTTGTCCTTACTGCCAGTGCCATGTTGTTTGGTGGGCATTGATTTTGTTCCTTTTCTGGTCACTTTATAACCTATGTTCCTTCATCGTTGTTAGGGGTGTTATTGACTGGGGTTGTCACGTCTTGGTTTTCAATTAGCAATTTTATGTTAGTCAACAAGCTGGCATGTTCTTCCTCTAGTTCTTTTGCTCTGGATGATAGTGCTTCACATGAAGTGCAAGCTTGGTGGGACTTCAAACTCTGGCAGCTGCGTTCAAGTTTTTCCAATTTTGCCCAAATGTTATGGATTTCTTGCGAATTTCTTGCACACCCATAGCAAGGAGTATCATGTTTGCCATCTGTAGTTTCAACATTACCACAAGCATCAACTTGGTCATTGAAAATTATGACAACCTCGTTGTCTTTCCTATTGGAATTATGGCGCTCTCCATTTTCTCCTGTCACGTGGTCATCAGGGATTTCACTAGAATCTTAATTTGCCAGAGACAGGATCGTCTTCCTGGTGGTCTCTTCCTTGGCTCCTTTAAGATCAATTGTTTTTGTGCCAGGATAGAACAGAAGAGTGACAGAGTCAGCTTTGAAAACATGAATTCCTCCATTACTTGTGGTGAAACTCCATGAACTGGTCAATCTCATCTTCTCATCCATGAAATGTTTTAAGCTATCTAGGTCGCCCAGCCACTTAATCTTTAATCTGTGGTTAACCTTTTCAACTAAGAAAAGTTTCTCAAAACTTTTCTCATTGTTATCAATCAAATTATCTTCCCCAGTTAGTGACATTGTTCATAGCGACTGAGAACCTTCTTGACACAATGCCATGATAGATAGAGAGAAATATTTATTTTAATTCTGAGTTTCTTCATTAAATATTACTTGACAAGAAAGCTGACATTGAAAAAAAAAAAAAAGAATATTTACAAGTTAAAAACTAACTAAAATTTATCTGCAAGCAAATGATGCGATACTTCTTTTGAAATATTTGAGATTTTCACGGCATTTTTCATTTTCTGGCAGGTTGTTTCAAGTTTTTGATCCAGAAAATGTGAAGCTTTTTTGCAAATATTCGGTGCAGGCTTTAGGTAAAACCAAGCAGAATTTGTGATTCCGCAGCGTATACTTGTTAACGGTAGACATCTAAAGGCCGGTTTCCATATAATCGTTTCTGTCGTAAGGATCGTCTCTGTCGCTTCAAATTTTTAGAAGCAACAGAGACGATTATGGAAACGCTCTTCTCAGACAACAGAGGCGATCCTTGCACTAGAAATGATCCTTGCGTATGGATCGTCCGAGATAGACTCGAGTTAGACTAGATCGAGTTAGACTTTGTGTCGTAAGGATCGTCTCTGTCGCTTCAAATTTTTAGAAGTGACAGAGACGATTATGGAAACGCTCTTAGACGACAGAGGCGATCCTTGCGTATGGATCGTCTGAGATAGACTCGAGTTCTATCCTTGCGACAGAGACGACCGGAAATCACACCTTACGCACTAATAATTTTTAATGGAAACCGGTTCAAACGATCCTTACGTCAGAAGCGACATGACATATTCCATGATGCATCTTTTTATTGTTGCATGTATTCCAAAATGGCGGCAAACAACTCCAATAACACCTCTTCATTCATATTTTCAAAAGATTACAAGAACAGAAGGTCCAGAGAGGACGCCTGGGCCAAGATTGCTGAGAAATTCGGCTTAATTTCAGCAGATGCCGAGAAGAAATACAAGAACATACGCACAAGCTATGTTCGCTATTTGAAGAGACTGAAAAACGTTCCTTCTGGCTCAGGAAGGGACGCTGTCCTCAAAGCTGGGGAATTTGTAAATCTGGAGTGGCTAGATCAGCGCATCAGCCACAGGAAAAGCATGACAAACTTGCACAATCAGGAGAGCGATGATGAGGAGGTGATAGATAACCAACAAGAAGACATGAACAACAGCTCTAGTTCAAGCACGAGGTTTGTTGATGATGATACTTCACCTGATATAGAGCTAGATATTGTTGATTCTCCTGAATCTTCCACGACCACAAGTCAAACATCAGTCATCACAGCTGAAATGGAGGAGATATCTTCCAAAATTAAGTCATCGGCTTCTACATTGAAGACGAAACGGCCATGGGCAGCATCAAATAATCAAAAAGTGGGAAGCTCAAAATACGTCAACCTGGCAATGATTCAAATTGCAGAAAAACTGCTAAAAGAGCCATCTGAGAAGCCCTCATCAGATATATACGAGGATGATGAGCACATGCATTTTGCAAGGAGCTTTGCCAAGAGACTTAAAAAACTCCCCGAAAGAGCTCAGGGATATGTGAGAATCCAGCTGGAACAATTGATGTTCCAAGCTGAATTTGGAGGATCACTCCAACAACAGTATCATCCAGCCCCAATGCATATGGGATATAATCACTCAGTTGAATATACATCTCAATATGGACATAATGGTACTTCTGACTACAACCTGCATCCTCTATAATGGATTTTATTAGAATAACATTTTTTTGAGATTTTGGACTATAATCTAAGTATTGGTTAAAAATCTGTGGTAGTTTTTTGCCCTTTAATGTTACGGTTTCTGCATGATGAACATTATCAAACATATAATGTTACTGTTTCAATAAGCGTATTAGGCCTGATTCACACGGCATCATAAGCTTAATCATAATAAATCCTATAATTTGGTTAATACATCTTTTTTGGTGTGATAGTCATAATGATAGCAAAATGATTTTTCCCATTTTTAGGACCTCGTTATGATTATGACACTATGTGAATCAGGCCTTATTCAGACACTTGGTGATACAAAAATTATCTTTGATAATATCTCTTACAAGTGACCATACAGAACCAGTGAAGAGGTGATAATTTAAAACAAGAAAATGATTTTATTTTGTTTTTCAAGTGGTCAATGTAAAATATGCTATTTTAATAAAATGTCACTTGATTCTCAACAAAGTTTTTTTGTACAGAGCCACAACTTCTTATATATTGAAGCTGCCATGGACAATCAGCTTCACCATCAGCACTGTTAAAGTAAGCTTTAAATGCATCTCGTGCATCACTTGCTTCAACAGTATATCTGTTACCACCAACATGACCAATTGCGTTCAATCCTCCATCGTTACCAGTGTTTCTCCAGTCTCCTGGTAAAATGTTGCCAGTACTGTCTTCACTGTCAATAAATCCATCTGGTGTGTATGTAGCATTCTCGGTAAGACGAAGGTAGTTATGAAGACATACTGAGGCCTTGGTTATTTTATCCACCAAATCAACATTTGCTTTAATGAGCTTCCTAAAAATTCTCCATTTTGCAGACAGGATACCAAAAGCATTTTCAATTGTCCTCCTAGCTCTTGATAGCCTGTAATTATATACTCTCTGGTGCTCGTGTAGTCCTTTACCAGGAAATGGCTTCATCGACCAACTCTTTTGTGGGAAAATGTCATCTCCAATAAGCACAAATGGGAGCTTCTGAACATTTTTGTAATTGCATGGTCTCGGTGTCTTCAGTGTTTCTGGACCCTTGTCAAATGCCTGTCCAAAGGCTGAATTTGACAGTACACTTGCATCATTTGTGCTTCCATAATCACCAATGTCAACAAAAGTGAAACAATAGTTTGCATCACAAATTGCAAGGAGCACAATAGAATGGAAATTTTTATAGTTGTAATATGCAGACCCTGCATTCTTGGGACATTCAATCATGATGTGTTTACCATCTATTGCCCCAAGACAATGAGGGAAGTTCCACTCCTCCTCGAAACCATCTGCTATTTTCTTCCACTCTTCAGAAGTGGGAGTCTTGAGATACGTCTGGTGGAGGGCTGTCCAAATTGCATCACAGGTTTCTCTAACAATGTTGGAGACTGTAGTTTTCCCTATACGGAAATTAAATGATTGACTCTGCTGTGCCTCTCCCTCTGCCAGGTATCTCAGATTGACCATTAGCCTCTCTTGAGGTGTGATGACTTCTCTAGAGCGGCATGGCTTTTTTGTTATCTGTGGTCCAACAAGCTCAAGGAGATGTTGGAATCTCTCTGGAGACATTCGTGTATATCTAAAAGATACAAGAGACGAGATCATTGAATATATTGAGGTTCTATTTTTCAGCACTATAAGCATCTGTAAATTGATGGATGATAATACAGTACTACTATGAGTTAATTTTTCAACTCCTTGAACACAATGACAATAAAAATATATAGCACCAAAGGCTTTCAGTGCAAGTCAACCTACAACATGTACTTAGTTTATTTTTAGACAGCAGTCTGAAAACACTATACACATTTCCCTAGCACCAATATTTTAATTTAAATACAATATACTTAATATCAATCAAGTTTTACAACCTCAGTTATGCATGTGAAAAAAAGAAAGTTGAGTAAAGAACAGTTGTTTTTACTTTATTGAAACCACTTTATTGTATGAAGTTGAACACGACATAAATCATGATATTCCCCCGAATTTCCCGATATTTGTATGCAAAAAGCAAATTGATGATGCTAGGGAAGTATGTAGCACTTAGATAAATAGTAAAATTACCAATTAACTAAGTTTAAAATAACTTTTAAAGCTCCAGCTTACTTGTAGTAATACTCGTGATCTTCGTCTTTCATCTCTTGAACAAGGATATGAAAAATTCCAATACGTTCTCTCCTCTAGAATATGGGCCAAACCCAAAAACGATGTTTTCTCCGCTGTTCTCGCTCTCTTCTTCTTCTTAACACATTCCGCAGAAGCAAATAACACACTAAAAGTCTTCTTCGATCGACTGCCGCCATTTTGATTTCAGCTTTTGGCTGCAAACGGTGACTAGTCCTAGTCTTTTCGACCATTAAATACGATGCATACGATTTAATGGAAACCTGTTGATCACAAGAATCGCTTCTGTTGCGTCTGTATTTTTTTCACCACGGGGAGCTCTTTTCAAGCGACAGAGACGATCCTTGCGACAGTAACGATTATATGGAAACCAGCCTTTAAAATGGTCTCGCATATAGGAGGGGACCATATTATTTAAGACTTTGTACATCATTATCAGCTTATACTTAACCCCAGATTCGACAAGACATATCCATTTTAGTTGCTGCCTTATTTCACTGGATCAGCATACATTCGAGCAGTAGAATGCTGGAGACAGTGTGAAAAATCATTAATGTAAATGAGAAATATTAATATGCCCAAGAATGGAGCCTTGCAGAACACCACAATTAAGTGTGTATTAAGGGCATTATGAAACAAAAACTTCACAATTAACCATACACAAAGAACTGTGAGTAATCAGATGTGACCTGACATCTGATTAGAAATTTCAGAGAAAGCATTTTCGAGCATAGTTTTTTACTTGCTAGCAAATACTTCTTATAATTCATGGCACTTCGACAAAATACACTTCAGTAATTGTCTGGTGGTAAGCAGGGAACATATTTGACTCTTTGAGTAACACCGCACTTGAACAGTAGAAAATGCCTTAAATGCGGAAACAAAATACAAAACCATTTGAAAAAAAAATTTTTAAATCAGTTCAGTACCATTGGTGAATTTACGTACAGCCTTCGGATATGCTGAATAACATCTTATATTATTCAGACGACCTTCCTCACTTTGTGTTGGTAATACACTAAGTAACCCAGGATCTAGCTTTAATGTCAAACCAAAGAGCAAGGCTACAGTTTCAAAGGTGTGCTTGATGTAACAGGCACCCAGTCATGTTATTTTAATGAAATAAATATTAATACTTGTTGTAAAATGCCTCTGACAATAATCAGTTTTGGAATTGTAGTCGTAGATCCATGTCTGAACCTGCATATGATGGTAATGTGCTCAATTTCTTCATTGGTAGTTGGCGCGAATTCCTGCGGCCAAACTGTGCAGTATTTATTGGTTGGAACCTGTGTTCCTCTGAGTGAACAAGTGCCAAAAGAGGTATTACAACATCTTAAACCCCACTTACTCTGTAACATTTTGGGCACAACATGGGAAATTGGCCATGCCGAGACCTATATATACAAAGGTGCTCAGCATGGCTAAATTTTCAGGCATGGGTACCAAATTTTGAGAAGTCACCACAATTTACACTGTGAAAATCACTCATGCCGTGCTCTCAGACATGAGAGCTGCAATCTCATATGAGTCCGTTGGAAGATCAAGTTCTGCTAATTAACCATCTAATACAACAAGTGGCTTTAATGAATATAATTATTTATTATTAGTTTTTATTAACTGGGCAAACAAGGATTAGCTTCATAGCTAAGTCAGCTCTTTCACCCATTTCACCCATCCTAAAATGCTCCCTTCAGTTCTACATTTTAGGATAATGCTTTGAGACATGGACAGATTGTAATCTGAGCAACTTCGCCATATGAAAGTGTTCCCCCAAAAGCTAGGGGGAGTTGGTGAATGTGTTAGGTTAGGATTGGGGATAGGTTTAGGGTTAGGCTGAGGTCAGGTTGCTCAGATTACAATTGGACCATGCTTCAAAGCGATATTCTAAAATTTAGAACTGACGCTTTAAGCATTTTAGAATGGGTGAAATGGCTGGTATTTTCATATCTCCGTACTTTTTGTTAGAACTAAAATGTACTGCTTTTTGGCACTTACTCAGGAAAACACAGGTTACAACTGATAAATACTCCGCAGTCTGGCCGCAAGATTTCTTGTCATTTACCAAGGAAAAAAATGAGCACAATGTACAACAAGTACTAATAACTTTTTATAAAATGATGTAAGTGGGTTCTTATTATCTTGGAATACACCTTTGAAACTATAGCCTTGCTCTTTTGTCTTGACTTAAAAGGGTAGTTCTGGATTATTTAGTGCATTAGTCGCAGATGAGGAAGTTCAACAGAATATTATATAAAGTTATAGAACATATCTTAAGGCCGTAGGTAAATTCATCAACGACATCAAACCGAACTAAATGTTTTTTTTAAATCATATTTTGCTTTGTTTACATGTTTTTGCAGACACGTCTTATAGTGTTGCCACATATACAATTATTTCACCTAATTACTCACAGCTCTTTGTATATGGTTAATTGTGAAGTTTTCATTTCATAATACCCCAAGGATGATTCTGAAAGGGAGAGATTGTTAGTAAAACAGTAAAACAGTAAAACTAAAAGAAACTGTTTCACCGTTGCAAGTGTATCCATCACTCAAATGCATTCCTTGCTTGCCGCTAAACGATTATTGTGTCAAAGTGCCATAAAGTATTAGATGTATTCGCAAGAGAAAAAACTATGCTCAAAAAAGCTTTCTCTGAAATTTTTAATCTGATGTCAGGTGACTTTTTTAACTTGTAGCAACTCGTGGAATAATTAACTTCATTGATTAGTGCTGACACAGCAGTTCCGAATATATTTGTAGTTTTGCCCTTGTTCTAAAAGATCAATCAGGAGCTTTAAGAACTATTCTTCTGTACACACCTCACTAATGGACAATGAAAAGTGTGAAACATTTGCTAAAAGTCAAGTAGGCACTGACAGTTTAAAAGATATCTTTTTTGTCCCAGCAGTGTGACATTTGTAAATTTATGGAAAATAGTTATATTTTGCAAATTTTCGGCCAATGAAACACCATTTCTGACTCGATGTGGTATTTAACATCTAACCTTGAAACGAAATTCCTTTGTAAAGTTTTACTGTAATTTTCAATAACAGTTCACCAAAGGGATTATCCAGACAAAATATAAAGAAATCCGAAATTTCGTGTTTGTCCATGAGTTCTTTATATTCACAGTCATCTGCTCTTAATAATTCTTTAAGTTCTCAGCATGAATTTTTCGAAATTGAAATTTTTATTTCATCCTTGTCAGTAAAAGCAGGTTTTTTGTTCCCAGCTATTCCAGTGAGAACTTTAGATGCTAAACTTGGGTAAAAGTTAAGATAATTTTCTATATCACTTGAGTTTATCTAACCTTTTAATTAATTCTGTTTTCAGACATTTTCTCCATTGCATTCTTTAGCATTTTCCATGTCTCCTTAGTATTACCACAATATTTACTTCTTTCATTCTGAAAATATTGTTTTTTAATCTCCTTTGTGAGCAAATTGCATTTTCTCCTGTAAGATAGCCAGATGTCCAGATCATCCATCAACTTTGCTTTTTTTGTCTCCAAATTTAGCAGGGGACAAGGTTTATCAATGACTTCAATGAAAGTTGATTTCCATGCTTCACACACGTAATTACTATCATCAAACTTTTCTATTGAAGGCCATCGTGCAGCTTTTAAACTTGTCTTAAATTTCATTTTATTAAAATGTGTAAAATTACGACCATCAGTATATCAAGGCAGACCTTTTGGTAAGCCAATTTTTTTTAGCGACAGTGGGTAAACCCCAGAACTTATAATTGATTCTATCTCTATATCTGTATATCTATACATCGATAGATCTAATAATATGCTTTATTCCCTCCAGTGCTGCAGATTTTCACATGCCACTTAAACTATTTATAACAGGATCATAATATATCTAGCTTCAATAATCCTAAACTATGGTGGCCTATTGCTGCCATTCAATTTTTTTACATTCTTTTTTTTCCTTTTTTTAAATAAAATCAGATGTTATTTTCATTGAAAAAGAAACATAAAGTAAAATAGTTTTAAAACCAAATGCAAAGCAAAGTGAAAGTTAATATCCTTTATAGCCTATCACTATCACAGTATACCATAAGGCCTTGTACTGCTAGGTTGCCAGACCAGGAGCTTGGGTCTATAACTGTGGCAAGGTTAAACCAATCAAGGGAGTTTGCAAGATAGCCCTATTTTGATCAGAACACTTGGAGCATTAGGTCACTGGATTGTCTACTTGGATGAAAGTGTGACCACAGTGAAAAAAAAAAACAAAAAACAGTTAGACGGACCTGGTAAGTTATTAGGATACAGGCTAATGCAAAAAAAAAAAAAAAAAATACATATAAATTGCAGACTCAAAGTGCCACAAGATCTAGTTTACACAACAATGATGGAACTTGACTTGGAAGGTGTTGAAGCAAGGGCCCCAGCTGTGAAGAAAAAGAATAGAAATAAACATTTTTCAGCTAAAGGTACAAACTGGGTCCACTCAATAGACGGACATAATAAGTTAATGGGCTACCAGAATAGCACCTACCCCATTGCTAGCTATGGTTCCATTGACTCAGCAAGTCAGGAAATACTGTGGCTCCAAGTTTGGGTTACCAACTGCGATTCAGAAGTTCTTGGTTGATTTTATTTAGAGCACTTGTATGAAACTAAAGCCATAGCTGCATATTTGAGACAACAGTGTTGTCCACCATGCATGCTTTCTTGAAAAGACACCATGGAGATGTTGAGCCATCAAATACTGTGTTATTTGGTCCATCATCTGCAAATCAGGTACATGTCTTCAGTTATCAGAAAATCATATCACCTGTTAATATTATGCAATATTGTAGGTTAATTTAAAAGCGCACTTTTTGTTTAAAATATTTAGATAGAGTGGTGGTGGCAAGAACTCCGTGAAAGGATGGAAATGTTATTTAAAACCAACTAAATTTCCCAAAAGATCAGTGTCACTATAACCGAAATGATGAACAAGACCAGTAAGATGTTATGTGAAAACCTGTAAACACAATGTATATTACCAAAATAATGATAAATAAAATAATATGGTGAAACTAGGCTATTTTATCTTTAGATCTTTGCTTGCTTTCATAACGATTCTGGTCATCCAAAGGGAGTTTCATTTATTTCATAAAACAGTTTGGAATGCTCACAGGACAAGAAGGCAGATTACCAACCATCCAAATGGAGTACTAAACCATATGTATAACTTCCCTGAAGAATATAGTCTTGAAGAATGTGGTAGGCACATTAATAAAACAACATCTGCTTTTTAAAATCATGAAGTTTGGCTGAAATACATTCAAATGCAATCTCTTAGAAGCAGATTCTTTATTATAAAAATTATGAGGCAACCAATTCAATATGTGAATAAGAGATGAATGTAAACATATGGTCAGGGCACAAATTACAATATAAATATGTTATCGACACATAATTATTAAGGTACATTTTCTAATTCAGCAAAACCTGAATTTTGTTTTAGGTCTGCCTGTGACAGAAGAACAAGTCCATGAAGTTGCTACTGTCTCAGGTGTTCTTGACATGCTAACTGATGTTCTCAGTCTACAGCTTAGAGCAGAATATGAAAGGTGGATCCCATATCCTGAAAAGATCAAGTCATCAGATTGCAAAGATGCATTTATATATCTTAAAGAAAAGGCAAATATTTGATATAAAGGGAACTTCATTAAAATAAACAATGAAACGAAATGTTGAATAATGGCTTGTTAGGTACCAAACCATGGAGCAGACTCTGATATTATGAAGAAGCTAAGGTGACAAATGTATGTGATTTGGTTGATGGACAACATTTACTTGAATTTCTCACTACACAGATTCATATTAGTGTCATTATTATTTAGAATACAATTTAGACAGTGCATATGTCCACCTAATAAATCAACACACACTGATAATCTTAGCTCAGTTTCA
This sequence comes from Heliopora coerulea, assembly GCA_030142905.1. Lineage (NCBI taxonomy): Eukaryota > Metazoa > Cnidaria > Anthozoa > Scleralcyonacea > Helioporidae > Heliopora > Heliopora coerulea. The sequence goes on from JASJOG010000148.1 coordinate 420,622, forward strand.
GCCCCTCAATGATTAGTGCATTTCACTACAACTGGAGCTCAATTATTTTGAGGAATTGAGCTTCAAACATGTCCCCATATTGCCTGTTAACTCCAAAGCCTGCAAAAGCACAGTTGTATCTTGAATATTTCCTTCAAACAGTGAACAAGACCATTTGGAATTCACACAAACAAATATTGTTGTAATATGCAATGAAAATAATTTTTATTAAAAATATAAACAAGGTAACAAAGGAGGTAATTTCTGGATGAAATAACTGATGCCCACTGCCTTGCACATCTACAACCATGAGCTTCTGTTGTGATTTAACATAATAATGGCAAAGACTTTCAGCTTTTTGGCGAGTTAAAGTTAAAGAACCACATGGTGAACCATCATTGTTGATGTACTCCTCCACAGTAATAAATTCACCATCTTCCATTTTACCAAGAAATATTTTATTGAAAGACAGAGCTTCTCCATATTCACCTGTACCGTTTTTTTTCACCCAATTCTTGTTGGAGTTGTAAAGCAAAGTTGCATGCAAGGTGGTGGATTTGCACCACCTTCTTTGTGTGTTGTTCTGTGTTCTGATTGGTTGCCTCCATAACCTATAGCACCTGGGGTAGGTACTTTTTGATCACACATAAGTATCAAATCCTTCTTGACAGCTTGTAGCTTGAAATGCCTCCTGAAAACCCTCTTTTCCAACTTGTGTCTTGCCAACAAAGAATTCCACATGCAATGGCTTCAACAACCATGCCATTCATTTGACATCAAATACAATAGTTCAATAATTGTGGAGGTTTTTTCTTTGATTACTTTACCTAGTTTTAACATTTTGAAAATTGACAAGCTTTTGGGGATTGCACAATTTGACTGTAGAGCAATTGTCGACAAACCTTGTTGCACTGCAACTGAAATTACTCCAGTATGTATTCTCTTAGGTGGTTGTTCACATCAAGTTGGTTCGACTCGTTCAATTATTCTAAAATTAATGACTTTCAGACTGGGTCTGGTCTAATGTTCTACATGACAGACCCTGTTCACCTGCTAATATATCACAGCACATATTATCTCTTAGTTTAGATTTGAAGAACTTCTCACAAGCAGCCATTATATTGTCAAATGTCACCTCTTTGTCTTTGTAAGGTATGAATTTTCTCAGTCCTAGCTGGGTGTACTTCTGCGCCCTTCCAGAAAGTTCGGATGACAACTGTTGAACTACTAGTTCATCTTTTACCGGGTTTTGTTTTTTTTGGATTACTTCCTTTCTTGCTACTTCGTTTCTCCTTCATGGCAGTCTTGTACTCCTTCCATACTATGACCATGTTGTTTGTTGCCTGCTGTACAAAGTAACCTGCACACCTCCATGTGGCATTATGGTATACATTATGGTACATCAAATAGGTCAGCCAACTAAGGTGAGTATCTCTCTATTGTAAGATATCAGACTGACTTGGTGTTGTGTATTTGCTGCTGTAAACTCGTCAGATAGTTTTGTTTACATCGCCAAATCTTAATTTCCGGCATTGTCTTTAGATCTAGTGCATTTGTCGTTTCTGGTAACACTGCCAAGCATCAGAATCACACTCTAGCCAGTTTCTCAGACAAGCCCAATCAGTTTGCTGAATCTTTGGATTGTATTCCTCTTTGCAATTGGCTGGTTTGTTGAGATTGGTTTGACCAATTTTGTTGTCCCTTTTGCCAAATCTTTATTTTGTTTTGCTTGCTCTGATCGGCTCAACCTTTTAAGATGCTCCTTAATGGCATCAGCTGTTGGCTTAACAGTATAAACTTTGAAGATTTTTACCGAATTTGTTATGTCATCTTGCTGAGACTACCACATTTCTTCGGAATGGTCATATTATCATAAGCAGTATTTGGTTGACTTTGAAATGCTTGAACTAGCACATGGAGATCGTTCTCAGTGACAGTCTTACGGTCCTTCAACATTTTGTCGAAGAGACTTTTTAAAAGCTTTACTCTGCTTAACAGCAATGATGGTAAGATCTGTTTTTTTCATCTGAGACACTGTTGTCGATATTAAGCATTCGCAGTCATTCTGCTGATGTTCGTAATTACTAAATGTCTTCATAATAAATGTTGGTGTTGAATACTTTGACATTTCATATGCAACGGGCAAGAAGACAGGCATTGCTCTCAGGTAAAGTTGTCTTCATGAACAGATTTTCTTAAAATTTATACAGGAAAATTTGACTTATTGATTGAGGATATTATAATATGGATTAATGCTAAAGAGTAATTCAGATTATGTCAACCCGATACCATAGGAAATGGAACCATAACAAAATCGAATAAGATGGGCTTTGCATTCTCATGATACCAGTGTAAAATGTTGTGGAATCACAATCGTAACTGTACTGATTTTAATCCTAAATGGAACAACATGAATCCATAGTAAATTGACTGCTTACCTAGCATTATTTAAACAATTTGTTATTCAGGCCAAGATTGTAATACTGCACTTGATACATGTATTCAAGACTCTGATGCACTTTAGTCCATGTGTCAGGAAAGTGTTGTGATGTTACAACTGTTAACAAAAAGCTAAATCAAAATTTGACTGCGGTTCCTGCTGAGTTTTTTTACTTCAGCCTGTCACACGTGCAGAATATTCTGATTTACATTTAAATATATGTATATTGTCTATTGATTGGTCCAAACCAATTTAAATTCAACTCAGAATTAATCATAATTTTAGTCTGAATAACTAAAATTCATGTAATTACTGTATGAGGAATATAGACCATGTGCATGTTCTGTACTAACCCCCCTGCAATGAAAATTCTGAAGTTTGACTAAGGTAGTAAAAATCCTAATTCCGCCACTGAGTGTTATACACAGAATCAGCTGAGAGCAGTGCACTTGTAGTTATTGACATTGTCTGCTTGATTTCATCAACTGTAGTCATTTCTATATCATGATCTATAAGTTGTTTTCATGTTATTGTAATTAATGGTGTTCCAGGCCATTCCAGATTTGTTAATGGTATTCCCTTCATAATGCACTACGGGATTGTGGTATGAAAGGTTAATGCTCTGTTCAGGTGATACTTTGCAGCTAATAACAATGTTAAGATCACCTTCAAATGTCATGATTTAGTCGACTGTAGTTTGTCAAGAATATAGTAAGAGGTCCATCTGCAAATTTAATGGGATTGTCTTACCATCATGTCACCTACTAGTTTTACCCCTATTGTTCAAGGCTGCTAAACTTCTACAGCCACTTGTTGCCAATATGAGTGTAAAAATCTCCAACTATTAAAACTTTGCTGGGGTTATTGACTTGGTCAAATATGTCATCAAGATCTTCTAAGCATGATTTGAGTTACTGAAAAGCAGATGGAAAAGTTCTGTCTTGAGATGCATAGGATGATAATCCTTTCATTTACAACACTAGGTCAATATTTTTATAAAAAAGAAAGGCAAGACAGCCCTTTCCACATCTCCAAGTGTCCCAAGTATTTACAACCATGAACAATAAACGATTGTTTTGTTCTTTAGTCTTTATTCTCTCATAAGAAAAAAATACATGTGCTATGTTACATTGAAATAAAGTTTAAAGCTATACCAAATTATATTTAAAAATTAACCTATTTACAAATCCAGTCTTGAGTGTTAATTTTAGGATAGAGGCAACTTCTGTTATGTAAATTATGAGGTATTAAAAGTCTGACTGGATGATTTTCTAAGGCAGTGGCTCTATTGAAAATTCTCATATCCTGATTCAGTAAAAGTACATAAATATTAACTGATATAGAAATATAACAATGTTTATAGCATCTATCTAAAAACACTGAACAATCTTAAGATCTGAAATAGAGACCATAAGTAATATTCAGAAGTACTAAAGATCTAAACAAGTGGTTTATTTCTGCCTGATTATGTTCTTTCTAAAGCGTTCATAAAACATTTAAGCATTTGTTTACTTTAATTAACTTAAGTTTGACATGCATACTAAACTTACAGTCACTCAGGAATGTGATGCCGACCAAAAGTGGATTATTACATTGAGGTATATCTTTGATTGACAAGTAATTTATAGTGCTATATTTATTTTCAAAAATCCGTTCCTTACATTTACTAGGCTTGCATGACATATGGTTATCTTTTGACCACCCTAAAAAGTGATTAACTAATTCTGCTCAACTGTCACAGTTTTTCCACACATGAGCAAAAATAGTGGAATCGTCTGCATATTTAAAAAGAACATAATTGCCATTATGTTCCATTTCAAGGTCATTCAGGGAAATATTAAAAAGATAGGGACCACTTACACTACCTTCCAAAGGTGGTTCTCTTTTTAACATCTTTCCAGCTAAAGACAATTATTAAAGGAAATGTGGTGTTGTCTACCATATAAAAAATATGAAATCAATTCACAATATAAGGATTCTATGGTAACTGATTCAACTTTGCAGCTAACAGGGTTATGTTTAACACTATCAAATGGCTTGCTAAAATCCATAGTGAATAAACACACAGCTTTGCATTCTTTGTCGCCTAGATATTTATAAACATGATGTTGGATGAATATGAGAGTGTCTGTACAGTTCCCTCCCTGTCTATAAGCAAACTGAGCGGAGCTAAGGTTTTCTTCGACAGTACTCTCAACATATAGCTATGGCACACAGCCTTCTCAAAAGCCCTATAAAATGACCGGTGTGATGTTAATGCCATGGAAATTGTAGTTTTCCTTGGATACATCAACCTTAAGTAAAGGATTAATACTAGTACTCATCTACGGCTTTGGCCACAAGTGAGTAGACAGGGACAGGTCCCAAATGCATGTGATAATTGGCATTAGTAGGTCAGCACGGTTCTTCCAAACCCAGAATAGTATCACGTCTGGTCCTATAGCTGTTCTTTTTAGTTTATTAGTATATTCCAGGAATGTCCACACCCAGTGCTATCATAATATCACTCAGTTGGTCAAATGAATTGGGGACAAGTTGCAATGCTGCAATACAGAGTCAATGTTTTTCCACCAATCTCAACTTCCCATCACAGCTAGGGAATTTCTCCAATTTTCACTAATTACTTCTGAAATTCTGCTGTTAATTGATCTCAGATGTTCCTCACTGTTACGGGAGATTTTAGACTTTACCCTCAGCATAGATTTAACTAATAGAGTCATCCAAACTGGGTCCCATGACGATATTCAAATGCATTTAAACAGCATACACTTATCCATAAGAGTTGTGATCTTATCCTCTATGAGATTAACTGCAACATCTATATTTCCTGCTACCAATACTATACTCCAATCCTCGGATACTAGAGCTTTATAAACAGCCTGCTTGCAATGTTCTCTGCAGTTGTGTATTTGTAGCTTATGACAAACGGACTTTAGTTTGTTTCCGGCAGGTAGAACAAAACCTTTATGATCAGTTCTCATTAACATATGAATAGGATATGTCTTTCCAAAAACATCAGTGCAATTGGTTAGGCAATTATGTTGATATGCATCACCGCTTCTTGGGAAATCAACCAGAACATTCCACCTGGACAATGCTTGGAGCTTAAGTGAGTCTAATTAATTCATAGCACCACCACATCAGGATGTCTATCCAACATGATATCAACAAAGGCAATCAATTAACTCATAAGATCTGGATCCTGATACGGGTACTTTGGCGGGTTATAAAGGCCAATGATTGACAATCCATGACTGGATGCGAATGACGAAGTCAAGCATATTAATTCATACAAACTACAATAATCAATATCCAAGACTTTCATGTTATTTCTCACATAGATAGCCACACCACCCTTTTTCCAGCCTAAATAAAATGTAGTTAGGAATATTTGAGACCAAGTCAGGAATGTGGGTCATTAAAACACGATTAAGTCGGTTTTCTTTGTTCTTTCCAGGTTTTTATCTGCCTAATAAACTTGCCAAGAACAATAGAGTATTTTAAAAGCTGGCGGAAATAGGGGTTAATGTACTGATTAGCTGTTTTACATAGGTATCTGGGATTATATATACAGTCCTCGGGACTATATATATAATCCCTGAAATGTTGATTAAAAAATACAAACAACGTTATCCCACGTCAAAGAAGAAAAAAATTGAATACACCCTATATGTAATACTTAAAAACTGAGCAGGAGTGCTTTATCGGGATTTAAAATACGAGTGTTTTAGATCCGATAAAGCATGAACTGCAAGTTTTTTAAATCTTCTAAAATGAACCTCCTAATAAGCTAATTCGTGAAGAAAGTTTGGAAATTTATCTTTCATAAGCAAAAAAAAATTGAACTTCTTCACATATAAAGGCACGTGTATCTTTATCACAAATATAGATCCAACATGCTTATGATTTTTTTTTGTCTTCTCATGAATTAATAATGAATTTTAGAAATACGTATATTACATCCTAGAATTCTATTCCCTGAGGTTTGTTTAAGAAAACCTCTTTAATCGAGTTTTAAGTCAGATAAATACCTCAAACATTGGCTTTAAGCCAAATAAATCCCTTGGGGCCTTTGGCCCCTTGGGATGTATCTGGCTTAAAGCCTCTGTTCTCGGTATTTATCCTATACTAAGATGCATTTCAGAAATGATATTTAGGTTGGTCTTCAGGACCACTGGAGCATGTAGTCTGTTTTTTTCGACTTAGCTAAACCACAAATGTCAGGAAACAAGCACTGCAGAACAGCAAATTCAGCAATTGTAGAACCAGAGATGTGTTAACACAAGGTATAGGGATTAAACAACTCAGGTCAATTTGTCGGCTGTGATCCTTGACTATAGGACAACAACTATCCACCACAACTATTTTCTGTAGCTTCATCTTATTATGAAGCATAATATTGCCAAGACTTATCCCAACAATTTGAAATAACCCATTATAGATGTGGACGACTTCACAGCAAAATTACAAAGGGACAAAAGCTTCTTACAATCCATAGAAATAAAACTATTTTGTGCATCATAACTGTTTGCAATAACAGTATCCCTGCTGCATGTTTTCTCCATCACTATCATGGGGCCCGGTTGAGGATGTACATCCATATATATATATTGATATCCACCAGGATGAAGAGCTCTGGAAAAGCTAATAAGGTCAAATCCATGGTGGTCCCATGACACAATAGGTCAGTGTACTCTTTCACCTGATGTGTAAACTGACAAAATACAGAAATTCTGCAATAGAGGTGGTTCAGAAACAGTACTCTTAGTTTCCTTTTCATTAGTCTCAACTTCTGAGACATTAAATGCATTAATAAGACCAAGACATATGATAATATAGGAATATAAACCAAGAGCTCTAAAAATCATGGCAGCCATATTTGTGCTGAATACATGCCTCTCAGTTCCCAAAAATTAATTCCTCATCTATTCTACATGTAAAACGTCTCCTAGCATTACTTCTTTTTACTCCAGTAAAACGGTCATTCCGATTGTCCAAAGTTGCTCTTGTAGAGCCACTTGCATTAGGCACATTGCTTCCATCGTTTGCACTATGAATGTTGTTATTGCTGCTCTGTAATTCAACATGTGATTTTTCACAATTTCAGACTGTATATTTTCACTGGAACCGTGTATGTCAACAGGCATTAGAACAGTTGGTTGAAAATCAATTGGGTAATTGCCATGCTGGATGGCTGTTTGAGGCATCATTGCTGTACTGCATTGTATGTGGGTCAAATGACTCACAATTTACACACACGTCTCAGATCATTTGGGAATCTCTGCCCTTACTGGAAAAAAACGTCTTAATCCTTCACCATCTAGTGTTCTGTCACATCTTACCGAAACTGGCCACTCTGCATCTCTTGATGATTTCAAAATTCTTTCTTCCTGCAATTCAACCTGTCAACTTTTGATAAGCGAAAGCCTTTTAAACCATCTTTAAATGGTAATCTTAGCTCTGTTCCTCTTTCATTATTTTAGTAATCTTACACTGTTATTTCGTATTTCCAGCTTAGTACTTCCTGCAATATAATATCTCTAGCTATCTATTTATTCACTGTAAACTGTAATTATATCTCTACTCTGATGTTGTGTGATGCAACAAAACATTAGTGCCCTTAACAAAACTTCATTTTTATTCTTAAACTGCAATTTCTGCCTTGCTCCTCTCTTGCTACAGTATTGAAAAAGTGTTACAACAATGGTTCACTCGAAGCCTTCAGAAAGTTTCAGCATCTTGAACTTGGAAAAGCTAAACTGGATTTATGCTATCTAAACAACTGCAAGAAACATTCAGTCATCCTGTGATTCCTATTGTTTAAACTTGCCAATCAACGTTTACAAAACTCAAGCACATACCACCAACGTCAGAATAAACTTCTCCACGAAGAAAAACAGTAAAACCTGAGTTTTACAACACCCCTTTTTATGACCAGTTTTTCTGGCACTGACGATTTGTAGTTAAAATATACCTGTGGTGAGCAACCACATTTTAGTGGTCAAAATAAGAAATTTTACATGTCACAAGTGACCACTGCAAATTAAAATTGCTGACCGTTCTACTCATGTGCCAAACCAGATTGATGAGTTAAGTTCGGCAGAAGATCAGCGTCCTCTTCTGCTGAACCTAATAGGTACAGCAGATTTAATTTGACCAATCATAATTAAGTTTTGTCAGTTAAGTTCACCATTTGAATCAGTGCTGCTCCACAATCGCTCAAACTGTCTTGGCAAAGAGAATACAGGAAACAAGAAAAACTGCACACTTACTGCTTCAATCTAGTTTTGATCACTTCTGTGCACTTATACTGTTGTGAATTTCTTTCAAAGCAGTTCACGCTGACCAATTTCTCTTCACTTAATAAGTAGATGAACTTGAGCAAATTTTTGTGTGATTCTTAGTTGAATAAAGTAATTGTCAATTAATTTTTTGTTTGTTTGTTCAATCATAATAATAATCTGCATTTTGCTTAAACTGACGCATTTTCCGAACACTAGGTCACATCACTACCTGTCTTAAGCAACCACCTGGCAGTTACGACCACTTTTGCCTGGCAAAAGGGGTTGTTGTAAAACTCAGGTTCTACTGTATTGGCAAAACATGTAAAAATCTACATCCTTTCATCACAATCAAACGTCGCTTACTCCAACTTAGCTGGCTTTGTCAGTTCCCTTGATTTTATTCATCTGAAAACTCAAAGAAACTTAGCCAACATGAATAAAACCAAGACTGAAAACTTTTTCGACTTTGTTCCATAGTCAAAACAACGAACTCAGTTAACCCTCACAAAGTGGTATTTAATTTCTCAAAGTGTCTGATTACCAATTAAGAAAAAATCATTCTTTTTAAAGGACTTAACTTTTCAATCCCACCTAAAAAACTTGACTGTTGTAATTTGTTAGCTCCTTTTGAACTTCTACATCACAAACTGAACGAGGAATGGATTCCTCCTTCCTCTGGATTCTATCCTGACTTCGTCAAAACTAAATTAAAGGACATTGCACTCAGTGGACTTAAGAGTTACCACCGCCCTACCTTTGTGCTGTCAGAGGAAGAACTCAAAGTTCTCAATGGATTAAGGGATGATTAGGACATTGTCATAATGAAACCAAATAAAGGCAATGGAGTCCTCATACTTCATGAAATTGACTATAATAAGAAAATGGAAGAGATCCTACAAGACACCGGTAAATGTAAATGCTTTTGAATGATGATCCAATAAAACTCACACTTCAGCATGAAAACAAAGTCGGGAACTTACTACATACTCTTAAGAAAGCTGAAGCTATCTCCCAAACAACCTATGAAAAACTCTTTCCTGCTGCTTCTTGAACTGGCATTCTTTATGGACTTCCTAAAATACATAAAAATAATGTTCCTTTTTGAGCTATTCTTTCTTCCATCAACACTCACTCCTACAAGATTGCCAAATTCCTTGTCCCATCTCTTCTGGTATATATATGGTAAGTTACTTGACTTAAAGTTTAAGTTTAATTCTAACCACTTACTTATGGCCTGTTTCAAAATCACCTCTCATTTCACTAACATCCCAGTTGACAAAACCATTGACATAGTAATCAATCATCTCTTTCTTAACACAACTCATTACCATGGTTTTTCTTGTGAGGAATTAAAGAAACTCTTACACTTTTCAGTTAAGGAGTGTCATTTTCTTTTTAATGGTTCCCTTTATGAACAGATAGATGGTGTTGCCATGGGCTACCCCCTTGGACCACTTTTCACTGATATTTTTTTATCATTTCATGAAAGAAATTGGCTCAATAACTGTCCCCCTGACTAGTCATCGACACTATGTTGATGACTGTTTTCTATTATTTCATTCTCCAAGTCACATCCCTTTATTTCTTGATTTCCTGAATCAACATCCCAATATTAAATTTACTTCTGAAATCGAATCCAACAACATACTTCCTTTTTCAGATGTTAAAATCAATGCTCCAATTGATTATTTTCGACTTCAGTTTATCACAAACCTACTTTCACTGGCTTGTTTACCAATTTCAACAGTTTTATTTCTTTTTCTTACAAAAGAAGTTTAATTTTATCTCTATCACATCGTTTCTTTAACCTTTGTTCTAATTATGAAAACTTTCATAAGGAACTTGACACATTCAAAAACATTTTTAAACTCAGTGGTTCTCCCACTGACTTTTTTGATAAGTGCATTTGCTCATTTTTGGATAAAGTTTCCATTTCAAGGCCACTGCTTCACAATGTCTCCCAAAAAGTTTTGTATTTCTGTCTTCCTTTTGTGGGCACTCACTCTCTTCAAATCCACACACAAATTCTTAGTTTTTGTTCCTCCACCTTTCCCCATGTCAACATCCATTTCATCTTTTCCACTTTAAGGACAGAATTCACAAAGGTCTGAGGTCTCATATTGTCTACTCTATTACGTGTCATTCCTGTACCTCATTGTATGTGGGTCAAATGATTCACCATTTATACACACGAGTCTTGAATCATGCAGGAATCTCTGCCCTTAATGGTAAGATGTCTTAATCCTTCACCGTCTAGTGTTCTGCTGCAGCTTACCAAAACTGGCCACTCTGCATCTCTTGATGATTTCAAAATTCCTTCTTCCTGCAATTCAACCCCTCGACTTTTGATAGGATAAAGCCTCTTAATCTCAAGACTTAAACCATCTTTAAATGGCAATCTTAGCTATGTTCCTCCCTTGTTATCTTATATTTTCAACTTATAACTTCCTGTAATATAATACCTTTAGCTATCTATGTATTAACTGTAAACTGTAATTATATCTCCACTCTGATGTTGTGTGATGCAACGAAATGTTATTGCACTTGATAAAACTTAATTTTTATCTTTAAACTGCGATTTCCACCTGGCTCCTCTCTTGCTACAGTATTGGCTAATTAAATGCATTAGATTGTTATGTGACCTGAATAAATAGCTAGGGTACCATGTGGACCCATAATTATGGAAATAAATGCTGCTCATTCCATCAAGAAAATCAGGGGACAGTTACTTGAGGAAACCAATAAGCAAGTTTCGACAGCAGACCATGAACTCAAAGCCTTAAAACAATAATTTGACAATTTTGAAAAAGACCATCAGAAACAAGTTGAAGCATTCCAGTCAAAGACTTCAACCATAAGTAAAACAACAGCAAGTGATCTTAAACAAGTATTACATTGAGAACTGAAGGTTAATGAGCAAATTGGGGAACCTGATCAAAGGGATAAACTCACTTTTGTAAGTTTGGTCAGACAGATTATTACTGACGTGTAACGAGAAAACAAACTAAAGAGCTAAGATAACAACGAAAAACATTCAAAGCTTATCTGTCTTCACACTTTTAAAGCTTGCGACTCTGACAACCCAGCGGTGACAAAAGATAAAAGTTCCACCAGTAAAGCATCCTAACAACAACTGTTAACTCTATATTTTATATGAATGAAACTTAAATGCAGGTAACAGTCTTGAGCACACAAAACAATACACATGAAGGGTTGAAGCAAGTGCATTTGCATATTCTGTCCATAAACTATGACAATTCGCATAATTTCTAAAATAACCTAATATGCTATATTTAGTAACAGTCATGACTCAAGTAATCTAGAAAGTTCTTACATTAGCATGAGTAAACAGTATGACTAAGAAATAACTATGAAAAGTTAATGTTCTAGATTGTTCTTAGAGTGAGACAACTGTCACATAACGTTCCCCCTCTTCAAAAAAGAAAGTTTTGTTATAAACTTTCATTGAAGTATCACAGGAAAATTCTTAATCCCAAAAGGCACGACCTTATATTGATAAAGACCATTTGGCGTAATGAAGGCCGAAACTTCCTTAGCACGATCATTGAGAGGAACTTGCCAACATACTTTGTGTTACCAATTCTATCTATGCAGTCATCCATGTAGGGAATAGGAAAGGTGTTGGACTTTGTAACATTAACTCTCCAGTAGTCTGTACACATACGATAGGTTTCATCAGGCTTTGGGACAAGGATACATGGTGAACTCCAATTACTCTGACTTGGTCCAACAAAGCCATTCTTAAGAAGATAATCTTGTCTTGCAAGGCTTTCTGTTTTATAGGATTGAATTGATAAAAGTGTTGTTTCACTGGTGTAGCATCAGGAAGATCAAATTAGTTCTTGTTGGGACACCTGGAAAAAAATGTTGGAAGTTGTAAATAAGCCTTTTTAAATCTTGATGTTGGAATGGCAAAAGATAAGTTAATTTAAAATCCAGATCCTTAAGAATGTCAGAGTTCTTTAGCTTGCTTGTGTCTGACAGACTATAGTGTTCACATACATCATTCTCTCCCCTAGGATGCAGACTAACTGCATTTATATGACAAAACTCCTTATCTTTACACCTATCTGGGGTGATTAATATGTAATTATTTTCACTCTTGCTCTCGTTAACTACGTAAGGCCCAATGTACCTTGCCTGAAGGGGTTTTCCAGCAATGGGAAGCAAGACTAAAACCTTATCACCAGGCTCAAATTTCTGACTAGCGGTCTTTTTGTCGTACCTAGTTTTCATAAGGTTATCCCTAGCTAACTCACACGGTTTTGTAACCGATATGTGAAAATCTGAAACATATTGCAAAAGGTTCAGAGTCATCCTCACTACACAAAATCTTTTCTTTCCGGAGTTTGACTGGTCTCTGCACCGTATGTCCAAAAACAAGTTCAAACAGACTAAAACCTAAAGACTCTTGTACTGACTCTCCAGCTGCTAATAAAAGTAAATAAATACCTTCGTCCCAGTCTTTTTCTATGTCAAAACAATAAGCCTTAATCATGTTTTTTAAGGTCTGATGAAATCTCTCAAGAGCACCTTGACTTTCTGGTTGATAAGCAGAAGATCAAAATTGTTTAATCTCTAACTTGTATATAACCTGAAATTGAAACCTTGGTCCGACTGAATCAACTTTGGGAGGCCGACAAGTGAAAAGAACTCAATCAAGGCCCTAACTATAGTAATTGCCCTTATGTTTTGCAAGGGTAGAGCTTCTGGGAATCTTGTAGAAGCACACATAGTCAACAAGTACTAATTTCCTGACTTTTTGCTAAAAGGGCAATACAATCTATAAGAGTCCTACTGAAAGGTTCTTCAAAAGCAGGAAGAGGTTTGTTCGGTTTGACAGGTATGACAAGACCTACAAAACTGCACAATATCTTTCCCAAGACCAGGGCAGTAGAAATAACTTGATACCTTGGCATACACCTCAACACCTAAATGACCAGACATTGGGGTCTAATGTGCCAAACATAGTACTTTACTGCCCATTCATCCTTGGCAGAAATATCTGGAGGTCTCCATTTCCACATTAACATGTATTTTTTTTATAAAATAGCAAACTGGATTTCTAGAAATATCATTGTCATCTACAGCTTTTTCAAACGGGGGCAAGATATCGGCATCTCTGTTTTGCTCTACAGTAAAAGAGGACTTCAAAATTGGTTGGCCCTGATTTGAAAACCTTTCTTTAGATAAATTATATTTGTAAGCGTCATTTAATTGATGATTTTCAACAACGTTTCCCAGAAAAGTGTTAGATAAATCAACGTCTACAACAACGTTTTCTATAGTTTGTTTCTTACTCGTAGCTTGAGTAACAGCACAAGAATATGCATGAGGAATTTTCTGCTCAATAAGATCAGGAGCTTGATCACAACAGGGCTTATTTGTTAGAAGAGGGCCGCCTGGCACCTTGTCCCGAGCAAGGTCATTTCCTTCAAAAGGTAAAGAAAGCTTAATTCCTAAAACTACAGGTCCTGAAACCAAATTCGAGGACAAGTAAACATTATGGAGCACAACGGATGAATATTGAAAAGAATCTACTCCTTTAGACTCATCAGAAAATGGCGAAGTACATACCAACAATAGAGACTGCAAAGACACAGTAGTATACAATAGGGGGGTATCAGCACAGTTTTCACAACCCCCAAAAAAACTGTACCTCCTACATGAAAATCACCCCTTTTTTTGGTATTTTTTATTTTTTTCTAAAACAGTTAAAAGTTTTGGTCAAAATCTCAGGGTTCTATTTATACTGACTCAGCTGCTAAATATCTTTATATCCAGTAATAAATTTTTTTACAAGTTCAAATTAATATAATGTAGTTGCAACTTTAAGTTCTAATAATGGATAACTATCACATTCAGTTTCCAATACAATTTCTGCCATAATTTTTTGTCATATATAAAATGTTTTTCAATGCAAAATCATCATCAATATCATCCTCTTCTTCTAAAAGTTGTAAGCAATCTTCATTAATTCTTTCTAATATATTATAACAAAGATTAAATATTTTTATAATTTCCATTGTGTACATTATAATACTTTTAATGGTTTATATTTAGCAAAATGAATAAAATGTTGATCAATATTTTCAATAGCCTATCCCGAGCCTTCTGATATCCATACATCAATCTTATTTAAGATTTCCTCATTTGATTGAAGGAAACTTTACATAATATCTGTCATTAATTATTGTCTTTGGTTTGCAATTAAAATATTCCCCCTTTAATATTTTAGGTTTCTTAAATGTAACCACTAATGTCTGAATGTATTTATAATGTTTTTGTTTTTTTTTTAACAGCTTAGCTGTTAGATCAATTATTGTATTTTTGGATCTTTTGAATTTAAAATTTTAACATTATAATTTCTAAGAAATCCTTTCAATGCTTTTTTATTCTTGGTAATAATAGCAGTCTCATCAACAGTAAAAAAATCAAATTCATGATTTACTATTCTATAATCTCCATCTAAATTGAAATAAGTATCTCGTTAGCTTCTGTTAATGTTTTTCTTGCATTACTAGTAAAAGCTTTTTTTCTTCTATCACCATTTACAGAATAAGCCTTAATTGTTATAATAAAGCTTTGACTTTTATTGTTCTTTATAAGTTCTATAACACCTGTATTAGTAAATTGAAATTCTTTTCTGAGATCTCTATCTCTTAATAATAATAATAAACTTTATTTCTATAGCGTCTATATCAATAACTGTTCTAGGCGCTTTACAATATTACAAAATGTAGTAAGATAAAAATAAATTACAGCAATAGAAATAAAAATAATACTGATAATAATGATATCAAAAATAACAGGTAACTATCCAAGCATATAATTATATCTATAATTCTAAAAATCCAACAACCAGATATATAAGTGTGAGAATTAAATAAAAATCTATTTTACAAATTAAGAAAAAGCTTGATGAAATAAATATGACTTTAAGTGTTTTTTTAAAAAATTCAAAGAATTGGCACTTCTTAAAAATGCAGGTATGCTGTTCCATAATTTAGGTCTTGCAATAGAAAATGTTCGATCACCATAAGACTTTAGCTCCACCAACTCCACCACCAGCAGAATGAGATCTTGGTATATGTAACACTCTATATCCTGTAGGACATAAGGTACCAATTTCAACAGAGTCATCAGTACCAGGATGAAGCCATGTCTCAGTCACCGCAAGTATATCGATATCATTGTCAACAACAAAGTTTTTCACGGCCATGACATTATTTCTAACCGATCTAGTGTTGAGTAGACAAAAATGCAGATTTTTTGATATGGAACACAAAGGTGGCAATAAACACGGTTTTTGTGGTACAGTGATCAGATTAGCAGAATTAGCATATTTAAAATGATATGGATGGTTAAACCGCGTGCGATTCTCAAGTCTCTGAGTTATACGAGTAGGAATACGAAACGATGATGAAGAAATAGTATTTGATTGAACGGAGTCTTGTCTTTCAGCAGAAGGGCCAGGATTAAGCTCGACATTGAAAGAGGCATCATCATTTGGATAGTATCTAAACCCAGATTTAGTAAATTTACGACACAACGGATCGTTGAACATCTTTTGTTTAAACGATGGTAATACAATTGATTGCATGCAAAATCCAGAAGACCATGTTGTAAGAGCCATGTCAATACCAAAAAACATCTCCTCCTTAAATAAAAATGAACTCCATTGCCGAGAAACCATCTCAAAAGCAGGAGAAAGTTGATATCTGCAGTCATATCTCGAAATATCACTCGAGCGGTTAAGAATAATGGCACAAAAACCAAAAAACACCGCAGCAAACCACATGCAACCAGCCATGTCGAGGATAAAATGAGTGTGTGTGAACATTGTTATTCAAACACCTGGTACACTGAGATAGCTTATGAATAGCTAAAAACATTAACTTGTGCTTTAATGTTCTCCTTGACTTTGAAGAGCAGGGTTTGAGCTTCTTAAACTTGTCTCTGAACTCAACAAATATACTATATTAATATTTCTTTAAGCCTCTTTAAACCGCTTTAAATAATATGGACAATTACAATCTTTATCCCATTCTAATTTCTTATATATAATGTTAAATAATTGGTCATCAAACTTCTTCTTTGCCTTGGATTCAATCAAGTCTTTTAAATAACAATTTAATGGACTTCCTCTTCTACTACAAAGTCTTATAATGTAATAATTATACCTAGATACATTCCTACTGGGTATTAATTTTTACTTTCTCATAACATCAACAATTTTCATGAAATCATCAATAATAATGTTAATATATCAACACATTCACACAGCCTTTCATACATAAATTTGGTTCTATTATGAATGGACTTCTTCTTATATTTTAACCATGTATTATCAATCCATTTTCCACCATTGGTTAAATAATTCACTTATAACACCACATTTTGGACACATATAATATCCATCAGCAACAAGTCTGTTTACATTACAATCATTATAATACTGTGCAGTATTATGCATATACCATATAAATGATTATTTCTTTAAGACAGCTAAGCTGTTATTTTAAAAAATAAATAACCACTGCAAATACCAATAACTCCTGTTGTTAAATATTGATATTCCTTTATCTCATCACTTGGTTTATAAAATTCACTTAATTGTGGTCCTTTATATTTCATTGATTGAATCTGTCTCAGTTCATCTAATGACTTACTAATTTCATTTATATCAGACAATTCTTGTCTCAATTATTTGATTCTATCATGTTATTTTATTTCCTTTTCATTTTACTCTTCTTGTGCTTTCTGTTGCTATATTACGATGTTTCATAACCATTTTTATCAAACATTTTAAAACAGATATCCAGCACCAGCAAATGAAAGTGCTGCAAATGATGTCTGTATAAATCCAGCCATTATATATAATTAATTAGATAAGGTTTAATTTTTAATTAAACTGACGGAAATTAATTTCCTTTAAATGGATCAGTTGGAATATTTTAGTAATGTGGTTCCTGCAACACCAGCCGCTAGTTTTGCTGCATCATGGAAATCTGTTGCATCCGTCAGTTTTTCTTTCAACAGTCTTTTAGACAGCATGGATAATCCTACTATTCCAGCAGTTACCAATACATAATCATATATTTCATTCATAAATTCTTTTTCACTGATATTAGTTGTACTCATATACTAGTTTATATTTTGTCTTTAATTCTATGGAATTTTATTTTATGGTTATCTAGAGTGTGATTATTTCTAAACTTATTATTTCTACAATATGGACATTTTATTTTTGTTTCTAACAAACAATTTGTAATTCAATGGATAATTTCATCATAATCACTGGACACTAAACACTTATAATTATTCATCTTATAGTTATTTGATAGTTGTTCTTGTTGCTTTGTTGTATGTCCATAATTTTTAAGTGTTTTAAACTCAATACAGAATCCACTATGATGTTTATGCAAGTTAGTAATAATAAGATCTGGTTGTCCTTTTTGATAACCTTTACAAAAGGATTTTATTCTCTTATTATCAGTATATTGTAATTCACCTAGTCCAGCAATTAAAAGTGCATTTGGATACAATTTTCTTATATAACCAATTACTTTTGTGCATAAATCATATTCATTTTCTATTGTTAAATACAGCAGCTAAGCTGTTGTAAAATCCTTGTTTTCTAGTAGAAGGAAGAACATCTTTAATAACCCATTGTTTAAGCTTTTTAGCTGCATCTAATTTTGATCTTAATATTAATTGATACATTCCACTTTCTTTCAAAAAAGTGCACCAATAGGCACGACCTCATAAAACATGAGGTCTTTAAATTTTATCATCCTCATCCATAGTGTTTTTATAACCTAATAAAGTGGCTAATTCTTTACTTTGAAACCAGGGATTTCCAGATTTATCAATATAAGCATTTATAGTGAAATTCAATTTTGTATTATATTCTTTCAACTCCATATAATATCTATACATAATAGTTCTTTAAGCCTCTTTGAAATTCATCACAATAGTATCTTTCATAATATCAAATAAAAGTGACACTACTTCACACTTCTTTTTTTATCATGTTAAGATCTTTAATGTCAAATTCCTTCATAAAACGTTCTGCCACGTCTATAACAGCTAAGCTGTTACAAATTTCATCTATTGTTCCATGTATAGCATTACAATTTCTATTTATACTTTCAAATACACTGTAATAATCCATCTATATAATATAGATTAATATAAAAATTTATTCCAATTAATCCAACAGAGGGGAGGTTATTCTTCCTTTACTACCTGTGGTTTATCATTAGAAATCATTGTAACAGAAGCCTTTTTACTTACATAATACAGACTTACAACTGCTACTGCAACTCCTATAACATCTAATATTAAACCATAATTAACAGCTAAGCTATTCTCATCTATTTCTATTTGTTGTTCATTATGAAGTTTTCTTTCTTTATTAAGTTGTGCCAAACGTTTTCTTGCTTCAACTCTCTTAGGATCTTTCTCTTTTTTAAATGTAGTAATCTTAGGTGTTTCTTCACTCATAATATATTTTATGTTTTACTGACAATTAACTGTTAGATTACTGACAGATTGCTGCTAGATTGATGTAGATAAACTTTGTCACATTTATCAGACATACCATTAATTGTTGGACAAGTATCTATAACAATATCGTCCAATACTTTAGTATGTGATAGGAAAAGTGCTTCATCATAAGGAAGACCATTCATGTAAGTATTAAGTCGTGTAAGTACCCTTTTATAACTTGTATATGCAAACTTACATCTTTCCACTTTTCTATTTATATTACACCAACTCCACTTATGGAAAGACTTGTGTAATGCATCACAGGGGCTAATATTCTACCAATAACTGTCAGAGAAACAGATGACATATTGAGCAGTAATTTGATTCTTTTTAACTTCTTATATCTCTATTTGTAACAAGTCGCTAACCTATGGTAATTAGAGTACCAATTTATTAGTTTTTCCACTTCCTCTTTTGTCAGCTTGGAGCACACTTTATTGATTTCTATATTCTTTATGTAATTTTTCATATATAATACATCATAAATCGATTTTATACCACTTTTCACAGATACATTTATGGTGTAGAAGGATATCAGATTCTTCCATTTTATGTCTAGAAAGAATGAACATTGCCATGTCTCCTTTTAAAGAAGCAACACAAGTTAGATTCAAATCACCAATTATCATCCTACTACTTCCTATAGTTGTTGTGAAAGAGCCTAGTTTTTGTCCATTACAGTAGACAAAAGATCCATTAGTTCCTGCTGGTTGATCCCAATGAATATTTAAGCAGAACAATTTGGTTTATTCTTATATGTTCCTATTGAATAACCATGGCCAGTTGGTCCTATTGTTACATAATTACCTCCATAACTTACCACTAGACCATTATTAGGTGGTGGTAGAAATGACACAAATTTATCATAACCAAATAAACCATTTCTAGTCCAGTATGCATTAGTATCAAATGCTTTTAAATGGTACACTATAAAAACGTTACATATATCTGGTTTTCCAGGTTTTAGATTAAAATCAATGTATGAATTCATACATCGATTACTATAAAATTTCAAGAAACACCTGTTATTAACTTGCTCTGCTTTTGTGCATAATAATAATGGCTGAATTGCCGTATTTCTAATTTCCACATCGTCGGCAGATAAACTTTGATTGAGTATTCTAGAAACCTGCCTTCTGCTGGACATAGTAACTTCCGATGAGGTGCCATGATCAAATTTATATATAGCAGCTGCTGATTGATTATATTCCTGTATTAATGTCTTATCAATATATATTTTAAAAATGCCGTCTGTGTTATCTATTGGATCTACCATGTTAGTGACGTGATTTAAACTCACATTCATATTTCCAGTAAGTTTACCACCTGTTAATGGTAGATAAAAGCTTAGCTTTTCTTTTGTTTCTGAATCTTTAGACTAATTTACGTATATAATAACAAATGTTTGCTTATTATATATCCACTTAAAGAGGATAATACTAATATGATGACTAAATCACTGTTAGATGTATTTTTAGCTATTATTCATGGTTCACTTTTTGGTGTATTTAACGTACTTTGTGTGTCCATCTTATATACTTTTCATTAATACCGAATTTCATATTAGTTGTAGCCACCTGTAATTTATTATTATAACCTTTAATGGGATTTTTAGTATAATTAAATTACATGGACTTATTGCCATATTCAGTAGTGATATTGAAAATTACTTTATTCATATTATTTATCCAAGTTGATGTATTATAATTAATTGCACTACCTTCAAAGCTATGTCTGAATATAGTTTGAACTTCTAAAGCAGAAGCTATATTGCTTATTGTAGCTTGTTTAGATTGACTTTGAGCGGCAAGAATACAATACAAATAAGATTCTATGCTCTCGTTAATTAATTGTGCCTTTTTTTTGTAATACCATTACTTATTTTTGGAATAAATTTCTTATAATAATTTTGTGGATCTCTAATTGATCCAGTACCAGGATGATTTTGAAGTCTGTAGTCATCTTGTTTTGTAACACCTCTTTCTGGATCTTCTGTATGAAGAAGTTCCTGCCATGTCCATTTTGGTAAATGATCTTTAAGGAAAGCGGCATTGTATCTACATAAAAAGTTGTCAGGTTGGATTGATGTAATATTAGTTAGTTCCATCATTACTCTCCTTATGTTGAAATATAAGTGAAACCTCATTAGATGTTATTTGCTTATCAGTTTGGTCATTAAAAGTTAGGTGTTGTATTTATACTCCACAGTAATAAGTTGCTAACCATGTACCAATAATTGACTGGTAATACGGCTCATTTGGATTCCATTCTATATTGTAGTTATTTGGTATTTTGAATGTAGGGAGATTGCTATTAAAATAGTCATTATTATTTACATATATTCTAAAGTTACTCACTGGGTAATTAAGTATTAAATCAGTAGGGAAATTGTCATAATAGTAATCAATGCCATCTACTGGATGTATTCTTTTATGCTTTTTACCCTTTAGGCAGGTCTATAATTGTTTTACTTTTGTGTCAAATTGTTGGTAATTGTTTGATTTTGTTTGAATAAAGATATCTTGTCACAGCTTTATCATTAAGAATTGTATCACTTGTAATATATGTGCTTAGTATGTCACTGTTTTTAAAGTATATTGCAGTACTTTCTACTGTACCATCTTGTTTCATTGATATGTCTGCATTTGGATACTTTTTGATGAAATTAGACTTAATTTTTAGCCTCTTTTCTTCTGGAATTTCCCATGGCTTTATCATAATTATCTCCATAATAGTTCTTTGTGAATTTATCCATCTGTATATACAATATATTGTGTATTATATGAAGAGACTAACTGTACTTATAGATGGACAATCAAAGGAAATGGAATTAGATGAATCATTTGTAATTGTACATGAAAATCCATGTTTGATGGTTAAAAAAGCCACTGTTTTCTGGAATTAACAATATTACAAGTGACAGCTTAGATGCTAATAATTAAATTATATATAATATATGTAATATAATGGTAATAAGAAGACCATTAAAGAAGGATATTGGACATTCATAATGCTTAAAAAAGAGATTGAGAGTTATGGGAGTAACATAATGTTAGAAGCAAATAAACATAATGGAACATGTTCTATTACCTCTGATAATACAATAAACTTTAAAAATTTAGGTCCTATTTTAGGTTTTAATAAAAACCAGGTAATAAATGCTAATGTGAAAACAGTAAGTGTGTTGTAGTCTGGTTAATATGTCAGAAAATATCAATTCAAATGGAAAGAAAAGCAATGTTATCGTGACATTACCAATAACAAGTACACAGACATTAAAAGGCAGTGTACAACAATATGTGGATATTGAGTCTAAAGTGCAAATAGATAGAGGTGTTATAAATAAGATCGGTTTTAATGTTACCGGTACAAAGAATGTCGGTAAAGTACTTTTAGATTTATACATCATGTAATTTATATAGAGCTGGAACAAGGATTGAGAGATATATTACAATACAAAAACTGGCTATCAATCATCAGAGAGGTTATATAAAAAAGCATTAGAAGATGGATTAAATGTAAATAAAAAACTTGTAAAAAAATGGTTAAAATCACAAGACACATACACCAGATACAAACCAGTTGTTAGAAAGACATATGTTCATTACCTTGGTGAACAAATTCAAATGGATTTAGCAGATATGGGCAAGTATAAAAATCAAAATAAAGGATATTATCGGATATTAACAGCTGTTGAGATTCTTGGAAGATATGTATTTGCTGTATCAGTTTATAGGAAAGATGCAAATAATATGACTAAGGCAGTTACAGAGCTATTAAAGTAATTTAAGGATCGTTTTGATGATGGAAAAGAGTTTTATAATGGTGGTGTAAAAACATTATTAGAAAAACATGAAATAAAATACCTTTCCACAAAGTCGGATCAAAAGGCAGCTATTGCAGAAAGATTTAACAGAACACTTAAAACTGCTATGTGGAAATATTTTTACAGTAAAGGAACTTATAAATGGATTGATGTATTGGACCAATTGGTGTATAGTTATAATAATACTAAGCATAGCACTATATCAATGAAACCAAAGGATGTTAACAAAAATAATGAAGACGAGGTTTGGACAACTCTGTATGGTCATATCTATGCTGAGTCACCATTACCTAAATTTAAGATCGGAGATATGGTTAGAATATCAAAATATAAGTCCATTTTTACTAAAGGTTATGAGGTTAACTTCACAGAAGAATTGTTTAAAGCAGTTAAGGTTATATGTGGTGATCCAAATGTATATGAAATAGACGACTTGGAAGGTGAGCCAGTAGTATAGGGTTGAGAGGAGATTATTCTAATGACTTACCAATGAGGATTGAGGAAATTTTGAATCGACCAATGAGAGGTCGGGGTTGGGGATTATCGTCGGGGGGGGTGACTTAAGAATTTCCTATTAACGTTTTGACCAATCGTGGCATCACATTTATGAATACTCAAATAGGCTTGTCTGGTTTTGGGGTGGGTTGGTCTTAGTGTGTGTGGACCTATCCTGGGGTCGTCTCGGGGGAAAATTTTGGTAACCAACGGCCGTGCAAAACCCGAAAAACAGCTTGATGCAGGACTTGAACCCGCGACCATTCGATTAAAAGTCGAACGCTCTACCGACTGAGCTAATCAAGCTTTCTTGTGTGAAGCCATAAAAATCGCTAGAGTGTTCAAGACCCTTTGGTTGCAGTTTGGTTTTATTTTGCGTCTTTTGTGGGAAGAAAAATCGTGATTACAATCACGATTTTGCCGTTTTGTTTTTGACGCGGTGAGAAACGAGAATGACCCATAATAAAAAAATACAAGCTATACTGTGTATGTGAGAGAGTATTCACAATGTGATGCTTTTTCGATTGAATCCGTCAATAGAAAATATAAGGCGCTCTTACCTTTTGAAACAACAGCACTTACATAGGATTTTCTTGTTGTTTTTCTTGTTAGATTGGCTGAAAATATGGAGTTTGACTGGCTTAGAGATGCGACACAAGAAGATATTGTGTTTTGGAAAGGGTTCTTAAATGTGGAGAGTGATAATAACAGACATTACAACGAACGTGGAATTGAAATTTACGGGATGACTGATGAAAAGTTTGCAAACGACTGTATATTTTATGAACAGTGGTTGAAATTGAACAACCAACTTTTTTATGATTATTATGTTACAAATTGGGATAAGTTGGATTATGTTCCGTATGTTGTAAGGTTAAGGTATTATGCATGTTTCGCTGCTGGAGGATAAATAAATTGATTGTACCTTTTATTGTGTTAATAAAGTGTGTGTTCTTCTTCTTCTTTTTCTTCCTGAACCTCCTTGATTTTTTTTCCTGATTTTGTTGATACCCCAACTGGCCAACATGGCAAGTGGAATTCCGAACCCCGAACCTTTTTGTGTTTTGAATCCGCGTCCACCTTGATGAAGTCGTTTTGCCATATACTTCCATCTATTTTTGCTTAAGTGAGCCATCGTTTGTCTTGCTTTGTATCCTTGTCGTATCGCTCCCAACCACGCTTTTGCCATTCCCCATCCGGCTCCCATTGTGTTAAAGAAATGTGGCGGTTCTTTGAGGAAATGTTACTGTGGAGAGAGGGGCAAATTGAAATAAAAACGTTTTATATTTGTACGATTTCATTCAAAAAGGTACTAAAAGAATCGCTTGAATTTCACAAACAAAATAATGTAAGATTCATGGTTTTGTTTCAAATAATTTTGAAAAATATGTTATGTTTTGTATTTGCTATACTTTTGAAGTCACGGCTTTTAAGTGGAACACCGTTCATTCTTCGTAAGTTGCGGCTATGTTGTTGTTGTCGTTTGTTCAATTGGATTTCGTTTAAAATTGGAAGAATTGTGAACATTTTACAAATAAAGCATCCTTACTTTGAATAATTTCAAAGATTTTATCTGGTTCTTACCTCGCGGTCTTGCTTGTGATTCTTCTGTTATTGGAACTTGTGATTGATGAATAAATTAATGTCAGTTATGCCTCTTGATTTTTTGATTGGTTTGAATATTGAATTAATAATATAAGAGGGCTAAGTTGATCAAATGATTTAATTGCCAATAATGTTCTTTTTGTGTTGGTTTGTGTTTTAATGGGCTGATGTGTGATGAAATGGCATCTATAAAACACGTGAATGAAGGTCAAATTAGAACTCCGTGTGTGTGTCGGAGATTGTTTAGGAAAGTTTGTTCACAATTGGATGAAATGGTTTGTTATAATGCGTTGGTTGGCAAAAGGATTGATCAGTTGAATGTTGAGGAAAATCTTTTTGTTGTTCGGTTTGAAATTGATATGTTGTAATCGGTATATCGAAGATTACAAAGTTTTGCACGTCGAGATGGTGTGTGTGGATGCGGCAAAAATATGACTTACCTGAATTTCAAATTATTTGCAAATTTCAAAGGACCTTGAACGGGATTGATTACATGGAAATAACAACGTAAGTTGTTATCTAATTTGAATTTGAAGTGATAAGGTTATTTGCATTTTTGTGTGTATATATAATTTGTTAATGTGTTTGGTAACTGAGAATTGAAGATGGAGTGTTGCTGTTGAAGTTGGTGAGAAAATGTTGTTGGTCTTTTTTGGAATTAAAGGTGGAAACTTAAGAAGAAAGGAAAATTTTTACGTTTCGAGCGAAGACCCTTTGTTGGAAAGGTTGTTCGTTTGAAATGTTGAGGTTTCCTTTTCATATGTGTTTATGGGAAAGTTTTGTGATTTAATATTTTGATGTTGAAATATGGCTGGTGGTTAATTCTTATTTATTGAGAAGTAACCCTCATCCATATTTTAATGTTGATATGTTCACATGTTTAAATGTTTTTATGAAATGGTGAGGAAAGCTTCCAGTGTTTTCACTGGGAGCGTTGCACACCATTTTGTGAGAATGTATATTCAATCGATTTGCTGAGGATAAAATTTTTTGTGTGTGGATTGATGTTTTGGGTGTCGAATTCATGGTGAACGTTTCATCTTTGTTTATTAAGATGTGATGTTCTCCTATGATTTGATGCTTATGTTTGACATTGAACCTATGTTTTTTATGAATTGATTGATTTGGAGAAGAAATGCTTCAATGTTTTTACATTGGAGTTTTTCTTCCCTGGATTTGTTGATTAAATATGGAAATTGAAAATTTATGTTTACATTTATTGATATATGCTGGCTGGTGCTTTTTTTTGATCATCAGGCAGTATGTATTGATTAATGTGAATATTGTTTCTAGTTGAAAATCTTTATGTGATGGATAAAGAAGAAGAAGAAGAAGTGGAAGAAATATTGATTCATTGGTATGCTTGTGAAGGAACGAAGTTAACACAAAATGAAGTTGAAGATCTTGAAGACTTTTTTGACAATGTATTAAATAATGAAAATTATTTTGAAGACTCAGATGATTGGGTGATGGTATTGATGGTGTGTCAAAATTTGATTCCTGATTATAATAAATTGAATTTGTCCCATTATCAATTTGATTTTTTTGAATGGATAATGGACAAATTTAATTGTTTTATACCATATTGTATTTTGATTGAGTGATTTCAGGTTTCTTAAGAAAATTGAGACGCTTTTGATTGTGAATCACTTTTTACCAATTCCTTCAAGTGTTCATAAATTTTTTTGTACACCGAAAGACTTGGTAGAATGTGATTTTTTTTTTTTTCCAATATGGAAATCAGGAATTTGATGTCAAAATTTTTATTTTTTTGGGTCTTTTCTTTACAATTGTTTTTAAAGCAATGTAAAGCAAATGACTCGAAAAATTAAAAAAATATGCTGAAAAAGAAGAGGAGTACGAGTTTGAAGCTGGTGTTTGTGTTGAATATAAAGTTCTTTTTGTTATGTTGGCTCATCATTTGCTTCATATTTTTGGAAACAAATGTTGTGCCAGACAAAACAATGGCAATGTTGGTGTGTGTGTGTGTGTGTGTGTGTGTGTGTGTGTGTGTGTGTGTGAATGTGATTGTGTTTCCTCAATTGTTGTGCCAATATTGTCAAAACAATTGGGAAATAAAATCATTTCACATAAATGATCTTATGATCCAGATTTGAAAAAAAAAGAAGAATTAAATCACCAAAGAAGAAGAATATTGGCAAAATTGATAACAATCCATATCAATATAAATTGGAAAGGGTTTATTGGATTGGTGTCATTCTTACTGAGGATTGGAATAAAGATGGTTCTATTGTGGAATTGTCCAATAAAGTTCTTGCCAGACATATTTTGGTTTCAAAGTCTGCGTATCATCGTGCTTATGGAAAGAAAGTTCGTTATGTTAGTTTTTCTTTCTTCAAAACAGTGACTTCAGCTTATATGGGGAATGGATTTATTTTGGACAATGATATTGTTCCTGTGATATGATCAACTCCTTGGATTAGAAGATTGCAGTGGAAATATTGTGAATTGATTCGTTCATTGGGAAAACCTGATTTTGAATATTCTGCTGGTGAATTAAAACATGCTTATAATTGTAACAGAAGAAAAAGAACATGAGACTTGTGAATATTAAAGTAATAATTAATACCATTTTTATATGTCAAAAAAATTCATGTCTACTATATATTCATAATAAGGTAAACGGACTGTTATAGCTTGATTATTGTTTGGTTCGACGATGAAACTCAAGTTGGCGGAATTAAAAAATGTGAATTTTGGCCACAAAATCAAGTCTTCTTTTTTTTTCAAACCCATGATAAATTATCAGCTTCGTAAGGAAGTTCTGAATGATGAAATTCTTGAGATTTGAATAAAGATTCATATTTATATATATAACTAAATTTTTCATGATCCTTTCGATTCCAAGCTGTTTCGGGGATTTTGTATATATTGAATCCTTGAAAACCACCAGGATTTAATCTAAAAGCATCAACAGGTGGTTTGGTTGCTGTGAAAGATGAATCAATGTGAGGTCTTATTACGTCTGAATTTACATGTGAAATACAGGTTACCTTTATTTTTGTTACAATTCTAACCTTATTTAAATCCATGTATGAATTTGCTCCAAGCTTAAAGTTTGTTGAGGGAAAAGTTGAGATCTTGTTTTCTGTGTTTCCTAAATAAGTATTAGGATCAAAGCCTGATGTCCTGGCATAGTATGCTGTCGGACCGTCGGTTGTGGTGTATGTGGTTCCCAATCCAAAATTTACAGTTCCCCATATTGTGTCAGATGATATATCTGTTGATCTTATTGGATTTTGCACTATTTTCGGTGTTCTTAATATGCAATTACCACTTCCTACTGCATCCAAATGGGCTATTCGTAAAGTTCTTGTGTAGTGATGTTTTCGTTTTCCTTGTGACATTTTGAAAATCAATGAATACATGTCGAAGTCTTGAGTTTCGCTTGCTTATTGTTCTTTGTTTATGAATAATTTTACTTGTTTTGCATTTTTCATAGCATATGTCAAATAAGAATTAATCCACTTAAAACACTTAAGTTTTGAATTTCTTTTGTAATTTTTTGTGGTCTTTCTCGATCGTGTTGAAATTGGTATCAAAATGATCACTGGAGTCAAGCGATCATTTTGATACCAAATATGTTCAAATTGCTTGGATATTAAAAATTTTATTAAAAAAATTGTTTTTTGAAAAATAATCCTCCTTGAGTTTTGAATTTCTTTCGTAATTTTTTTCGCTCTTTCCCAATTAGTGTCATAATGATCGTTAGAGTAAATCAATCATTTTGATACTAAATATGTTAAAATCGGTTTGATATTAAAAATTTTGTTGAAAAAAATCATGTTTACGGAAGAAAAATTTATTCAAATTATTGACCGGATTTGCGTCAATGAAAATCATGTGAGTTGTGAGGTTGAATTTCGAGTGTTTCTTAATAAGCGTTGTGTGGTGAAGGTGAACGGTAACGCGTTCGATTTGTGTGTGTGGTTTTATATAAAGTTTGGAAACTTTTTGTCTGAGGTAAGTTGAATTGAAAATGTCTGATAAAGCATGTTATTTGAAATTAAAAGATGGCGTTTCAAAGAGTTTGTTCCGTAATGTTTTCTTGAATTTGTTGACCATGGAATTGGAATTTGATGCTGTGTTTGAGATCAAAGTTTTTGGTTGCAATCATGCAGTTATGAATAACGATGATGAAACTGTTGGTGTTTGTTATATCGAATGTGAATCCAGTTCTTCGTATTGTTCCTTGGAATTCATGTTGCATGATGTTTTTTCGAATGAAAATTTTGAAATAATTTCTCCTTCAAGCCAATGTTTTGACAACGATTTCAGCGATGGGTTTATTCTTTGGCAGATATGATTGGAATTGTTAATTACTCAAAGAATGAAAGACTTTTAAAGAAATGGAGTAATAAATCGACAATATTGAAGTTGAAAAATATTAAACAAGTTTTGTTCTTTGATGGAAGACATGCTCAAGAAAACATTGACGATGATGATGCATGGTTTTTGTTAGAAATGACAGATGGAGAATATTATGCACATCTTGAAATTCAAATTGATACGTCAGCGGAAATAGGTCTGAATGTTTTCAAAGTTCAAACAATTTATGAATATTTTAAGGATTTGATGGTTGTTGATAAAAAGGAATGGGATGATTTTTTCAATTGTGTAATATGTTCTGAAAAGGAAGGTGAATATTATATGGTTTGTGAAAATTGTTAAGATGCTAACAAGGGCACAAGATTTTACTTTGCGTGTGTTTATGGCTTTGTTGGAATATATGGGAAACGATCCTCGTGTTTATTCCCTGTATTTTACGTGTAAGACGCTTTATGGAAAATATGTTGTCAAAAGAGATGCACGAACAGGACCGGAAAAATATTTGAATCTGGGTTGTTCTTGGAATATTTCTTTGTCGGATATTGAAGAAGCAAAAGTCAAGAATTTTTTCAAAATATTGTTTAACGGGTATATTGTTTGTGACATGGTGCCTTTCTATGCGATTTTCAATTTGTGTGATGGATGCTATTTTAAGATTCCTTTACCTTGTGTCAGATATTTTTATTTTATCAAATACAAAAACGGTGATATTAGAATGAAAAAGTATTCTTTTTATCACAAAATGAATATTATTTCTATGAATGATTCGAATGTTTTGGGAGATCTTTCAAAAATTCAATGTGGGGCTTTTATGTGCGTTTATGATGGTTATTTGATACATTCTGATTCATTTATATTGGGATGTAAATTCAGTTCTGCTGGAATAATGTTGACCTCACATTTTTCTTTGGGTAAAATGAATTTTCTTGGTATAACATGTTATCCTTCTTTTCGACAATGGGTGAAAAATTGTGTAGGTATAAATTATAAATTAATTAAACGATATTTTTGTTATCCTGCATTTAGAAATCAAGTTATGGCAATGTTTCAATGTGTGAAATGTTTTAAAATTTTGAGAAAAATGTTGTTGAAAATGACAATTGGAAATTTTGTCCCGGTTGGTTTTAACGTTTTCTCAGTATTTAAATCGAGAGTCAAATTCAATCCCAGTAAATTATTGAAAGAAATTAATATGACTGAAGATTTTTATGATTTTCATTCATACACTAATTGTGATGAAATATCAAGACCTTTGAATCATTTGCATAATGGGGAATTATTGCATGATTGTTATTATGATATTGAAGATTCCGATTCAAAATTGTTTTTTTCAATTCATTTAAGTGTTTTAAAATTTATGGAAATGAAATGGTTTTGTCGTCACCTCATTTATATGAATATTCAAGTACTTTTTTCATGATAACAGTGGTATAAAATTGGTTAGAGGTAACAGAGATTTACAATATTTTCGTTTTGTGAAACAGACGTTTGATTGTTATTCAATATTTTGAAAAAAAATATGGAACTTTATCATCGACAAAGTGTTTCTCACATTACAACTATTGCTGCTTATGAAGATGGAAGTGTGAAACAAATATGTTTCGATCCCAACACAAGAGAAACACAAATATATAGAGCTTGTCCTGATGTGGTGGATGGTTTGAGATTTATGAGAGCGTCGAAATTCATTTTCGATTTCAAAGATTTGCAAAGTGTTATAAACTGCATGCCCTTGTTGAAAGACAGAGAGGAACCTTTGGTGGAGATTGCTGTTAAGCAAACGAAGCAATTGGTGTTTTTGTTTAATGAGCAATTTGGAAATTGGGAAATGGGTTATCAGAAAAAAAGAGCGATCCAAAAACGTAAAGCAGTTATGGTGGATTTGATTAATGAAGATCTTGATGATAATCCAGTTAGACCGAATTTGCATGTTGAAGTGATGAAACCAGATTATGAAGACGAGTTAGCTTGTTTTGAAAGTATTAAGTTAAAAAAGAATGAAGATTTTGAAACTTTGATTGACAGAATGAACGAATTTCAAAGAGATGTGTTAGATACTTATCCACATTTAAGATCAGATGCGAAAATTTCTCTGGAGGGTGATGGGATGGATGAAAGATATTTCAAAAGACATATAGAACTTTTCAAATATTTAACTTTTCAGTTGAATTTCGACAAAGAAGACCGATCTGTATCCAGAATATCAATTATTCGTCAATATTCAAACGATTTGAAAGCTGTGGATGAAAATTTTGATGCTGATTATTTTGTGAAGAATGAGAAAAAAGTTAATGAATTGTGTAGAATTTTGAAAGCCACTCGTTCTGCTGCATGTAGTGTGTCTGATCAGCAATCCCAATCCTCTCGTGGTTCATCTTCCACAGTCACTTCTCAGGGAGGTTATAATAGAGGGCCTCCTAGTAAAAAGAAAAATTGAAAAAAGACTGTGATGTGATGGCCAGTAAGAAGAGAAAAAGGATTGATGATACTTTCATTGAACAAATTGCAAAACATATCAAATTAAAAAAACAAAAAGACGATGTGAGTGATAGAGAACAATTGTTTTTTCCTGTTAAAAGTTGATGTTAAATATTCTAACGAACAATGGCAGATTGATTTGATGGATATGACATTTATGGAACGATATAATTCTCGTGTAAAATATTTGTTGGTTGTGATAGATGTTTATAGTAGATTTGTTTGGGTTAAGGAATTAAGGAATAAAAATTCGATTTATGTTGCTGAAAAATTTAAAGAAATAATTGATAAGGAAAACGTTTTGCCTGATGTTATTCACAGTGACAAAGGGGGAGAATTTTCTGAAATAAAAAAAATGTCAAAAAATGGTGCTTTTGGAAAAGTCATAAAATATTGGTCAAATGAAAATTATGAAATGAAGAGCATGATTGTCAAAAGATTCATTCGAACACTGAGAATGATGTTGTCAAAGGTTTTGTATGGTTTGTATGGAAAAACAGAGGGACGGTATACAAATATTTTGGATAAGGTCATTGATAGGTATAATAATACACCACATAAAGGAGTGGATTACAATAAACCGTCTGATATATTTCATAATAAAATTGAAATATCTCGAATTTTTAAGTATAGGGGTTATTTTGATTTCAAACCGTTTTACAAAAAAGGATCCATATTGAAGGAACAAGAGAGAGTTAGGGTTGCACAATTGAAATCCAAATTTGAAAAAGAAAGTACTTTGAAATGGAGTAAAGAAATTTTTCGGGTGAAAAAAGTTCGTTTGACCGATCCTGTGACTTATGTTATTGAAGACAAAAAAAAAAGAAACATTGTCTGGTGTGTTTTATAGGGAAGAATTACAAAAAGTATAAAGTTTTACATTAGAAATATCAAGGTATGTCATCATCCATAATATTTGTGTCAAATCAAAAGACTGAAAGAAGGAATAATAAAGTGAATGATTTCGAAATTGATGTGAAACCTGAAATAGATGCAAGATCAGGAAAAAAAGAAATAGTGGTTGAAGAAATTCTATATCCAAAAACGATTTCCAGCATTCATCCTCGAAATAAAGAGGAATTTAAATTCAAATTTAAATTGAGTCTTGAAAGATTTTTTAAACATAAAACTTCTGATTTTGTTTTTGGAAAAAGTAAATTCACATCTGAACATGATTGGATTTATATTCCTTATGGACACCATGAGTTAAAAAATTTGTTGAAATTTATTAACAAATATTTGTGTAAAGTCAATTGTGGTGTAGAAAGAGTAATGGGACAAAAATGCATTATTGTGTGCAATAAGAATATTAGCATGTATTCGTCAGCCCCATTATCATTTGATAATTATCAAAACAATGTTTATATGGAAAAATTGACAAACAGATTTAATGATAAAGATCAATATGATTTGAAAATCAAAATAACTTTTTCTTCAGGATTGGTGCATGTTTTGGGTATCACAGATGATATCATCACATTTGCATTTAATCATTCAAATTCAACTTCATCTGATATTTTGGAATATAAGGGGTTGTATGTGATGGATCCTTCTTACGGGTTGAATTTTATGTCAATTACTTGTGATCAAATAATTCCTGTGAAAATGGGGTTTGAATTTAAGGAAAGATTACTACTGTGTCCTATTGAATTGCAAAATGATGGTAGAATGACGATATCTTTTGTTCCGAAAAACTGTGTCAGGTTGTTGCGACCAGGCATTATTCGATCAATGCATTTTGTTGTGGAAGATTTGAATGGTGAAAAAATATATTTTAACGGGGGAAAAATTGTTTTAATATGTTCTATTGTTTGAAAAAAGATGCGTCAAAAACAGAGAAGACAACGAGGACATTATTATCTGCAGAAAGGGTCGGGTGGAAGAAACAAGTATGTCGGATTGAACACTTTGTCAAAACAATTGGTGAAATATTCTGTTCTTAATAAAAGAATGATAAGAAGATGAATAAATTAATTGTATTTTTGAACGAACATTGATTGATTGAATAAAAAATGAGAAGAAGATATATAAAGTATCAGAGAGGAGAAGGACGAAAAAAAAATTATATGAAATATCAACGGGGTGATGGATTAAGAACTTTGCTGAGTCCTACAGGGACTTTGGGATTACGTTGAGCTCATCCCGCAAGTGCTTTTCGTCGTCGTAGAAGAAGAGTACAAAGGGGGATAGGATTTTGGGATAAAGTTAAAAATGGAGTGAAAACGGTTGTTTCTCATCCTATAGTGAGAAAAGTTGCAAAAGATGTCGTCATCCCTCTTGCCATAGGAGCAATACACGAAAAATTGGGAAGAAAAGCACCGATATGATTTAAAAAATGTGTACTTTGCAACTCAAATTGAAAGGGATAAATGAACATTCTGATTCTGTAAATGTCGAATCTTATAAAGTTGATTCACATTTGAAAGAAATGTATTACGGTGAAAGAGCAAATGATGTTATTAATGTTGATATGAAATTGGATAATGTCGAAGTTGAATATGTGTCCGCCTCATTTAAAATCAAGTATGCAAGATATATTGCTTGTGATAAGTCTCATAATAGAATGACAAATATAAAAACGGGAACATTTGCGACAAAAACAGATATCGTTTTAAAGAAAGAAGTTTTATGTCATGTCTTATGGAAACGAATTGGATTTGACAGAAGACGTTTATAAAATCCCTGTCAAATTTTTGATGGGAAAGGACACGTTAAATGAAAATTTCAAGTTTTTTTTGGAATATGATGATGGGTCGAAATTGACTAATCAAGATTCCGTTAATATTATTTTTAGAACCACTTTTGAGTGAGAAAAAATGTCAATTAGGAATTGTAATTCAACAAAACCTTCAAGACGTTTTCAAAGAAGGAATTGTTTGAAGCAAAGTTCAAAACCTGTGAATTATACAGAAATGTATAAACTACATGGAGTTCCTGTTCATAATGCTGAAGCTGTGAAACAATTTAATGAAAAACGTGAAAATTATCAACGTTTGCAAGCTTTGGAAAAATGTAAACAAATGCGTGAAAATCTCATGAGAAAAAAAACAGAAACAAAATCTAAAAAGACAAACAATCAAAATAAAATAAAACCCAAATATACTGATATGGAATCAATTAAAAAAAAAAATAGAAAAAAAATATCTCAATGTTTAATTTAAATAAATAAAATTTTTTCTCATTTTTTAAGTCAATTTTTAAAAAATGTCGTTTCTCTTGGAAATGTGGGAGCGAGAGAATTGACTGAAGAAAATGCTGGGAAAGAATTGGTTCCCTATTTAAACAACGAAAATCAAGAAATGATTTATGATGATGATTCAGAGATGTTTAGAGAGATACCGGTTAATGATGATGTTTGGGAAAATGCGTTTTTGAAAGTAAATCATACAGAAAGTTCCGATTCGGAAATATTGACCTTTGAAAAAGGTGAAAGTGGGGGTGGAGTTATAAAATTAGATGAAACCAGTATGGAGGGGACGTTAAAAATTAAATACGATGGAGATGATTTGAATGATGACACTTGGCTGGATTGTATGCCTCGTCCTTTCCATTCATTATGGAAAACTGTTGATGTTAGTGTGAATGGAGTTAGTATCACAAATTCACATACAGATAATTTGTTTGTGATAGATATTTTGAATCGATTATATCAGCATAGAGAAAAAACTAATGATTTGGCTGGTGTTTCTTTGGGATATATTGACAAACCAGGACAACAGGGTTATTTGTCAAAAATCAATTCAGTGGCAACTTCAACAACGGCAAAAACAAAAAATGGTTACAACAGAGTTA
Source organism: Heliopora coerulea (assembly GCA_030142905.1). NCBI lineage: Eukaryota > Metazoa > Cnidaria > Anthozoa > Scleralcyonacea > Helioporidae > Heliopora > Heliopora coerulea. The sequence goes on from JASJOG010000148.1 coordinate 456,446, forward strand.
AAAATTTGAGTGGAGGGAGATATATTGTTGATAATATGAGTTTTGGCTTTTTCGGGGTGGGTCCTCAATTTATACCTGTTAATAATAGAATAAAAGTGAAATTCACAAAAGATTCCAGTAGAAGATTTTTCACAGGAAGTGAAATGGAAAGGGATGCACAATTGGATGGCACTGACAGTCATTTTCATATAGCAAATGCTCATGTTAACACGCCTCATGCAAATTTCACTGCTCACATCACAAATGGAGGACAATCAGCCACCAATTTGGGGAATCTCGATAAGCTAAAAACAGAAATAGATCAATTTGAAATTTTTTACAAGGTTGCGACTCCGAGTGCACAAATACAAGAAGATATAAATAGAATGCTTGATGTGGAAGGAAAATATATCAATATATTTTATCAAGAAATTCATGTCAGGGGAGAACCTCATAAATTGTCAAATTCCAAATATACATGTAATAATGTTTTTGGATTTAATTGTCCCACTGTGTTAATTCTCACAATAGTGAGATCTGATTATGTTAATGGCGATTTTTTCAGAACTCCATCTCATTGTACATGGGAAAAAATCAAAAAGGTTGTGGTAAAAGTCAACAATATTCCTCTTCCCGTCAAAATTGAAAGTAAGCAAGATGCTTATTATCACACTCGAAAAGCATTGCATTTGGGAGATTCTGAAAACATGTTTGTTGATTTTGACAATTATGAAGATGGAGATTGTATTATGGTTTTTGAAATGAATCCAAATTGTGATTCTCATTTGAAAGTTTTGCCAAAAGAATTAAAGAAAAGTGTTAGTATTGAAATAGAATTTGAAACGACTCCAAATGTCGAGGTTTATATTTATTCAACAGGATTGATGAATCAAGTTTGTAAAATTGCAACCATGCAAACCACATTTAAACAATTGGCAATTTGATTTTTTTTTTTTATTTTAAGATGAAGTCTTTGGGATATATCAAAGGAATTAGAAAGAAACAAAGAAAAAGCCAGAATGTGTCAAACAATATTAAAATATCTCAAGTCCATTCCAGACCTCCTTTTTCAGGCATACCACAACGTATTGAAGTTGTGACTCCTGCTTCTTTGTTTCCAAACAAAAGTTATTTGAAAACAGTTTACAGAGTTGTATGACGATTCAGAAACTTTTGAAAATGTGAAAAAATGTATATTTTTTCGCAGATTTTGTATTAATTACACTTCAAAGCATGAACAAAAATAAAGTTGAAAAAATACCTGAATATGAAAATTCCGATGTGGACGATGATGACAAACATGAGAGATATGAATATGATGATAATGTGAAATCTTGTAAAATAAAAAAAAAAAAAAATCATAATAAAATTAAAAAAAAATTATGATGATGATGATAGTGATGAATATTACACTGAAGAAATTTTGAACCATCATAAATCAAAAAAAAAAGAAATTGATTTTGAGAATGCTGATTCAGATATTGATAATGATGACAAATTGAGTTACATTGTTCACGTCGTTTTGGAAGAATTGAAAGGTGAAAAATCCAATAGCAAAAGTCAAAAAAAAGAAGAAAATGAAACCATGGTCAAATTTGCAAAAGAAATTTACAAATATTTGTCAAGCGATCATATAAAAAGAAACAAATATTTGATTTGTCATACTGAGTTTCAACGTAAGTTGAAAAAATTGATGAAGTCTATTTATAATTTGGATTCTCGTGATGAAACCATTCCAAAATTTAGTGAAACTGAAAAATCTTTAATGAAAATATTTAAGGAAAAACAAGAGCATCATGATAGGCGATTTATGCTAGTTGAAAATAACATATTTTTAAATATGACGAGAAAAATTTCAAAATATTTGAAGAGATTTTAATTTTATATTTTTTTAGCTGCCTTGTATACAATAATAAAAAATGAGTGGAAATAGCATTCAAAAATTACAAGTGATAGATCCAGCTGTTTTGAAATCATTACTAGAACAATTAAATGCAAATATGAAAAGACAAACAGTTGCAAACATTGTTGATGATGAATCAGGTATGGCTGAATTAATACATGATTATGATAAATTTTTGGCACAACCTGAAAAAAGTTCTTTGAAAGATAGTTTAAGACAAAATTTGTATTCTCGTATACAACAACACAAAGACAACAGGAAAAAAGATCTCAAATCCCGAATTTGACAACCAGAAATCAATTGGATGAACAAACTGACAATCAGGATGATGAGGAACATTTGACACCACACGCTGCTCGTATTTCCACAAAATTTCATGCTCAAAGTGTCAAAAATTTTCAAAAAAGATTGGAAATAAAAGGAATTAAAAGCAGTAAAGATGGATTTTTGGTTGTGAACAAAAAAAAAACCCAATATACCTTATGAGGGTGTTTTAAATGATTTTGGTAGAAATATAAGATCGAAAAGCAGTTTTAGATTATCTGAGAATGAAAAACAAAGAACTATGAGAATACTTGGTGAAGCAGGTTTTGCTCAATATTTGATTCCGAATCAACAAATGAAATTGGCTTATGGGACAAATATGCCAGACATCAAACAACATTTAATTGCAAAATCAAGTCCCATGAAAAAGAGATCCAAAACAAAACGACAAGGAGGGGAAGTCAGTTGGGAAAAAGTCAAGCGTCAAATTTATAGAGACACTTGATATGTAAATATGATGTAAATCAACATATTAAAATACACTTGAACTTGTTTATCCAATCATAATATAAATCGGTGACAAAATTACGATGAAACATTGACAACATGAAAATTAACGAAGAAGTATTTCGACATGAAGTTTTGGACACCAAAACTTTGGATCATTTTTTGACCTTGAAACAATATTGGGATTTTTGTAACGATAAATTCATTCCATTGACTTGTGGTGTATTTCCTGCCGATGAAACACCAAGTGAAAACTTCGATTTCGTCAATAATCAACAAATTTCGTGGATATCAAATACCAATCCTTCTCATAAACCTGGCATGCATTGGGTATCAATATTACGAGATGCAGAAAATCTAAGATCAACAGCATCAGGAGATGAAATGGAAATTTGTCATAAAGTGATTTATTATGTGGTTGACAGTTGGGGATCCAAGCATACGGACAAAACTTGTAAACATATAATTGAAACTCTGGAAGGCAACTTCACTATGGCAAATTTCAACCATTCAACTCATATGTTGACAGCCAATTTGCATTGTATATGTCAGTTTGAAATAAATTTTCCAGTCTTGAAAAGGATTCAACATGCAACCTTTGAAAATTGTGGGTGGTATGCTCTTCAATTTTGTAATATGAGTAAAGAAGAGTTGATCAAATGGGCAAATTCCGATCTCAACGATTACGGACAGATCAAACCGAATTATACTAATATGACAGAATATTTCAAGATAAGTTTTTTTCCAATCATTGTACAACCCACATGTGTGGATTATATCGATTACAAAATAAAAACGATCAATGAATTACCTCCATGTAAACATAATCAAGGATGTTGTAGTCAAAAATATGCTTATTCAAAATATTTTGATTAAAAAAAAATTTATTCAGTCAATTTATTATACACATATAAATATTCGTTAGGTAAAATTCCTTGTCTAATTCTTGCATTTTCCATGACTTTGACAGTGCTATCCAACAAAAGATTTGGATGAGATGTGTCTTGATTTTCAAAAGCTTCTCTTAAGATTTCTCTTATTTCCTTTGCATCGAATCCTCTAGATCTGAGCACATGTTTTGCATTTCTTTTGTCAGATTTGTTGGGAAACACAATATAATTAGCATTACTAAATAACATTCTAAATTTCGAACTTGAAAACATCAAATCTTGTACAACAAAAATGTAATTTATGTTCTCGTGATGACATTTTTGTGTGACCAATTCTTCAACGTATTGCATAATTTTTTTCCGAGAACCCACTGCCAGCATCATATCGTCCATAATCACCAAATTATGTTTAAATTCATTGTCATCTTCCAATTCAACTTTACGTTTGAATTTTTTTGTCATCCATTTTCCCTTCGTTATTTGACATGTTGGTTTTCACAGGATGAAAGGTTACAGTTTTCAATGAATCATCATCGAGATTTGCAGAATTGATGAGTTCAGCCATATATAAGAACAAAACGTTTTTTAAAGTATGTCCCTTGTTGATATGAGAAAAATACTTTATAAATTTAAAAATCCAAGTTGTTTTCCCTGTTTGACTAGGACCAACCATCAGCATAAAAAAAGGAAAATTCATGCCTATTGTAGGATTTTTTATTCCTTTCTGTTTCTGAAAAAAAAAAATCAATGTTGTTTATAACCCCACGGAACAGTTGTAAAATCTTTGTTGATTTTTCTTTTGTCAAAAGTGAACGACAATTTTTTCAACGTGTTTCTTTTCTGGATATGCAATTTACTGTCAACTTGAAAAAGATCATTTTGTTCAAAATTTACTCCTGTTCCTTTACACTCCAATACATCACACAAAGAGTCGAAATTTATTCTTTTTTCTTCTTTCAAAGTTTTGGAAAGTTTAAAACCTTTCACATGTGTTATTTCGATCAGATCATTTGTGACGTAGGAATAACTTTTTGGTCCTGTCGAAACAAATAGATTGATATACTGATTTTGATTTAATTGCGAATCCAAACAACCCAAATCTCTGCTAACATCCAAAATATGTTCGCAATGTTTTGAATAGTAAAATATAGAATCAGTATCATAATACAACACGCTTTTTTCTGGTAATTTGTTTATATATTCCAACAATTTTAATCGTGAATAACATGTTATATAACTACCTATTGAAACGTACACTTTGTTGACTTTGTAATTGTGCTCTTCCTTATAATTACACACCACGCGTGCCGAATTGCAATCCAATATGTCGAAATAAACCAATTCGTATTCCTTATTCTCAATATAATGCATCAATTCCTCATAATCGTTAACAAAATAAACGGATGCTTTGTTCGGATTTTGACATAATTTGCCCCATAAAGAATTCAAAATTAATTTCATCACATATCTCATTGCTTCGTTTTTACCACTTGGAATGTCTGATGGTTCGACATAAATTCCAAAATCTTTCATCAATTTTTCCGAGAGTTCTTTTTTTGCATTTTCCTCATCATTCATTCTTTCTTTTGGTATTCCTGAATATTGAGTTTTTAAAGTGTAAAATTTTGCAATGTATTTTTCAAAAATTTTAATTTTTTTATTGTAATAAATCAATTTGTATATTTTATGAATTGTATAACCCCTATCCAAAGCTTCATAGATTTCATGCAAACACCATGTCCCAAAAAGCAATTTTTCTTCCGTTGTATGATTGCATATGGATTAATTTTCTTTCAAATGTGCACATTCGAAACATAAAGGAAAACACAATTTGTTGTCAATTCTTACAGGCAAAACAGGAAAATACAAATAATTAGGAGGAACTATTTTACATTTGAGAAAACCACAACGTCTGTCACATTTGTCTTTTTTCATTTCCCTTTCCAAAAATTGTCTATTTCTTTCTTCCACAACATCAACTGATGGATTACCAACAGGGAATTAATTGAAAAATTGAATGGATGGATATAAAGAAACAAAATCGACATAATGAATTCTACCACCATTATAACAATCTTTGTAAAGAATTGTGGGAGATGTTCTTCCTCCATACAATTAATTTCTTATTTTTATTGGAGTGTTTTCATAATGTTTTTTGAAACCCCTCTCTTTTTCCAGTTTCAAAAATTTGCATTCCTTCATTGTCACAATTTTTTTACATCTTCTTTTTAAATAATTCAACCTTGACGATGTTTCCAAATTTAATTTCCCAAAACTTTTTTTGCATTTTTTGTTGAAATCTTTCAAATTATAACAACTGGAACAGCCATGAAAAAAACAACCCAAAAATTCATAAATTGTATTTGTGGATTCGTTGTATCCGTCAACATAAAAGTTATCTATTCTTTTTTCTCCTAATTTGTGATATACCCATCTGAAATTTTCCCCTTCACCAATTTGTTCATTAATTTCATTCAACCATCAAATTGCAACTTTACTTTGGTTTTTCAGTTTTGAGGAACCATTATAACCCAAAACAGGTTCCACTCCTAGAAGATTAGGAAGGGGAAAGGATTGATTGAAAACATTTAACGCAAGAGAAGAAATGGTCATAATTTCGGGATCAAATAACACTTCTGTCTTTGCATGTTGAAAAATTATTTCATGAAATTTTAACAGACTTTTTGTTAGAATAAACACATCATTTGTGCAATACTCCATTACTTCGTTTCGTAAAATATACGTTTCATTTTTCTTCCATTCATACCACTTTTCAAAATCTTTCAATTCTTTTTCATTCATATTATTGGTAAGATGAATCTTATCAGGAATGACACCTTTATAATTTAAATTGGTAAAATCATAAGGATAATAACCCTTTTTGATATGTGATCCAAAATCAAACATGTTAACCAGATTTTTCAATGACGTTGGGCAAAATAGCATGCTATCTAACACTTCTGCATTTTTATAAATTAATTTCAAAATTCTGTAACCATTCATAATGACTTTAGGAATCAATCCTCTTTGGCAAACCAAATAGCGCAACAAAAATAACGTGTCAAACTTTGACCCATTATGAGCAAACCATCTACTTCTCACATTTTTTTCAGCAACTTGCAAAAAGTATTGACCAAATAATTCTTCTGTACATTTTCCTTCAAAAGTCACCCAAGTATCCAATTCACAACATTGATATTCAAGCTTCCTACTCATATCATTCATACAAACATTACAAAATTTATAAATTGCAACAAAATAACCTTTGAATATGCCTAAATTTTCTGGATTTGCATCTGTTTCAAAATCAAATACGTAAACTTCACATTTTTCATCAAAATTTTTGGTGTAGAATAATTTTCCTCTTTTTTTCACGGGAAGAAAACAATTATGAATGGAAGGCCTTTTTGTTTCACATATCTTACAATAAGTAATCGAACAATCATGTTTCTTTTTAGTCCCCTTTGAATCGACGTAATAAAATTTCCTAACCACTGAACAACAAATTGTGCAAAAACAATACAAATCACAAGGTGAAATATTCTTTTTTCCTTCAAAGTTTTTGATTCCCACCACCAATGATTTTTTGTAGTGCGAATTTAAACAAAATAGGTTGTCAAAAGCACAATTACATAGCGGGCAAATCGTGTGACCTTCAAATGAAGAATTGACTGGATGTAATTGCTTGCATTTAAAACAATTGAACTGATCATAACACACATGATTGTTGGCATCTTTGACTTTTTCAAAACATCTGGAACAAAAATTAATTTTTCTACCATGCAAAAACAAACCCAAATTTTGAATCACATCAAAATGATTGTCATTATGAAACAACACAACGTTGTTTATTTTACGTTCAAAATAAACTCTTTCAATTTTTCCGAATTTCTGTGAATAAACCACAAGACGAAAATTTTTTTCTTCCAAATAATTAATTTGCAATTTTTTCATACTATATTTTTTGATTTCGTCATTTTGTGATAATACTTGGCATGAGTTTTCAATTTCAATCAACTGATCTTGGACAATGACTTTCAAATATCTATCAAAACCAGCCATGAAAGCTCGATACAATTCACTTTTCTCATTCAATGACATACTTAACAAAACGGAATGACCCAAACAATGGCTTTCAACATCAACCTCAAGCAATCCCGATCTTTCCACGACCTTCAAGAATCACCTCATCATGATTGACATTTTCAGCGACATCATCACGATCACGTCGATTTCCTGTTCTCTTTCTCCTTCTATCAACAACCAACCTTGAAACAACCATATATCCATTCCACACACCCTCAGTTGCAATTTGATCATTGCTTTGCAAATGTTCATTTATTTTATCATACATTCTATCAATGGTCAAATCATGTCACGTGGTAGTCGGAGTGGTATATTCCGATTCTGGAAATTTATCAAAAAATATTCTAAACAATTGATTTTCTGTGCTTAAAGTACCAAAAGAAACCGTCAGTAAGTGATTCATTATTCTTCTTAGAGTCAAACGGAACACAACATCAGGAGAAATTTCAGGAGCATATCGTGTCATCATTTCTTCTATATCGAAATTGAAATCAAATATTTCACTTACGACACCAAGACGAGAATATATTTCGGTTCCTCTATGTCTCGCGTTCGCATCGTCAACAAAATGTTGATTTCTTTGGTTCTCATGAGGTGCATAACTTACAATTCTTTCGATTTCTTCTTCGGTGAAATACATTTGGCGTGGAAGACTCATGATGTTTACCAAGACCAGATCGAAAACGATTCAACCACTTTGGAATTCTGAAATTGATGCTATAAAACAATGTTTCAACAAGATTTTCGTGTTCTTCTTTTATTTCTGGCCCGTCACAAAAATCTTCCGAATTGGAATCAAAACTACAAAAAAAAAAATCATTTTTAAATACATCAAGACACACAAATACACACAGACATAGATTCTCATCTTTCTTACCTAACAACAATTTTACAAAAGCAATTACATCTATTTTGTTCACAGATCACCATGTCAGACAACGGAGTCATGGAAATATTTGTCAAAACAGAGAATGGAAAATCCACAGTTGGAGCCACATTCTCTGACGACGATGCTAACGTGTCCTTTATAAATAGGATTTTTCCAGAAGCGATGATGGATTTTTTAAATGCTGATGGAGATCCCGTCAATGTTGCAGTATATGATTTGAACACAATCAAAGAAAGAATAGATATATTCAAATCGCAATACATTAACATCAGCGGAACTGTTTTGGCAAGATTGAAAGCAATATTGGATTACATAGAAAATAACCAGGCTGTTTACCAAGGTATTAAAGTTTACATTTAAATTTTTTTAGACAAATGAAACGCAAGACTCAAATTCCAATTGTCAGAACAACCCAATGTAAAGCAACAAAGTTAAAACAAAAGAGATGCAAAAAAATGACACGAAAAACCAATCAATGTTGGATTCACCTTTTGAAAAATCGAAATCTCAGAGTGAAAAAATCATTAATACCAAATGCTGGCTTTCGATTGTTTGCAGGTAAAAAAACAATCAAGAAAAACTCATCTTTGGGATTGTATACAGGAAGAAAAATCAAAAACAAATTTAGCACCATATGTGATATGCGAAAGCGGTAGAAAAAACGCACATTGTATTAATGCAAATTACAGCACAGATTCCGCACCTCGATATGCCAATGACATTATGTCGAAAAAAAAATCAAATATGGACATAAAAAACGTCGGGAAAAGAAAATATGTTCCCAAAGCTTATGCAATCAGAGACGTCAAACCAAATCAAGAAATATATTATTATTATGGGCCTCAATATTGGAATTAAAATTTCATAAATTTTTGTATATTGTGTGTATAAATTTCCCCATTGAAGAACATCATTGTGATAACAAAAATCTTATGACAATGAAATTCTTAGATTGAGAAAATACCATTCATGCCATTCGCTTTTCAATTCTTCCAGTTTCATGTTTATCATGGATAGATTCAATCTTCCCAGAACGACATTGCAATGTCAAGAATGACATGTCAATGAAGTTCTAAGACTTAAAAAATCAACAGCAACCAATATTGCAAATTTCCAGTGATCATTTACAAATTTTTTCACTGACAAACACCTCATCGTCAAGAAAACTGATGAGTGAGGTGATTGGCGGTAAAAAAAAAAGTTAAGTTCATCTTCATTCTTCTTCTTTCAAAACATCACCTTGACAAATTCTTGCAAACAAACACATTTTATAATGCACAAGACAAATACAAGTAAATTATCATAAAACCCCATAATAAATATGAACCCTTTGTCAAAACAAGAACCAACAGTTCGTAATTGATCATCACATAAAAACATAATATTAAATTGTTTCTGATCTCAGAAAGTTCATCCTGATTCTTAATTTTATGAATAAACAAACAAGTAATTGCAAAACAACAAAAAATATGAACGCATAACCCAAAATCCACCATGAGTAAGAACTTCTTTGACAAATTATACTCCATCCTTTTTCCTGCTTGCTTCTTCGTGACACACACTGATTTTGACTTTCCCAATTCCAAATTTTTTTTTTTTCTTTCCATTTTCTGGTTTGACACAACCCAACGACAGTTTTTTAATCGGAAATAGGTGATAGGGTTTCAATGGAATTTCTGGTTGAAGATCTGAGGGGCAATCTGGCAAATCAATACAGCATAACTCTCCATTTCGCAAAGCAAGATAACATTTGTGTTTTATCTTTCGATATTCAGCAATATTGGTTATTCTTTTTCCCCATCCACCACATGAAAGTCTTTGGGTGGTATTCTTCTTTAATTCTGATGTTTCTGAAACAGGGGTAGTATCCAGTTTGGCAACAACAGCAATTGACCAAGACAAAAAGACCAAAACACACATAAAAATTTTGAAAACTATGACTTGAATTGAAACTGCAATCAATCAAAACAAAATATAAATTTCAAAACACAAATTTGTGACAATTAGACAAAAAGAAATAGCATTTAAATACCCTCACATCACAATTAAAAAAACATTTATACAGATAATTACCATTATGTAAACAATTTTAAAGAGCATGCAAATCTCAAGTATATTCAAATGAATCAAACACATAACCACTTATCTTGTAAAAAAAAAAAACGCAAAGCATACAATCAACAACATCCATACAATGAAACAGAAAATATGCCGAAGGTTTGTTGTAAATTACATTGAGTATTAGACTCAACAAAATTATCAAGTTCAATAAAAGAAAAGAAATTCGAAGATTTCTGCAAGTTTGTTCAACAATCGTGGCACAAAAGATCAAGAACCACCATTCAATATAAAAATCCCAATGATATGCAAATTTACATATATTTGTTTGCTGGAGCAGGAACCAGATATCTTTCAGGATTGGCAGGACAATTTATAACATTTCAACCAGGAAAGAATATCAAGCAAGCAATCAAATGGTATCCTGTGTTGGCAACAAAAATAATTCCCGAGACAAAATCATTATCGTATTTGGGTCAAACAAAACTTCCGATTGGTTTGTTGTTGTTAATGACTTACGAAAAAAATTACTTATGTAACCGCATTCATTTCAACCTTCAATTTCACATGACTGTACCTCTTCAAATACAATGCTTACTCTTTATACTATCCATTTCACCTGACACAGAACTACACTACATGATTGGTCAACGATTGACAGCCATAACATTATGTGATGATAACCCCATTATAAATGTTTTCATAACATGTGAAGAAACAGAGTCACTAGCACAAAGAACAAATATAACAGTGAGAAATTTTTTTCCTGATTTTTTGTGTTTAAATTGCAAAGATTCAATTGAATCAAACACCGACAACAACAAACTTGACTCATGGAATTCAACTATGATATCGGTTTTGATGAATCACAATTGGACAGAGACATCAGATCCATCCTTGATTCCTCACAATCAGATGAACGAAACACGGATATCCAAAGACTCATCTCAATTTTATGGGAAAAGGTCGCAAACTGCCACAATAATTCAGAAGACCAAGAAGTCACGACACCAACAACCAGAGCCAGTAATCCTTTCAACAACAATGCCCCCATTTCAACACTGTCAAGCACAATCGATAACAATTCAACCATCAATGGAAATTCAAACAACAGCAACGATGTTACAGAATCCCTTTTTTCAAACCATCAATCCATTTCGACTTCCGTCAATGCAAGACCCAATTTATCGATCGAATCAACACAGCAAGCAACAAGTCCAAGCATCCTCGCAGATTTGGCAAGCAAACCCACCAAACAACAATCAAGAATTGGAATAAATGAATATTGTTGCAAGAATCAAGCTGTGGCAAAGAAACTGACAAACATATCTTACTTGGAATTTTTAAATAAAAAATCGCAATTTTGCCAGATTTTAAAACAAATTTCCGTAAAAACTGAAGACAATCGAATGTATTTTTATGTCATGGATAGTTCAATTCATGTGAAAACAAATTCACTGATTTTGCAAATTCAAAACATAAAAAGAATGCAATATGTGATTTGTGAAGGGTACAAAAACAGTTTAATTTTTTGTGATTATCTTTTAACCGTGGAGAACTTCATGTATTTTACACTATTATCTCAAGTTCAAATAGTTTCATTACACACCGTTGCAAATTTATGTATGATTCATTTGACCACAAATAGATTACCCCTGTATATGTCTTTAAACACAAGTAACGAGTCGAAATTTGTAAGAACTTTTTTAAAGCTGACTAGATATGAATTACATTACAATTCCATTAAAGATAGAATACCTGCAATAATAACACACAATGACAGTTGTAAATTACATAAAATAGACAAATAAACTTTTTTTTCATACCTTTTCACAAATATTTTACCAACTGTTCATCAATCCAATAAGGAAGATGCGATTCTTTTTTTTATCAACCGATGGTTTGAATTGATAAGAGATACCAAACGAGGAACCACATCCTCATACTGAAAAACGCTTGGATAAACAATTTCACCTTTGGATGCATATATTCTCCTAACATATTGCATGAAAGGAAGGTTACTAAAATAAATTTTCTTTGAACTTCTTTCTTGAGGTTTTTTCTTATACCAAATGAACAAATGAAAATATGTTAACTTTTCAACAGTTTCATCGATGATTTCACATTCAACAGAACCATCATGATAAAACAATGCCCAATAATATATAAGGCCGCGATTTTTCAAATATTCCAAAATTTTAAAGGAACAGTTTTCTTTCACATCGATTTCACGAACATCCCATTGAAGTTCAGCAGAAGACGACACTTCCATTTTTTGAACAAAATTTTCAACATAAGAATAAACACGGGACAACCATCATTTATATAATGAAAAAATTAATTTATTCACTTATCAACATTCAAATTCTCACAACATCAAATTGCATATAAAATTCACAATCACATTTCAACAACTGAGAAGCGATGGAGCAAACCATGAGGTAAGTGGACTTTCATATCTTTATTGGTTACAATTCACTCTCACCCATAAATCCCATTTTGCTCAAATCGTATGCATTACACATCCTGTTAAGGCATTCTAAGCTAATGTATACTGTTTCTCTAAGCATTTTCGGTTTCATTGCCAGTGTCAAATCCTCAAATGAAAGGTCAATTTTCACTTCAGTTCGGTCCAATTTTCAAATGATCTTTTAAAATACCCAACACCTCTTGCTTGATTTCGGTCTGTCGATTTCCCAAACATGATTAGAACAACAAAACACTCGGCTGACTTTCCATAAATGATGTCTCCATATAGTGTTTTGCTATGATTTGATGAAACGACAGACCACTCATCTTTCCGCTTCAAATTCTTGAACTTCTTTAGGAATTTCTTTTTCTTCATCAGACGTATCCACAAACACATTACCACAATAATTATAATATGTTTTAAAATCGTCAATATCTTGAAAAGCATCTTTTTCGACAATAAAATCTTTCATAACATAAATAGCCGATGCTATTCCATCAATCACAAACCAATTACTTTTCCTAAGACTTCTAAGACCGAAAAATTTCAAAGCAAATCTAACTTCGCCAGAGACTCCTTCAACGATTTCATTCATATCATGTGAAGTTTTCAATTCCATTGTTGAATAACGCCACCCATGCGAAGGAAGATAATCTTTACAATAATATTGCATATTATCATCATTGACAGTGGAAGTTTCGATACACAATTTGTTTAAAAATCGTGCACGCTCACCTTGAATAGAAAAATATCTATACAAATGCATTTTCATACAATTTTCTTATAACATGTTTCCATAACTTGAAACGACGAAATCATCTCATCACACGTAGGAATGATATAAATTCCTTTGCACGTTTTGCATATATAGTCACCCAACACATCCACATTTACATAACCTAAACATTCGATAAAATCCCGAAAATGCCGAGTGAACAAATCGAAATCAAAATCACGAACAAGCACACTATCTTGATAACTAGGAATAACATGTTTTCCAATTACATTACCAACAGCATAATAATCTGAATAATCCTTACGAAGAATTTCAAAAGATTTTAGGCACGCACAATTTGACGAATTGATCACACCACACGTTATCCACTTCGGCACAATCAACCCCTTTTTGGTTTCCATATATATAAATTATTTGAACTTCAAACGTCTCTTTGGAGACACGACGCATGGTGCAAAGCGTCACACCAACACCGGAAAATCCAATTTGAACCATTCAAACCTTCACCACACCCAGGTTGAAGTGAGTAATCGATTCTGTAACAAGAGTTGGCCAAAACTTCGACCCACCATTTTATTCCTTTTGTTTGAATATTGTTTTGGTCAACCTCACAAGTTTGGTTGACAAAAATAATTTCAAAACAAATCTCTCAAAACGTAATTATTCACCGATATTGTGTTGACAATTTGCAACACCAAAAAACGTGTCAAATACCAAGAAATTATTTTAAATAAACAAGACTTCTTGTCATTTAAACCTCTTGAAAACAGAAATCGCGGTAATCAGTTCAAAAAATAAGAAAAACGCCTTGTCAATTAAAACTCTTAAAAACCTAATTCAAGTAATGCGAGTGACAGTAATCATTTTCCAATTTATTCAAGTACCACGAGTGACAGTAATCATATTCCGATTTATTCAATCATACAAACCCATTAGGCAAAGACAAACAACATCTCCCAATTCAAACCTCTTGAAAACTCAAGTACCGTATGTGACAGTAATCATATTCCAATTTATTCATCACTCACGCAAACCAAAAGGCAAAACCAAACAAAACAAGAGGATCCCCTGAAACCAAACAACCAAGAAGGTAAGCATATTTTTTGTTTTTATCTCAAACAAAACTCAACAAATGAAAGTTAAAAACACATCAAACAAGTTGTAATCACAAAACGAAATAACACATGAAAAATTTTAACAAATTGTTTGCAGATAAGTAAGAAATCATCAAAAGCAAATTTTCATTTAAGACGACGTGTCATCATCGATAGCACGAATTGATCAACATTTCAAACCTGAAGGTAGGTAACTAAATTCTTATTTTTTTACATCAAATAAACTTTACTAACAATTTAAACAACCCAATTCATCTTTCAAACGCATTTTTAACACCATCAAACCAATGACACAGCCATAACTTGCGAAGAATGAATGGTGTTCCGCTTGAAAGCCGTGACTTCCACATTGTCGCACCAAAAAACATCAAAACATTAATATTCTTTTACTTCTGTCATAGACAAAATGGCAACCAACTACAATGAATTTCCTAAACACAAAGACAAACCTTTCAGACACACTCTCCCAAACGATGACAGACAGTTTACTCGAAACAAACACAGACCTTTCGCACATGATGGACACACAGAATTCACATACAATTTACGATCGAGAATTATCTTCAAAAGACAACAGAAAAAGTCTCAAGAAAAGTCTTACAAAAATCGAAGATTTGGTAGCATCGATATATCAACACTACTTCAAAATGTGAAAGCAAAGAAAGACCCATGTTGGTTAACTCCTATGCCGCAGCGACAGAAACAATCGACCAAAACCATGATGTAAAAAGCAAAGAAACAAGAATAAAATAATCAACTCTCATGCTATTAAACTTTGTATTCATATAATGGTTCTCCCAATCGCCGTATCAAAAGGTAAGAGTGACTTATATTTTCTATTGACGGATTCAATCGAAAAAGCATCACATTGTGAATACTCTCTCACATACACAGTATAGCTTGTATTTTTTATTACGGGTTGTTCTCGTTTCTCACCGCGTCAAAAACAAAACAGCGAAACCGTGATTGTAATCACGATTTTTCTTCCCACAAAAGGCGCAAAATTAAAACCAAACGGCAACGAAAGGGTCCTGAACACACTCAAGAAAGCTTGATTAGCTCAGTCGGTAGAGCGTTCGACTTTTAATCGAATGGTCGCGGGTTCAAGTCCTGCATCAAGCTGTTTTTCGGGTTTTGCATGGCCGTTGGTTACCAAAATTTTCCCCCGAGACGACCCCAGGATAGGTCCGCATGCACTAAGACCAACCCACCCCAAAAACAGACAAGCCTATTTGAGTATTCATAAATGCGATGCCACGATTGGTCAAAACGTTAATAGGAAATTCTTAAGTCACCCCCCCCGACGATAATCCCCAACCCCGACCTCTCATTGGTCGATTCAAAATTTCCTCAATCCTCATTGGTAAGTCATTAGAATAATCTCCTCTCAACCCTATACTACTGAGCCAATTATTGGAAAGTTTTATGAAGAGGAGTTATCAGGTGTTAATAGGAGAGCAGCTCAGCTGGAAGATGTTTATATAGTAGAGGAAAAGGGTAAAAAGATGGTTTTAGTGAAATGGCTGGGTTATGATTGTAAACATAATAGTTGGATTCCAGAAAGTTATATTCAAGACATAGAGTAGTATATATACATGGCTGAAGGATTCAATGACTTTCAAATGGAAGACTTGAGCATAAAGTATTCAGAATATGATGATATGAATAGAGAGGAGTTAAATAATGAGTATGATAGTCTTATAAAGGATGGTTTAAACTTAATAAGAGATGAAACTGACCCTCAAGATGAACAATTTGTTTATATTAAAAAAAGTACTAATTACATTGATCATATCCTAGAAAATAAGTTCAGTGAAACAACCTTCACTGACAATAATGATGGTAAGACTGTCACTATAAAAAGAAAAGTAGATCCATCAACAAGTGTTTTACCTCCTAAAGTGGACATAACAGATAAGCTGTTAAATAAATCTGGAAATGATAAATTATTAGCTATTCAAGGCTTTATTAGAAGAAACTATAGTAAAAATTTTAGGCTTGATACATATAATGATAAAGCAATTGAACTATGACTGAATGTTGATAAAACAAATAATAAAAACATTACTTTTAAACCGTCAACTAGTAGAAATAAACATGGAAAACCACAAATAGTACTTGAAATTGATTCTAACAGTGTGTTGCAGTATAATTATGCAAAAAGTGCACAGGATACTGTCGAACAGTTTAAGAAATTGATAGATGAAATTCAAGAGGAACAGAAAGAGAGAGGTGAAACTGATAGAAATATGACAATGGTTGACACAATTGCAGAGTACACATCGATTAATGGGTTAACAAAAGAGAACCAAGTATCGGAAGGTGTATTACACCCACCAGAAAGTATTGATAGGTCAACTAGATCACAATTTCTTGAAATTTAAGCAGACCACATACAAGACACTTTAGGTAAGACAATGGCAGAAAGAGTTATTGGTTTACAAAAACCTAAAGATTTAACCATTAAAAAAAGGAGTTAGAAGAGAGCAACAGGAGGAAGACATATCAAGATTACAACGGTTTCAAAAATGGGTAAAAGAAAACGTGGTTGGATTGTCTCAGCATTAGCAGTATAGACCAATTGCAGTTACATCACTAATTACCTAGAAACTGTTGCTAAGGCGCACCTGGAGGACAAGCAATCACATGCATTATGCAAATTAATATGGCAACAGGTGTAAAAAGTGCAGCAAAAAAAGGTTTACTTTCTGATTATGTTAAATCGCTGGACTCTCGTGAGTGCAAAGAATGGTGTTTGGCAAAGTTGGCCTACATAAATAACTTGGATCCGTATGAAATACCTAGAGAAAACTGGTGTGATGATGTGGACTCCTGGCAGTCTATCATGTATATACATGTTGGAATGTATTTGCTTTTTTCTCAAAGCCCTTACACCAAAGAGCAGCTAATGAACGATAAAACCTTGGACTGTTACCAAAAATTTGCCAGTGGATGGGTTAGAGAGATCTTGGTAAAGAAGTTTGATTGCAAACAAGTCCTGATAGCCAAGATATTAAATCACAATATATGTCATATTGCCTTGTAGTCATATTGTTTGATCCAGCCTCCACATTGTGGATTGTTATGCAGTTTGTGTTCTTCCTTTTTTCATAGCGTTTATAATCTATCGCTTTTGCTTAGATAAATCATTCTCAACGAATGTCTGAAAAGCCTCTAACCCCTTGGGTGGTCTGTGAGGATAATGGAAAAATCCTGGCTGGGCACTGGAACTGTATGGCAGGGCTTGGTGAAAGTTGTTCACATGTTGGCTCTTTGCCTTGGGCTGTTGAAGCGGGTGTTAAGAGCAGAGACTCCTTGACAGTAACCCAAAAAGAAGCATACTGGGTTATGCCCTCTGGAGTAAAGTCAGTTCCTTATGTGAGAGTTGCTAACATGGAATTTAATAAGAAGCTTAAGACTGAAGACCACAAAACATCCATTCCTAAAACAAAGGTTGTTCCACCTCCAACACAATTCGAACTAAGTAACTTTTACCAGCAGCTAAATTCATCTTTATCAAAGCCAGCTATTCTCTCATTAAATGCACCATTTTCAGAGGCCTTTGTGCCCAAGTCCTTGGACACAAATCTATCTCCATGCATGGATGCAATTTACAATCCTGAACTAGAGGATGCAACTTACCACCAACTACTTGAACAGTCAGAAATAACATTTTCATTGTTAAAGGTTACATCTGAACAGCGGCAAGCAGTTGAAGAGAAGACCCGAAGCCAAGCAACGTCAAAAATCTGGTTTAAAACGAGAAGTGGACGAGTTACTGCATCAAAATTTAAAGCAGCCTGTCATACTGATCCCATACTAATCCAGCTGTTAGTTTGATTTTGGGTATATGTCACCCTGAACTCTCAAAATTTAGCACTGCTGCTACAAGATGGGGATGTAGTCACAAAAGAAAAGCACTCAAGGCCTACCATGAATTTATGGAAACAAAACATGAGTGCTTTAGTGTATCAGCTTCAGGATTGCACATACACCCTGACTACTGGTTTCTTGGGGCATCGCCAGACAGTCTGGTTAAATGCAATTGTTGTGGAAACGGCATTTGTGAAATTAAGGTATGTTTTCAGTCACAAATGGAAAAACATTTTTGTCTTTTGCATAATGCACTCTGCAACATTTTAGTACTGCACTAATTGTTGTAATTCTACTATATGTTACAGTGCCCATTCTGAGCCAAAAATGAAGACTTGGGAAATTTTGATGCTGGAAAAAGATGAAAATGGGGATCAGGCATTGAAAAAACAAAAAAACATGCATATTATTATCAGGTAAGATAGATACCTGTCCTTTTCTGAACCTATCTTTTCCATATTATCCTTTAAGTTCATTTTAATTTTATTATATTAGGTACAAGCTCAACTCTTTTACACAGGCTCCATCTATTGTGATTTTGTTGTTTAGACACAGCAGAGTATGTTTATTCAAGGAATAGCTCCTGATCCAGCCTTTTGGGAAGAAAATGTTAGAAAAGTCACAGTATTTGTAATGAGAGGAATATTACCTAAACTGTTGGGCAGATGGTTTTCTAAGCCACCCAAAACAAATATACCCAATGCTGAAACTGTCCAGGAGCAATTCTGCTATTGTGGAGTGGGTGAAGAAAGTGGTGATATGGTTGGCTGTGACAACAAGGATTGTCCATTAAAATGGTTCCACTTCAAGTGTCTAAAGATAACTAGTGCACCAAAATCAAAGAAATGGTTTTGTCCAGACTGTCAAAAATTGAAGAAAAGTAAAAACAACAGACCAATTAAAAATAAAAAGTCTACTCTGAATGTACATAGTATCCATGGTGCAAATTAATGGCCTACAAATGATGAATTGTCATACGGAAAAACTAGTTTTGTTTGCTGACAATTGCTGGGCTTCAAATTTCACAAAAAGTTGCGGGCAAACTTTTCAATCAGTTTTGACATTGGGAAACCTACCTTGGCCAAGTATCTCCTTACATGAACTTAATGCCAACAAATATTAAATAAAATCAAAGTTACAACCAAAATTTGTAGGTCAAGACTAACACACTCTGACAGTAAATAATTTCAGAAATAGGTTGTAGGCTAGAAAAAATTTGCACCTTGCAAGTGTACTTACACATTATATTCATCAATTTAGCCTAATTATTGTATAAAATATTTAATCTGTTGGAACAACAGAATCACATAAATTATTAAGAGCACAAGCAACTGTTACCATCTTGTCCAATGTTGTTTTCTCATCATTTGAGGCCATGACAAATTTAATTGGTTGAGTCTCTGATAGAATCCCATACTTTTTACGAATATTTCCAATAACCTGCTCCACATGAATGCGAATGTTAGCAATTCATCATGTTTGCTCAACTTCAATTCCAGTCAGTTGGGCTTTACCTTTAGTAAATGCTGGAATTTTTATGCTTGCACAGTACAACCCAACAGATTCTTCAATGTCAAACCCTCTACCAATATTACATGACCAGGAATTAAGTTCTTCAATAAGCCTGAGCTCTCAGTGAGATACTTGTCACTTACCCTGCCTCCCCACTCAGCTGAAAACACACTATGCCCTGTGGTGTAATACCTATCAGGTATTTCACAGTGTTATGATGTTTGTATGTTGAATATGTTTGTGCACGAGCCAGTAGATTTTCTGGTCTCTCTAAAAAGATTTCAAAACAGTCTATTATGACACAGCATTTTGGACAGTGTTTACGACAATCCATTGGAAGAGTTTTTTGAAGTTCATCTCTTTCTGGCCATCTTATGTCCGGGAAAAGATTCTTGAGACTATAGATTTGTGCACTCCAAATCTGTATGCTAAGTCTTGCCCTAATAATCCAAGTCTTAGTTTTACTAAAGTTAAAAGAAACTTTTCAAAGGGTTTTAGGGCACCTGCTGACTGAATATAATCTTTAATCAGCATAAACACAGAATACAGTAACGACCATGTGGGTAACCTAGTGTAAAATAAAACCTTCTTGTCATTGTTCTGGAATGAGTCTTGAGTGAGACATGTATCTTGTAGACGTTTTTTCAAATTTTCCTTTTCTTCCCTTAATCGCTTTATTTCTATCTCCTGTACATCAAAATAACTAGCATTGATATTGCTTTGAGTTGTTGCTTCAAGAAATTGTTGTTCTTCCATTGCAACTGTCTGTTCACAGCTGTGATCTACAACTCCTCTGGACAAACCAAGAAGAGCAGCGGCGCTTTCATTTGTTTTTCTTTTCACGTCTGGCAGAAAGTCTAGAGGCTCGATTTTCATCATGTTTTTCTGTAGAATTATAACCGAGGTTTATAGTAGGTTGCCAGTCTATATTTTCCTTGTCTTTTAGGGCTGCAGGATGCCCTAATGAGTAGTATAATGTATATATGAATATATATTAGCAATTCAAATCACAATGATTCTAAACGTCATCAGAACTCATTGTGGATACAAAAGTTAAGCAGGCCCGATCATCTACATGTTGAGCGTGCTTTAAACTGTTTAACATATGCAAAGTTTCTCACCTGATACAAAATGATCGCTGCAAACTCTAGTGTGTTCATTCAGGTTGATGTCTGCTCGTCGTATTTTGTGAAGCCAAGCAGAGCGCCGTTCTTTCATTAACTTTTGTGTCTCCTCTTTTACATTGGCTTTTATAGAAGGCAGTCGATAAAAACTACGATTACATTTCCTATCCAACCAATTTGAACACAGTTAAAAACAGCACAAAAGTTCACCATTTTTCGCAGTGCAAAGTAAACGTCAGTGTTTGATTCTCAATGTTTGTCCTCCAGATGCTAAATATGTGTGACATGTGACGTCACCTGCAATTGGTCCATTATAACCACCATTATTGTTAGTGCAAGAAAGGCCATTCTTCATGGTGCACAAGCAACTGGCAAATTTGCTAAAGCTACAATCGTTAATAGCTCCTTTACCTCATTAGGTGCTAAAGGATTGACATGGCTTCCTAGTAATTTATGGGTATTAGTAGTGGTATTTACATTATATTTAGTTGGAGAATATAGGAAATGAAGAAAATAAAATGTATGTTATATTATATGAACATGAAAGAAACAGAATTAATTCCTGGATTTAGAAAAACTAATATTGTTTCTATTAAAGGTGAAGGAACATGTCATGTTGTCACTTTTAATCCAAATAAAGCAAGTCGTAGAGAAGAAGTGTATATTGATATTCCTAAAATGAAAATGGACAGTTCTTTGGTTCCTGGAAGTTTACATCTTTTGTTCACTTTTAAAGTCAGTAATACAAAATCATGGTTTCTTAATCATTTATCTAAAATGTTACAAAAAAGACTTAAAATAAGACTTTCAGGAGAGACATGATAACAATGATAACAATGGAGAAAATATGTATGAGGTGTATAAAGACGTTTGGAAAACCAATTTTCAAAGATTGGATATGATTGAATATGGAATTGATATCAAAAGATGATTCTGGTGCAACAAGTGGAAATGCACAGAAAGTAAGTGATGCATTAATGTTCAGTATTTATGTAAATAAACAGAAAATTTGTTTGGATAAAATAATCCGTGATCATGGTCTGTATGCACCATTTTTTATGAATAATAATGTCCGTTATGTTCTAACACTACCTGAATCAAATGAAGTAATGACTGTCCAAGCAAATCAAACTCTTGGTACTTATACATTTGAAGACTTACAACAGGAATATGATACTATAGAAAACATGGATATTGCTGAGGAATTATCCTCATTATATAGTGTTGGTAGATCACTTTCTTATGAACACATAACACTTATGAAGACTGTTGTTTGGGCATTCATGAATGAAAATGTAAATATACCAAGAAAATCCATGAAAGGAATTGTTTTATTGTTCATAAAACAGAGTAGAGTAGACAGTGAGGAGTATATATATCCAAATATAACTGATGTAAAGTTAACTGTTGAAGGTGTTCCAAATAGTGTGTATTCCCACAGAATATCCGGTAACGGATTTTATGATGAAGCAAGAAGATTATTTGGAGAAAAGGAAGGAAAGGACCAATTTATGACTCTGGAAAAGTTCTATAAGGATAAATTTACTCTCGTTATCAACCTCGAAAGTCATAAAGAAGTGAATATAACTGCACATGGAAAGAAAATTGTAAATACACAAAATGGTGTCCTTTTAGAAATCGAAAAGAAAGCACATCCTGGAAATATAAATTGCAATATCTTTGTTGTCTCTGATGGTTTTGTGAATTTCATTAATAAGGATCTTGATAGTATCCAATATTAGACAAATATGATTATATATGGAAGCACCATTTAACATGACAATTAATGGAACGACAGGATGTGGGAAAACATATTACCTTCTTAACTTTTTAGAAAGAAATTATATGAACCATTTTGAATACATTGTTATAATATGTCAAACTTTCAGTTGGAATGAAACATACCGAGAATGTAAATTTCTAAAAGACCCAGATTTAATAACAATCGAATGTGAGCAAGAATGCATTGATTTAATCATCAGGTATACAGTTAAAATATTCCAAGGTACCAATACTTTAATTATATTAGACGACTGCCCTTGTAGTACAGATGTAATGAAAAGAGTTGGTAAAATTAGGATCTGGAGCAAGACATTATGGGCTATCAACAATAGTAGTAACAACCAGCATTAGTAAATCATATAGAGAAAATCAGGCCTCTCAATGGGACACGGTCAGTCGCGTGTGAGCATGCAGGCACACACCCCACTAATGTCACGCACGTGAATGATCACATGCACAAATGTTAATTTACACTCGCCTGTCAAACTTTTTTGTTTTCAAAATGCTCCCATCCTTCTGGCTCAAACTCTCAAGTAGAGAGAATGTTCAGTACCATCACTAGCATTCTCTTGGATAGGTGCTTGTCAATGGCCAACAATGCTTTGAATGAAAGCCTTATTGTCGACGGAAACAACCGGCTTTGGAACAGAGAAGAGAAAGAGGCCATAATAGAGTGTGCTGTTGAAATATATGACATCAAACAGACGGATAAAGGTCTCTCAACCAAATCAAATTATGTCGGTGAGAAATACCGTTAACGTTGTTGACGAGGTCCACACAACGCTTGACCAAGACAAAAGCAGTGAGGACAGTGAATTTGAACTTTTCCAAGAGGAATTCAAAAGCGACTTGGACTGAAGTAATATCTTAACATTTCTGTTCCTTCTTTTGTTATAAAAAAAATTGATATGACATTGTATTCATATCGGAATTAAATTGATGTAATTACAAGAAAATTTTAAAATTTTTAATTTTTTTGACAATCCCCCCCCCAATTTGTTGTTACTTAATTGCGCATGCACCGTAATCTGCCTGCGCAATAGACCACTTGGGCCAAATTTGGAACGTGAGAGGCCTGGAAATTATAAGCTGATTGAGTACCTTTTATATTCCAAATAGAAATGACATGAAAATAATAGTTGATGAATACCTAAATGGTGTAAGTAAGGAAGAAATAAATAAAATTATAAAGATGCTGAAAAACAATAAATATTCCATATTAGAGATTAATTTAAAATATCCATATCATTATAATATATATTCTAATGTATAATCATGCCTAGAAAGCATAAAGATTCATTTGAAGAATGTGTGAAAGAAATAAAAACTACAGTGGATGAAGAAATTGATAGAAAAAGAGAAAAGTTTATTAAGATTATCTGAAGACAGGCAAATAGATAAGTGTTGTGTCTATTAAAAAAACAATAGAAAATATATAATAAATATGAAAGAGACCGAATGGAGAAAGCAAATATATTTTTAAAAGACTTGATAATAAGTAAGTATGTTAAATTATTAGGTGGATTTGATGCAATAGAAAACCCTGAAGTATTGGAAGATGAAATTAAAAAAGATGACTTATTGAAGAGAGTTGTTGAAATGTTTAGTCCTTATATACCATATTTAGGAATATTATCTGGAGATATTACTACTGTAAAACATGTTTATAATGACAAAAATAAACCAGAAAAAAAAAAAAACAAACGAAAAAACAGCAGTGCTGTCAGAAGAGCACATTAATAAAATATCAGATATTATATAATGGAAACATTTAATGAGATAAATAATCTAAAAGAAAAATTCAAGAAAATCACTAATTTTAATGATTATAAAGAATTATTTAAAGAAATAAAAGAAAATTTAACAACTAATTTATTAAATGGAATTGCTTCTATTGGATGTAATTATTTTAGTCTAATTCTTACCTTTTTGTCTGTTGGATTCCAAAATAGTATAAAATTTGATGAACAAAAGGAAACCGCAGGTACAGAAGAATTCTTACCAGAAAATAAAGAAGATTAAACCACAGAAGGTTAATTGTTCTTACTGGAAGATTAAAAATTGAAACAGCTGAGCTGGCAGATGAGTTAGTATAAATAGAACCCTGAGATTTTGACAAAAATTTGTAACTGTTTTTTGAAAAATAAAAAAATGCCAAAAAAGAGTGTTTTTCATGTAGGGAGGTACAGTTTTTTTGGGGGGTGTGAAAACTGTGCTCATACCCCCTATTGTATACTACTGCCAATGCTCTTTTGGCCATTTAAGATTTTCCACTACCTTTTCAAAATGTAAGAAATATTTATCAATGTCCTGTTCCTGGAAAGGAGGAACCAATCTAATGTGCTTAGTAAAAACTTGCATTTAAGATTGGATCCCGGATGACCAGATGTCGATTGTTCTAATTCTAATTTCTTTAATTACAACTCGTATTCCAATCTTTGCTTCATCTCTTGCTCATGATCCCTTTCTCTCTCTTTAAACTCTAACTTAACTTTCATAATTTTTTACATCAGATTCCTTAAATACCTTAGTACTAACTAAATAGCTCATGATGACATCTTGAATTTCGTTTTCCCGTATGATCCTTAACTTCCAATTCTAAATGTTCTCTTAAGGAGATGAAATCATCCTTCCTTAATTTATCGAAACTACTGTGCTTAACTAAACACAACAAAAGCTAGGTTTCCAGGGCAAGTCCCCAATTGTTACTGATGTGTAACAAGAAAAGAAACTAAACAGCTAAGAGAACTAAAAATGTTCAAAGCTTATTTGTCTTATCTTGACACTTTTAAAGCTTGCAACTCTGACAACCCAGTGGTGACAAAAGATAAAAGTTCCACCAGTAAACCATTCCAACAACAACTGTTAACTCCTTATTATACACCAATGAGACTTAAATGCAGGTAACAGTTTTAGCACATGACACACATTGAGGGTCAAAGTGAGTCGTGCTAATATAGTCTGTCCATAAACTATGACATAATTTACATAATTTCTAAAACAACCTAATATATTATATTTAGTAACAATAATGACAGTATTTATGACTTAAGTAACCTAGAAAGTTCTTACATCTGTGAGTAAGCAGTATGACTAAGAAATGACTACGAAGAGTTCAAACGTTTTAGATTGTTCTTAGAGAATGACAACTGTCATGTAACAAGATAGAAAGTGCCTTGTCCAAGGCTTACCCAGAAACAGAGGTGTGTAATGCAGTAATAAGAGCAATTACACCAAGCATGCAACTTCAAAGTTACCTTGAGACCATTCGTAACTCGACACTGCCAAAACTATGGGATATTTTGAGATCACACTTCAACGAATAAAGTGCCACTGAGTTATATTGAGAGATCACCCTAGATCTTCATCAGAAAGTCTTGATCACCTCCAAAGGAGCAGGAGTTAAGATTATATATGATGAAAATCTTGTCCAAGGGCTGTTCTTACATTTGCTTAAAAACCTGACTCCAACAGGAGACTGTAAGAACAAAGCTATACCAATTTTGCCAGAGGATGTAAGAAAAGACAAAACTCGGGAAACAGGAGATGGCTATGACCAAGGGACATCAAGCAGTCAGTTTATCAAGTAAGTCCCAATGTGGTGGTGCATGTAAAAGGATTGAACAGAATGGAAACCCATTTTCAAGATGTTCTGGTTGCCAATTAGTATAGTATTGCTCAAAAGGGTGCCAAAAACAACACTGGGAAGAACGAAAAGCTTTTTGTTTGGCAGCTACAGACTGCCAAAACCAGGAGTGGTATATGTGTGAGTCATTTAACACCAACTGAACACTCAAAAGTAGTTGGTTTAGTAGGGAAAAAATACGTGGTACATTGTCAGCTAAATGGACAAAAGGTACATTCCTTATGGGACACAGGTGTCGCTTATTTCAAATAAATGGTTGGATGAAAAACTGCCTGGCATACCTGGTAGGAAGATCGAATCCTTACTGGATTATGGGGCAGAACTACACTTGAAAACAGCAGATAGAACGAACATGCCATATGAAGGGTGGATTGAAGTTGAGTTCAAACTGGAAACATCAAGTAAAGACAGGACAGTTATCATACCAAAGTTAGTGACTGGCAAAACACTTGATCACCCAATTATTGAGTATAATGCCATCAAAGAACTGGTAAAGAGGCAAGATGTACCAGAAGAGATAGCTCAAGAGTGGGCAGCATCATTCCCAGGTTCCCAATTAAAAAAGATACAGTCTATTGTCCGCTTTATGCAAACCCCATCCCAAGACAACTGCCTTGTGAGAACCATTGAACAAGACATGGTAATTCCCAGTGAAGACTACTGTAAGTGTAAAGTGTCTTGCAAATACAGGGCCCATAGAAGAGAGGGTACTGCTACTCTTCAAACCTGGTAGTGAACCATCATGGCCAAGTAGTTTACAAGTATCTGAAGAAATGTTGACAGTCCCCTGTGGGTCGACTTGTCGAGTCTAAGTCAACGTTGCTAACATTAGCGACCATGACAGCTTTGGGAACACTGCAGTTGGTGAGATACCCCAGGAAGTGTGTAGGAAAGACAGATTTTCCCAGAAGCCATGTCACAAACACAGTATATTCAGAGAAAGAAAAGGATTACACAATACCAACCATTGAGAAGGGAATACGTACACCAAACTTAGGGTAAACAGGGACCGATGACTGTAACCTCAGTGGCCTAACACAAGAACAATAAGTTGTGGGGAGGAAAATGTTTGAAGAGAGAATCTTTTTCAAAAGATGATGATGACATTGGATGCATTGAGGAACTTGAAAGGTCAAACACCAGTTCAGAAAACTTACAACTCGATTCCAAGTCAAGAAACCATCAAAGCCATCATTCAGGTTTCGGAAGTGCAGGCAGTAGGAGACACGGTTTGGATGGATGTAGTTACGGGCAAAATGGGAATATGAGAACAAGATTATATGAAGAGTGCGATATGACAGGAGGTCTCCCCAAGAGCCCTTTACAACTCACAACAAAATGACCTGAACATAAGACAACTGGTCTAGTACTTGGTAAGCAATAAATAAAGACCGTCAACGAGAGACTGCATGCATGAAACAAAAATTACACGATGTCTAATGAATGAGTGGAAGAAGTTGGACCTTGGAGAAAATGGGATACTGAGAAGTTGTACTGGTGAATATGTACACCTGGTGTTACCAAAGCAATTTTATCATATGGTATACCATGAGCTACACAAGGAAATGGGCCAGCTGACCAAGCAGAGATTCTGCTGGCCTTACATGCAACAGGACATTCAGCATCACATTACGAATGTATGTTCTTGCTCGAAACAGAAATGCCTGAAGCCACATCCTAAAGCGCCATTACAAAACCTCACATCCACAGCACCATTTGAATTGATATCAATTGACTTTGTCCACTTAGAGAAAAGCAAGGATAAATATGAATACATCCTGGTGGTCATAGACCATTTCATCAGGTTTGCCCAGGTGTATGCAACCCACAACAAATCTGTTTGAACCACTGTGAACAAAATATACAATGATTTCGTTCTCCAATTTGGGTTCCTGTCCCAAATTCACCACAACCAAGGTGGCGAGTCTGAAAACAACTTATTCAAGCACCTAGAGCAGCTCTCTGATATAAAGGATTTCAGAAAAAAACCCTACCACCTTGAGCGAAATGGTTTGGTAGAGGGATTCAACCAGACTGTTTGCCCTATCAAGAACTTTACCAGAAGAAAGGAAGTCAATTTGGCCAGATAAAGTCGATAATGTTGTACATGCCTATAATTGTACTAAAAGCAATACAACAGGGCTTCCACCATTCTTCCTATTGATCTACTCTTTGGATCATGTCACCCACCTCAGAGTGCAAGTTATCTGAAATATGTGGAGCAGTAGGCAACAGCCATGACCAAAGTGTATGAAATTGTTTGAAAGAAAACAAGATGACAACTTTGTTCAAGGGAGGCGAAAGACCAAAAGAAAGTACATAGTACAATCCTCAAGCCAGGAGGCCTTGTGCTGGTGTGCAACCTTAGCGAACAGATCAGATTGGGAAGATAAAGTTCACGTTGTTTGTCAAGCAAAAAGGCAAAGACAGCCCAGTTTATAAAGTCAAACATGAAGGGACAGAAGGAAGAATACACGTGCTTCACAGAAATTTCCTACTACTTTATCACTTCCTGGAGCATCTACCAACAAACACCAAGAAAAAGAGGAATGTCAGGAATGGATAAAAGCAATGATGATGATGCACAAAAAAAATGAGATGGACAAAGAGGATTAGCCCACAGGCATGAACAATCTCACCCCATGTTAGAACCAGACTAAGAAGATAATGATGGGGAAAATCTCATTCACCTACTTGTGAACAAATATCCATCAGTGACCAATGTCAAGAACATGGGTAAACCTTATTGGAGAGAACATCTGCAGCATGTAAGACAACCCCCAATATTATTTGGATATTATCAACCTGGAAACTCAGTCCAGAACCTTATTTGCCTGTGTTTTCAGGATGCCTACCATAATTGCTCTGCAAACCAATACAATATCCTTCACCAATGTGGCTTTATCCTGAACTCGTAGAAGTACAATGACTAGGAACTGTTTATTGAAGTTACTTATCAAAAATATATTTCAGGTTTAGCCATCATAATGGAATGCTACAATTGTTGTTGAGCAAGTTCAGAAACACAGCTAGTAAGGTTAACTTGAAGTGATACCAATAGTCACAGTAGGGAACTGTAAAGTGAAAATTAACGAGTTATACATAGGAGCAGGGACTCCAATGTCCAAACATATTGTTACTATTAGGCAGTACACTCCAAGAGCATTTTTAGAGCAGGGGAGAGTGAGACCTGAGTACATAGCTAGGGTACCATGTAGACCCATAAATCCAAGCAGGTAAGAATTGTTCTGTAATATTTATCTCTTCTGTTGTTCCTTTTGATTAAAAATAACAAAAGTAAAGTCTTAGAGTGTATTTAATGTATTTGACCCAAGTGTAACAGTTAGACCACATTACATCTATTGAATTTCTTCTCCCTTAAGGGATCGATAAGTTCACTCTCTGTTTAATAACTTTGAGCTCTTTACTTTGAGCCCTGATAATTTCCAACAAATCTGCAATTTGTTTTTCTTGAAGATCTAAAATGTTGGATTGTTTATCAAATTGGTCTTCTAGCCTTGAAATGTCTTTTGTTGCCTGTTCTTCAAATAAGATGAAAGCTGTCTCTATTTTAGCAACCTGCTCTTCCAGACTGCAATCAACCGTCAAATTATGGATGTCACCCCAATCTTCTGGGGAAGAATCAACCATGAGAACCAATTAATGCCCAGGTACAGGCTTGAACATGGCTTTAATCTCTGATGTTATAACCTTTGTATCGAGGCAGATAAATGGTTCTGCTACATTCCCAGCCAGCCCGTCCACAAACAAATTGAATGAACTCTTTCACCTTTCAGAAAATTATGTACAAAGTTGTGTGCTTCTTTTGCAAAGACAATCTTAAGCTCGGTAAGTGACTCCACAGATCCCTTATCCCTCAGTACATGAACAAGTAACTCTTCTGGCTTATTTTCAAGTTCATCATTGAGCAACTGAAGTAAACTTGTAAAGCAAGATGCCATTGGTCTTGGAAACAGTTTCACTGGAAAAATCCACTTGCAAAAATCTTCAACAAGTTAGTGTTTCTGGACCTGCAAATTCACCAGCAATAATATAACCACTCTAATAATCTCAAACAGAATATTTTCTCTGGTTTTAAACAGCAAAACAACAGGGTAAAAAATTGGGCTGGGATGTAGGTGGTAGGTGGGTCGATCAGCAGATAGGAAGACAGAAAGATAGAAATCTTAATTTAATCACGGTAGTTTGTAAGTTAAAATACAAAATGTTATATTGGACTTCTATCCCCAAAAGCTTAACATTATTTTTAGAATTGTAGTAACTAAAGGACAAAAATTATTATTAATAAGCATTGCTGCCAAAAAATTAAATTCTTAAGACTACTTTTAAATGTAGGTAGGGAAGTACTCTTTGAATGAAAGTGGGAGTGATTCCCACCATCTTGTTCTACTATAGACAAAACTGTCAAGGCAAAATCCCTGGCTCCTGATCAAGTATTATAGTCATTTACCTTATATCTTAAACATCATTATTGCTTTATTGCATAGTCTTCATTCAGCTAATGATGTCTGTCCTAATCATTACAGAAACTCATTCAAACATTTAGTGTATGGAGCAACCAATACAATTCAGACCACATGATTTTGTAATTGTCGTAACTGGTCAGCTAATCCCTGTCCAATGGCATCCCGGATAATCAAGCACTACTCAAAATAGGGATCAGTTGTAGATTTATAGACCTGAATTAGATGCTTCCTATCAATTACGGGCTTAATTTTCCAAATGCTATTGATACACTCTTTTTCACTTTTTGCAAGCCAAATAACATTTTCATCTATTTTAAGCCCTAAGCATTTGGTATCTTCTACCTCTGAGTGATATTCTGTTAAAAAAAAAAGAAGCAAATGACAATCTTTTAAGTAAAATTAGTCTCATCCACATAAATTCTATCCTTACTGTGCTCCAAACTAGAAGTCAAATCATGAATACATACTAAAAACAGTAATAGCCCGAGGATAGAGCCTTGTGGAACACCACAAGTCACTATTTCTTCCTCAGATAACATTTTTAGGAACGACTGGTAAGGTAGGACTCAAACCAAGTTTAAAGAGGGGTGACAAATTTGTAACTTTAAAGAGTAATGTTTTGTTGCAGCATGCAAAATCATCAGAGTGAGAGAATAGGTAGGGTTACATCAATTATATAGCAGACTAAAATAAAAGTGACAAGGTAAGGGAGGGAGGAGCTATGATACATTGTCAAAATAAATAGATCTTTAAGATGAAATAGAAGTATGTCAGTTAGAACAGGGATAGAGGAATAGAACTGATATTTATGTTTGATGAAGGATTAATTTTGGGTTCATGCAGGCTTTCATTGATAAGAAGTTCAGAACTAAAAGAGCGTGAAGAGAGAATATGGAAGTTGTTTAAAGAAGCAGAATGACCAGTTTCAGAGAGATGATTTAGTATGTTTCTTTCCCATCAAAGGAGAGATTCCCAAGTGGTCTGAGGCTCACATACAATGCATTACAGCATTGACACATGAATAAATAACCATGTCAGATCTCAGACCCTTAGGAATTCTATCTTTGAAGGTAAAAAGATGTGACAGGCATTTGGTAGGTTGGAAGATGGTAGAGATTTTGATATGAGAAAAAGTGGAACAGCAGATTTTTTGAATTTGGAGACTGTGAAAGGACGGCAAAAATACACTGACTTTTTTACAAACTTTTAAGGTGCTAGGTGTGGGATTATAAATTTTGTTAAGAAATAACTGGATAGCTGTTAAGATTGAAGCTTTTCCTACATTTTCCTACTTCCAAATAAAAATGTCCATAAGTTGAACAGATTCTCGAGAAACAGTTAAGGGTTAAAGTCAAACCTTTTGTGTATGTGAGAGGGATGAAAATATGGAGATTAGTGAACAGTCAGTGTGAATATTGGTTTTTGGTAAAGAGATGTAAGAAAGAAGCCATTGTGGCGTTTCATTGGGATGTCAACAAATTAAAGTATTCTGTTGGTTTCAACTTCAGATGTAAATTTTGTTTGCATGTTCATTTAAAAAATTAAGAAATAGATCGATGTCAAGCAAAATAATGGAAAACAGCCATCAATATAGCAACAGTAATAAATTGGTTTGAAACTCTGTGGAAAGTTCTTTAACCATGTGTTTTCATGAAACAAAAAAATATTGTAAAAAAGTGGACCTAATGGCAAACTCATTGAAACACCATTAAAGTAGTATAGTACTTGGTGTTACAAGATAATTTTTCCATTTGATGACATAATCAGAGAATCTCAGTGTATTATACACCAGATGGATAAATTTTACGAAAACTATATTATGGAAGAACATGTGTTCAAATGGAATACTTTTGGCCACAAGACCATTTCCCACCATATCAATAAATTTTATGGAAAAATTTCATAAAAAAAAAAATATATATATATATATATATATATGTTATGATTTTGTTCTCCGGATTTGTGTTTCGGTGAGTCGAGCTTTCGACTTGGTTCTTCAAGTCTTTGTCAGGTTATGGTGAGGTGTTTGCACATGGTTTCCTTCTATCAGCTTGGTCCATGAGTCTTTGTGCGTGTAGGCGTTCCGAGCATCTGATGGATATATATATATATATATTAGCAATAATAACCCAAAAATGAGAACCAACTAATTTGCCAACTGTATGACTTTAATGGATGAATCTATTATTTTCACAATTATAGTCAGTCTGGCTAATGAGTTGAGGAGCGTAGTGACTGAGATCATTAGGGGTGTAAAACCAATAATTTAAAATAGCAATCAATAGCCATTAAAAAGCTCCACAAAATTAACACAAAAGCCCCTCGCTTCTGAACTTTGGAGGTCAATGTATGGGACCACCCACAACACATCTTTATATTGTCCACCCCTTCACATGCTTCCCATAAGGAGAGTCAACAGTTGATTCTAGTTAGTGATTTTCACAAAATAGGATCCTATAAATTAATTTTTCCTCCATATAATGACCAACACAACTGTGTTATGACATCAACTTCTTAATGCATTTAAACTGTGATTGTATGAAGTGATTTTCACAGAATGGGATCCTATGAATAAAGTTAATATTTCCTCCACACAATGGATACCAATATATTAATAAAGTAGTTAATTTTTTATTTTCTAACGTTCATAAGCATATGATTCTATACCCTTCTTCTGATATCTGTTATCATCAAAACAGCTTAGTGAAAGTTTTTTAATTTCAAACATTTCGAACTGATGATTTTGGCTTCTGATCATTTTCAATTATATGCAACATTTGTTTATTATTTAATAATACATCTTTATAATTTTCATGTTTGATATTGGCGGTTTTTCTTCATTTACAAATACATCTTAGATCTCAAACCAATAAATTTAGCAACTGGAATTCCAGTAGTTTCATCTTTGAATTTTCCTATTACTTTCTTGTTGCCTTTATCAAAATATGAAGAGTTTTTGGACTTACAGAAGTCTTTGTAAACATCTTTAGCTTCAATTTCATATATAAGACTATCAGTATCAGTAAATAATTTTGCTTTACTTCCATACTTTTGTTTTATATAATTATAGTGAAAGTGGTATGTTAGTGTCTTAGAAAGACCTAGGAACACGTACCCACATATGCCAACCTATTTAAACTTAGCATTTCTCTGATCTGACATCAACTCTTATTCTTAGATTTTCCATGGTCATACCAAAAACACTATTATTCATAAGCTTGATCAAGTTTTTTTTCAAATGCGTTTTTTGTATTAGTTCTCTTTTGGGTGATAAAGCCAAGATGACTGAATGAGTTCTAATACTATAATAGCCAAGCAAACAAGTTTAAATAAAGCCATAATGGAACCATATCTTTAAAAAGATTTTATTGACTAACGTTTCGTTACTTAACCAGTAGCATCATCAGAGTAATTATTTACAGGAGTCGAAAGGTTTAAATAGCTAACTGTTACAAAAATAGTGATGAAAGGATGTCACAAAGGATT
This sequence comes from Heliopora coerulea, assembly GCA_030142905.1. Lineage (NCBI taxonomy): Eukaryota > Metazoa > Cnidaria > Anthozoa > Scleralcyonacea > Helioporidae > Heliopora > Heliopora coerulea. Next base: position 491,253 of record JASJOG010000148.1, read on the forward strand.
AGCGGAAAGATTAGCAAGAACAATTAGCCAAAGGAGTGCAAATGGTCAAGTGGTGAAGAATTGGACGTGTGAAGAAAACGTTAAAAAAGTGCTAAGGGAAAGGATCTAATATTAGCGCTAAGAGACAGTTGCATTCTAGAAATTAACAGACTTTTTTTCAGAAGAATGACAAACTGAGTTGAGCCAGAGGATAAGATTTTGAAATAATCAAATGAGATTTCATGGTCAGTTTTCACCTTGTGTGAAAGGACACTAGATAGTGTAGAATGTGAGCATGGTTTTCCAGTGTAGGCTGAAATACCTATGCGACTGGAGATCCTAGCGTGTAATAAATGGCATGTTTCGCCTATATACAACACCTGGCAGCATCAGCACGTGAATTTGTAAACTGCATGGGATCTCAATTTGAGTGGTAAATGATCTTTAAAACGGAAAAAGTTAGACAGACAAGAAACAGGAAGAAGAGAGATATGAATTTGAAGATGTGGATAGGGCGACAAAAGTAATTTGGTAACTTGTTGACAAATTTGTAGGCCACGATTTCTGGTGAAAGGTAAAACTAAAGAAAGTAAGACCCTAGGTGCCATAAGAGGTTTTACAGGAGGACGAGAAATTTTGTATTAAAAAAATTGGAAAACAGTGGTCCAAGAATCTGTGTGGATATCCATTTTGTTTTAATAAAGTTTTCAGTTTCTCAAGTTCAACGTGAAAAGTATCGTAACAGGAGCTTAGTTTGAAATAGCAAAACATCAATTGTAAATTAATCCCTTTTAAACATGAGGGGTATAAAACTTTCAAAGTTGGTAAAAAGCCCAGGGAAAGTTGGTTTGCAACAAACTGAGATAACAAACCATTAGGGCATCGGAAGTGTTTTGTCAGCTTCAATTTCGCAAGTAAAATGAATGCAGATGTGTTGGAAATTTAGATAATCTAAGAAGGGAGTAATGTGGTATTTAGATTTAACCAAAATAAAACAATTGTCAATATAACACCTGTAATATATGAGTTTGAGCTGAGCAGGGCAATTTTTAAGCCAATTTTGTTCATGGTATGAAAGAAAAATGTTGGCAAATAAGGGATCAAGAGGTGAACCCATAGCGACACCTTCAATTTGATCAAAAAACCTACCTCTGAAAGTAAAATGACAATTTTTGACTGATCAATTAAGGAGTTGCTTAAGCTGTTTGCAAGAGAAACCTTGAAATTACTGAGCAGAAGAAATGACTGATCTAGAACAATATCTATGGTTTCCAGTGTTTCCACTTTAACAACTCACAATTTCCCGTTCTGCTCAAAATTTTTTCCTTATTTTAGACAAAATTTCCTTCACCAGTTTTGAAAATTTCCATATAATTTCATTCTGTGATAAAGTGCTTAATACAACCCGTTTTCCACACGACGAAGTTGTTCGTGGGTTTGTGAGAATGCTTTTCTCGAGAAAGTGATTGCCTGATCAAGAAAATTTGTCTGAGAACTTTTTTACCAACAAATCATGTTGCCGAAAAGGGCATTCAAGCTTACCTGGCATGCACACAAGGAAAATTGTTGGAATGAAGGAAAAACTGAACACAACCAGACTTATAAGATAAACATTTTCACTGACAAACTTTAATAGTCATATATATAAACATACTATATAATAATAGTCAAACTCATATTAGATATATTCATGTTCAATAAGAGTTCAAGCATTTACATACTATGATATGAAGGTGCTCAACTAGAGTTCCAAATCCAGCATTCTGCAACTACTGAATTTTCTGGCAAAATTCAGCTTTAGCATTTGCCTTCATGTTCGACACCAAGTCCAGCAGGCAGGGATGCTGTAGAACAACCTTTTGACAACACCATTTGAAAAAGGGAAGGAAGCCATTAAACCAAGAAAGGTGATAAGCTGAGGATATTTTGGATCACCAGTAGGTAATTTAGCTGATTTCACTTTTAGCCAGTATTCCTCCAAGGTTAAGTTAGGATTCAAACCATCCTCAAATGGGTGATTTCTCCATTGGAGATCTAACTCACTGAGGTCTACCATATCTTTTAAATATGGCAACTTCATTGCAATAGAGTAAAGTGATGGTGGCTTTAAGTTGAATGCATTTTCTGGTAATGTACTCTCCACAATATACAGAATTTCTTGTTTGAGATCAAATCGTTGCTTAACTTGAATGATACCTTCGATCAGGAAGTTTCTGCAATCACCAAGGAACATCTGAACATCATTTGGACAAGCACCAGCTTTTATTTCTTGCAAACTTTGTGATGCCATCACTCCCAAGTACACTTGGTCAAGTGGAACATATTTCTCAATCTTTTGAGGATCAATTTCTTGAGCAGGTGTAGATCTTACATATTCCACACTCGAAAAGTCACTAGCCATTCCCTTTACGAGCTTTTCCACTTGCCCTCTTAAGCTTTGCAGAAGTGGTCTTTCACACTGAAATAACTTATTGAAATCATTGAATCGTTCTAATTGGTAGGCCAAAAATTCCAAGTAGGCTCTCGTGAAATCATTAAATAGTGAAGCCTTGATTCGATCATTGGTATTTGAAGGATCTTCTACAGAGACAAGAACAAAGTAGTGCTTCAGTGCATCGTATTGTTCCAGAATTCTGTTTAGACGAAGTTCTAACGCTAACCATCTTGTTTGGCCAGGACTGAGAAGCTTGTGGGGTTCAACTTCAAAAAAATCTTGGAACTCTTTGTAAGCATCTTGCCTTTTAGATGATCAGCTAAAATGTGCATACACATCACGACAGAGGTCCTCAAGACTCTTAGGGAGCTTAAGTGCAGCATGGGATGAGGCAAGATGAATCAAGTGACATGAACATTTGACTATGTGGATGTGCCTCACATCTGACTTCAGCATCTGGGAGACCGAGTTCTGGTCACCAAACATGACATTAGTAGTATCTGGTGAATATCCTAAGATGTTATCCATTGGGATATTCAGGGTTTGGAATGTTCCCTTGAAAGCTGAGTATATCCCTGAAGCAGTTGAGTCTTTGACTTCTACCATATCAAGAAGAATCTGCTTTGATTGAAAACACTCGGTATCAAAGTAACAGGGCATAATAGCAAGTTGCTTTCTGGTCGAGACATCGGTTGTTTCATCAACAATGGTGCTGAATCTTTGCAAACGAAGAAGTTTAGTTGCCTCACGAATGTAATCGAAGCCAAGCACTTGGTGAATTATGTTTGTCGCTTTTTGCTTTCCTAATCTGGCAAGTGCAAAAGGCTTATCGTTAGGAAATAGACTCTTTGAAAGCTCAACAAAACTTTCTATTAAAGATACAGGAAGATTGTGTTCTGCTATGAAAGCACATAGTTTAATCTCCATAACTTTTCTTACGTTTGAACAAAGTGGAAAGACTGGGGCTACCTTTTGCTGACTGAACTTTTGTTTGATGTTTTGCAGAATCCATGTGTCGCCGAATGCCAGTCTTGGTCAAATTTATTTCCAGTAGGCAAATCTTGCAGTATGGTTTCACAGTTCCATCCGTCCCTCTCCTTTTTGCTAACCATTCTCTAAACTCTTTTACTTCTAACCAGCTTTCAACAAATTTTGGTTCCTTTCTTTTACATTTGCTATTATTTGAAAGCTGATCACTTGATGTATATCTCTGACCATCCACTTCACTATCAATTATATCATTTTCTCCTTCATCACTAGAGTTACCGTATGGTTGGGAATCAGGAATGTTGTTTTTTGAATTCACTGATGCGTGATACAATGCCAATAATTCGAGCATGTGACTCAAAATCTCTGAACTACATACTTTAAACAAATAAACTGATCAATGATTATCAAACATTAGTAAACATGAAATTTCCTTCTTTTTTGCATTTCCTTTTTTTCCCTTCTAATTGCCAAAATTTACTGAAAAAGGAAAAAACCCTGATGGTTTCATCAATGGCTATGTTGGTGAAAAGTGAGGTGATGTCAAAACTGGCAATTATTAAGTTACTAGAATTAATATTCAGGGAGAATAAATCCTGAATGAAAGAGAAAGAATCACTAAGTACAGACCTAAGGAAAGAGGGCAAAGCAAAAGAGTGAGAAACTTAGCTGAATTATAAGAATGAATACTGATTGCTGATAAAATAGGTCTTGTGTACCTTTGCTAAGCCATATATTATACCAGGTCGGGAATCAGTCGGTGACAAATGTTTAAGCTGTTCATTGGTGATTGTGTTGGTCTTCTTAAGTTCTTTGTGGAAGGTTCATATTTTATTCTCACATTTGATTGTGGTCTTGACAGGGTCATCCAGTAGAGGTTTAAATTTGTTGGTGTCCTACAAAATATCTTCCATCTTAGAATCATATTCAGCCTTGTCTAAGACCATCACACTGTTGGCCGCTGATTGTTCTGCTAATCCTTTCTGACATCCTTTCATCACTATTTTTGTAACAGTTAGCTATTCAAGCCTCTCAACTCCTGTAAATAATTACTCTGATGATGTTACTGGTTAAGTAACGAAAGGTTAGTCAATAAAATCTTTTTAAAGATATGGTTCCATTATGGCTTTATTTAAACTTGTTTGCTGGGCTATTATATTTTTAACTAAACTTCATTTCCCACCTGGCTCTTCAATTGCAACGAGTTCTAATACTCTATGAAATTTTGGTATTTTCAACTCTAAATCAGTATATGATTGTGATAATTGATGTAAAGTAATATCATTAGTTAATAGGATTAACATAAAAGCATGATATAGCAACTCAGGTAAGCTCTCCCTTTTCTGTAACACCCTTCCTAATAAGTAGTAATTGTATTTCTATATTTGGTTATTTCTGTATAATGCCCAAATTGGGTCTAGAGTATATAAAAAAAGTAAGATCATGAAAAGAAACAAGATTCTAACTGAAAGTCTTGAGGTGTGTTGGCTTGTGAATCTTGATGTGCAGCACAAATTTTGTTTTATCATTCGAGTTTGTAATCAACTTTTGGACTTGTCCAATGGATATTTTTTAATTTACTTTAACTTTTTTTTTGTTCAGCTGCTAGTGAATAGCATTTTGTAATTCTTTTTCATATTCTAAATCAACTTCTAATATCGATCCCTTTTTCTGTCATCCGTCTAAATCCACCTTTAGGTAAATATTGACTCATTGCCCAGCCATATAGATTGTTAGCATCAAGATATATATATATATTTAAAGGGTGCTTTCTCATCATAGTTCTTCACATTTATTACTTGCTTTTCCATATAAATATCAGTAATCTTAAACATAGAATCCCATGACTGTAATTAAATAATTATGTTTGCATGGCCCCTATGGATACCAGCAGCAGTGCTGAATGGGTTACCCTGTCTTATCTTGATAATCCAAATCTGGGAAAAACAATGAAGTATGAGAAACAAGAAAACTTGTAACAAATCCAACCTGTCTCAACAAAACAAGTCAGTTCAAAATGAAGGAAGAAACCAAGAGAAATACAATTAATGGAATTCAAATGGGGATGGACAACGAACCCTACCCAAAGGCTTTTTTCACAAAAACCAAGACATGATGGTTTTTGTTAATTTAATTAAATTAATGTTTCACAAAAATGTTGCCTTCTGCGAAACAAAAGAAGAAAAACAAACCAGAAGAGGAAAAACAAGCAGACACTCTTAAAAACACATCTGCAGTTAGTCCACTGCTTAGCACTTACCTAGGAGAAAATAAAGAATTTCCGAGTGCAAAGAGAAAGAAGAAACCCCTGATCAAAAATTTAATGAATAATCATGGTTTTCCTACAAAATAATGAACAATAATGATGACTTTGACAATAAAAATGGTGATGGGAACAATGAAACAAAAGAAAGTGTAAATAAACTCATTGGCAATTTAAAGAAAAACAAACCGGAAGAAGCACTGGTGATGGGAAGAAAGAAACAAAAGAAAGTGTAAATAAACCTATTGGCAATCTAAAGAACGTCAATCAGCATTCTGCAATACCAATCAAAGCAACAAAAAGATTACAGCTGAAGTTTTTTTTTTTTTTCAAAAAGAAATCAGATATCCAAGTAGCAGGAATGATCAGCTTTTACATATATCCAGAAACACAAAAAGATGAATGAAAGAGAATGGCTATTACCACATAAGGATGTCATAATTGGCACCTTGAATATATCAATTGAATTTTAACTGAAGTTCAACACTCACCAACCTTCTACCTGTTTCAGCAACTGGGTCATGCAAAAGACAAGAATGATAAATTGCATATTCATTTTTTTAAGATAGAAGAAAAAAGAAAAGGAAATAACCTTTTTTTTTTCAAAAGTTGCGACGTGTCATGAAGGATATATCTGATACCACTGAATCAAATGTCAATATTCCATGTAATCAACCACAAAATTGATTGTCCAATAAGGATGAGCTGTCAACACGAACCCCTCGGCATTATCACAATGTTTTAAATTAACATAAGTGTAAATGAATATATCCTGGTTTTTGTCTAATCTGAAATTTAACTTGTGCGTTGTAGTTCCTTGTGCGCAACACATCGCATTTGGGTTTGAACCACAAATGCATCTACCTTTCTTAACTGATGCAATGTTTGGATTGTTTGCAATTTTTTCATAAATACTGTTCTCGAGTTCATATTGGTTCTTCAGATTCACATCAACTGCATACAAATTATAGAAAAAGAGTTCTGATGATTGTTTTGAAAAATCATCCCGGTCGTGTGCTCTGTAATGGTCTGACGATAGCTGAGCATTAGGTGTGACTTGTATTTTCATTACAATTTTGGTTCTGGAGTAATTAAAAATAGTTTCTCCCAATATCGGAGACATAATCACTTCACCTCCACTTCCAATAGGCCAATCAATAATATTAGAGACTCTCCAAGTATCTAACTATTTTGAATTGGCTGCAATGATGCAAGATACATTATCTGTAGGCAACGATTTTGCTTGGACTATATTATAAAAATTGTCTGTGAAAGTTTTGTTTATGCTCAATCCATACTGTTTTAGGAGCAGCAATCTTGCATTGCTGTCATTTGTGTTAATGATATTCCAAAAGTTGAGGGTGGTTGTCCTTCTTGAAGCAGGTCGATAATATTGGAAATAGCAAGTTTTCACAAATGATTTACGTTTTATATAGCATTTTTCTTTCCGACTTCACCAAAATTGTCTGCAATATGAAATAAAAAAAGAATGGAAATAAATATTAGCATAACCTTAAATTCAAAATGAGGATAAAAATCACTAAGTTATTACCATTTAAGGATGTTTCCATCAATGAAAAGAAGAAAGAATCTCGATAAACACTTAAAAATATTCTGTTCATATTCTGGTTCATTTGAAAACAGAATGTTGTTGACATTCTTTTTAAACTATTGTTTTTTGAAAAATAAATAATTACTTAAATCATGAATTATGACAAGTAAACACAGAAGTCATAGAAACAAATATTTCATAACAAATGACATGACAAACTATATTGTTTGTTCTCTAGACTAAAGGTGGGTGTTAAAGTGAATTGAACAAAACAAATCCATGTCTGCAAGAAACCGTTTCAAAATACTGAAGCACATTCCCTTAGCACACCAAGTAAAAGGATTATTTATTTGAAAGACCACAAAAGGGATTATTATTGGATTGTGAAATGAAAAACAAATGTCATTTTCCTCATCATCATTGGTTATTTTTCCAATACAGGATTATATCAATTCATTAGAAAACTTGGATTGGAACAAGATTCTGGAATTTCATACTTTACCTATACAATCAGGAATATTAAAAGATGGATTGGAAATACATGACAGCAATCCTTGTCCTCATTTGGAAACATGTTGAAACTAGTTTTTCAGATATTAATATTTGGAAAAAATAAATATGAAAACGTTCCATCATTTTTGTTGGAATCCGCTACTATTATTTTTCTTTACAAACGCAGGTTAATAAATGAATATTTAATGCAGCTTTTTTTTGCTTGTTGACTACTTCTTGTTATTGATGCTCATAATACTTTAAAGTTTCCATGCTGTGATTTTTTCAAAAGACAAGTAAGTGATTTTAACAAATATATTTTTTATTCAATAGATTACATATTTTCAAGAATTAACAAACTATAACATGCTACAATGTTATTGCTTTCTTCTTCTTTACAAAGATATATGAAGTCAGTTTACTAACATATTACAATGTAAAATTTTGCTTGGTCACACTAAGAGTTCTTTTTTAATTATTTACATGATGAAAAGAAAACAAATGATATACTTACTTAAACATACTGAAACTGAAACATCACTTCTAATCATCATCTAAAACCTTTATAACATCCTTCCTCCATTTTTGGTCGTGTATTAAAACATAGGGCAAATGTGTTTTGAAATTTTCAAATTCATTTTCAGAATTGCAAAATTTGAAACAAGTTTTCAAAAATTTGTTGAAATACTCTTTAGAGAAGTTGTAAAGCATTGGCATTCTGTTCTGCCTCATGTGATTCAATGTCAAAGTCATGGTGGCGTGCAACATGATTTCCATTGAACGATCTGTCAACATGAAATATTTAAATGAATCGTTCAATGAATTAGGCAAAAATAACAAGTGCTTTTTCCATCCCAATACTAAAATGAATTTGATGAAGTCAATTTCTGACAAAGCGATTTCAATCTGGTGTTTGCTAAGTCTCCCATCAACGTCATGCACGTATGAAACAGCATAATTGAAGGGTTTTGTCAAATTTGTAAATTTTTCCAACGTTTTCATGTACATCCGTCTGTTTACATTAAAACTGCTGAAAGAAACCAAGTTGAATATGTATAAAGTTTTCTTGTCACAACAAAAACTTTTGCTATTATTCATTAACCGTTTTTTCTTAATTCTATCTGCAGATTTAACCATCTTTGTTGTTTTTACCCCTCCTTCTTGTTCATTTTTCTTTCTGTTGAATTCAATTGGCTTAATGACATTGACTTTTGATGTCTTTTTCTCGTATCCCCTTTCAAAAGAATTGCTATTGGCATTACCGTTGTCAAGGTGCAAGCTTGTGTTGATACTGGGGGTGTCGACATTATATGGTGTTGTTGTGGTTGTTGTCAATAGAAATTCGGAAATGTTTCCACCTGATATAAATCTGGGATCATTTTCTCTAATGAATTCGGATATGATGGAAAACAATTCATCAAGGTGTTGTGAAGTTGCACATTCATTTCCGTCAATTGTATTGACATTGTAGGAAACTTCTGGGTATTGATAGTCTGAAGTTGCTGATTGACTGAACTACTGGCTTGAGGTTGTTTGGGAGAAAGGCAAATTTTCATGGAATTCATTGTTGCATCTGCTATCATATCCGACACCAACAGTTTCAAAACAGTGCAAAATTTCATCTGCAAAATCGCTTGGGTTATTTGACTTTTCTATGGTTGTGTTCTGGTGAAAACAGTGTTCATTTGTCTTGGCGTCACGTGGTGTGGAGGCATTATATGCTCGTTGATTTCAAATTAAAATTTTTCCACATATTCTATCATTGTTGATGTTTGCAAATTAAACACATCTTTAACAGATTTTTTTTCTTGCCATAGCCAATCTCATTTCTGCATACAATGTTATCATTTATCAGCATCAAGATATCTTGCACTATCAAATAGTCCAAGGTCTTTGCGAACAAAAAAAGATAAACACGAACAGTTTCAGAAAATGTCAGATTTACAGAATACCGTAATAACAAATCAGTGTTCAAATTTTCTCTGTGACTGATTAAACGATAAAGCCCAATGGGAAAAGACTCCGTTGTCACATAATAAAACGTTCTGGACTTGGAGATAGGCTTCAACATCAAAAGAATAATCCTCACTGGAGCCATTTGACCTTCTGATCTTTCAATGAAAATATATCTTCCAGAAACACTCTTCAAATGTTGACAACTGTTGGTTTTGGTCGTGTAAATGTAACATACCAAATCATTGAGATCTTTGTCATTCAAATTATTTTCGGCAAATCCTTATAAAACAATGACATTTGATTTCTTTTACTCCTCTGCTGATGATTTCCGTAAAGAGTTCATGATTCACACAACAAAATTTATGAATAGACATGTTTAGAGTTTCTTTGTTACAAAATTCTTTTTTCCTTATTTATGGTTTTTTGATTCAAACGATGAATGTCATCGATTATGTCTGCATAATTCATAAATTCTTCTTGACATATAAATAACAGCCATTTGAAAATTATGCATCTAATTATTTTATAGCTTGACGTGTAAGAAAAGAACAACCAAAGCAATAAAATACACGACCTTTTTGTGTTTTCCCTCAAATCTTCTAGAATCAAAAATCGATTATCCTTCAGCCTGTCTCTTTATGGAACTTTTGAAAAACAGTTCTTCACTCAAGGCAAAGTTTGTTTTCACTCAAGCCAAAGCTGTCAACAACGTATTCAAAACCTGTTATTTCAAGTTTTCAAGCCAAGACACTAGCGATATGGTTTCTTTTAATCTCAAAGTCAATATTTGCAATTGTTGTCGAAGTTCAATACTTTTCATACTAGCAACTATGGGACGCGTATTGGTTTACAACAACAAGTTGAATACAGTGGTACCTGTTTTGAGAGACCACTGTTATGAATGACCACCTCTTTTGAAAGACCATTTTTTCAAGCACCAACATTCAGTAATACATTTTTGCCTTTGAAGAGTGACCACCTGTAAAACGCGACCAGCAACCAGGGTATTCGATCAAAAATGAAATAAATTTACCTGCTACGAGCGACTGCCCTGAGTTTTGTTAGTACAGATTTTAGTGGGACAGTTTCGATCCTTTCTTCCAGTTAAACCCGACAAGCACCAATTTATCTTTTAGTCTCAAAACCAGACTCTCTCCACCATTATGACGTCATTCTGAAGTCAGTTATGTAGAGAGGGTCTGATTCCAAGACTAAATTTATTTCACATATGGTAGAAAATGGCGACTTTGAGCAAATGCGATGCGAAGAGAAAGGTCTTGTCCTTAGAAGAACGGGTGAAAGTGATTGAGAGGGCAAAGAATAACAAATCAGCAAGATCTAGAGCTAAGGCCTTTGAGGTCGGAAAAATCCGAATCCAGAATATCATTGCGAACAAGAGTGAAATTCTGAAGTCATGGGAAGATGGTATTCGAGGTGAACACAAGTATGTGAAGCCAAGGAGATCACTGTATGCTGATGTTAATGGACTTGTGTGGGATTGGTTTGTGAATGCTCAAGCTAGGAACATACCAGTAACTGGTAAGCTAATCCAGGAGAAGGCTAGTTTGTTGAGTGAGGAACTCAATCATGAGGGGTTTGCAGCATCAAATGGTTGGTTGGAGTCATGGAGGAAACGTTGCAGACTGGTACAAACGGTTACCCACCATCTGCACAGGATATGAAGCTCACAACATTTTTAATGCAGATGAGACTGGTTTGTTCTATCGATGCCTTCCTAACAGATCTATGGTACAGAAAGCTGATTCATGCAAGGGAGGAAAGAATGCAAAGGAAAGGGTGACTGTACTTTTGGGTTCTAGTGTTATTGGTGAAAAGCTCAAACCACTGGTGATTGGGGAAGCAGCCAATCCTAGGTGTTTCAAGGGCATCAACAAAGGCACATTGGGTGTTCATTATGAATCAAACTGCAAAGCTTGGATGACAGCAAGCCTATTCCAAGAATGGCTAGAAAGGCTGAACCAGAGGTTTGTTTAAGAAAAACGACACATTTTGCTTTTCGTCGATAACTGTACTGCTCACCCTGAAGTCCAACTCAGCAACATCAAGCTTGTCTTTTTGCCACCCAACACATGCTGGCATTATTCAGGCGGTGAAGATGACCTACAGAAAAAAGCTGGTAAGGCATCTTTTATTCAAAATGGACCAATGCAATTCTGCATCAGATTTGGTCAAGCAAATCTCTGTTCTGGATGCTATTTTGTGGCTCAAGTCATCGTGGGAATCAGTGTCACCCTCCACCATTTCAAAGTGTTTTGCAATTGATGACAGCATCAATACTGAAGAAGTTACAAATAACGAAGAAGAGATTCCATTTGGTGCAGAAGGCTTCATGGAGGATACATCAATGGGACAGTTTGCTACTTTTGACAATGAGGTGACTACTTCTGCTTCACTCAACGATGACTGGGAGCAGGTAATATTCGCCAGGGCCAGAAGTGATGAAATCCTCACTGAGTGGTGAAGATGATGACCATGAAGACATACCCAGCCAACCTCTCACTGAAACCCTATCTTCCCTTTAGGACAGGCAGCATATTGCGGAACTGAAATATTTTGCTTTAGCTTGAGGTGATGGAGAATTGATAACATTGATCCAAAGGGCTGAGGATTTAATTGAAGAAGAATTCGTGTCTGAGGCCAAAAGAAGGAAAACCCAAACTATGCTGGATGATTATTTTAATTAATGCATAGCCATGTTAACATGATTGTGTTTAGTTAACTCTTTGGACAGTAGTGTGATCATTACTCCTTAAAACCCTAGCTTTTTACTTACATACCATGCATGTTCTTGTATATTGATGTCTTGTGTATACTTAACATGTGTATCAATACTGTATTGGTGATCATTTACGGCCAACCTTTGATGAGAGACCACCTGTCTTGAGAGACCACTTTTTTATGAACCAAGGGACGGTCTCTCAAAACAGGTACTTTAAAACACTGTACTTTAAAAGAAGCCGCCCCATTTGAAATATGCAAGTTTGCAAATTCTTTAAATATTGAAGAGAAAAAGAAAGTTCACCATTCTTGTTGCATTTTGTTGTAGAAATTCTAAAAAATGAGGCTATTCTTCATCATGATTATCATTTGCTGCATTTCTCTTGCTCAATCATCCTTAATACGAACAGAAAAAAGAAAAAGACAGTGCAGAGATTTCTCCAGCAATTCATCTATCAACTTTAAAGAGCTGAATTAATGCAGAATGAACAATTTCAATGTGAAGATAAATGTAAACAGAACAAGTTGCTGTCTACAAATACGGAATTGCAATTTTTATACAGATTGGCTTTACATCAAATACAATGATTCCATTTTTGGCAGTATGAGATGTATGCAAATTCCTAAAGAAGAAAAACATTGCAATGGTTGGGGAATGCGTCCCGTACTCAGACACCTTTGCAAACACGATGATTACAAAACATTACTCAACGGTTTCATATGCTGTATTCAGCAGCCTGATTGTCCTGGTGACATGGAACCTGAATTAAAGCAAGAATTTGGAAGACTTTACCATGCTGAAAATTTGGAAATAGGATGTGTTCCAGTTAAATGTCAGACACTTGTTTTGACAACAACTATGAAAGTGACCAAAAGAAAAGGTTTGTTCATAAGACCATATCTTTGAAGGACGAATCCTTCAGAAAAAATTGGAGTTTTAATTTGTGGATCATTTCTCTTTTTGCTATAATTCTTTTTGCTGTCTCCATGATGATTGTCATATGTTGTGAAATGACCGGTCAATGTGACTGCTTTTCTCAAAAACAAAAAAAAAGCAAGAAGAAAAAACGCCGTATATAAACAGATTTCAAAACATAACATGCATGTTTCTTGAGCTCGCAAACTGTCGAACTGTCATTTTTTCCAAGCCTTTGTTGTATTTTCCTATCATTTCAAGTGTGAAACAAATAAAGAATAAAAACAAGTAATGAAAAAAAAACTTTATTTTATTTTTTCCAGTAGTCATTGCCATAATACTAGTATATTTCTTTTCCTGGTTTTATTCTTTTTGTGGTGTAACCATACGGCGTGAATTTTTTTTTTATTTGAAGTGTTTTAATTATCATGTTTGTCTTATTCAGTCTTTTTGTGTCGTTGGCATACTTCACTGCACTGTCTGTGCTTAAATTGGCTTGATGCATCTAGACTTCTTCACGTTGCCGTCACAGATGGCATAAGGAGCAACAGCATTTTTCCCATAATATTTATCTAATTTATAACTTCTTATCTTTCCTCCCGTATATCTTCTGATTTTTTCTCCTGCAAATAAACCGAATCCTGCACTTGGTATGAGAGATTTAACTCACAAATTTTCTTGTTGTTGCAAATGAACCCAGCATTTCCTCATTCTTGTTCTATTCCTGCAATGCCCTCCTTTTTTCTGTCTCAATTTGCACCTGATGATTTCTAGTCATTCAAACAATCTACACAAATGAGACATTACTTTTCACTCCTTGATTGTTTACCAAACTCATAAAATCAAATATAAACTTTTATGCCCGAATAATTCTCAAGATTTTTCATGTAATTAATAATAGTGTTTATCTGCATTTCCACTTCCTGAGGGATCACTTTATAAGCAGTCAAAAACAGCATTCTTCCGTTTTTCTAATTCACCTACTGAATAAGTAAACACATGAAGAGGATCACCATGGGTAATCAAAAAATCATAAATTGCCTCTTGAAATAGAATGTGAACAAAGGGACAACATTCATTGTCATTGTGGAAAGTTGCTGCTAACATGTCTTCCTTGTTTTTGTTTTGAAGATTTCTATCACGGCATTCCTCAAATCCATGGTTGTCTGTCAAAATAACAAAACATCCTGTTGGTGAGTCATCATGACAACGTTGGGCAGCAAAGACTTGGATAATAAAGATGGAGAAGATGGCATATTTGCAGAAGCCCCTTACAATTGCAACCTGGAAAATCAACAAGAACAAGAAGCAAGATTTCAGTGCAGTTGCGATTTCGGTTTGGGAAGATGAGTGAGCAGATACTTTGTTTGGAAAAGAACAAAATGAACGACGGAAAACGCACCATGCAATTTTCCAAAGACAAATTGGAAAAAATTGTAAGTTACATTCCATACCATGAAGCAATCAAAAGTAATGATAATCAGATCATAAATTACCTTAATGATGCAGAAATTTGGCATGTGGGAACAGAACTGATGGATAGGTAGGGAGTTCTTTCTGAAATATTTAATTTCCATTTAAATATTTTTGACAAAATGAAAGAATACAAAGGCATTCCAGAAAATGTAAAGTTGGAAGACGTCCTGAAAAGATTTTGACAAATGTGTCAAAATCTCTAAAGCAACCGTGAAGAACAAATCTACTTTCATGAGAATATTTTTCAATAAATTTCCAACCAGAGAATTCACCACTGCCACCATATTGAAAGATGATTTGACAACCAAAAGATTATATGAAATTTTGAACGATCATCTTCAAAGCAATGATTCCATAACAACCAACAGAATGTCGGAAGGAACCATGGTGGTTTCCAGGGTAATTCCAAAATCGTCAAAAACAGCCAAAAAAGCCATTACTTTCACCAAAAACAGAATGATAAAAATTGGAGATAGAACTATAAATGTCAAAAAAAAAAAACTATTCTGGAAGGGGAAGATTGAATCTTTCAGCAGATAAAAACATCAAAAAAACAATCTGCAATTTGGGAATCATAGCCATGGAAACAAACAATTGTTTTGCCATTGCTGTTCTAGTGGCTGACAAATGGAACTTTTTCCAAGCCCATCAAAACAGATTCCACGATCAGTTCGCCAATAAAGAATTGACAACAATTTCTAAAATTTCGGAAGAAATCGACTTGCATGGACATATGGTTCAAAATTTCGAAAAACTTTATGAAGATTATTTAAAAGCAAAGGAAATTGATTTATGCATTTTTTGTGACGACCAACCAGAAACACATGGCTCGAACAAAATAGAATACTTACGTCACACATTGATATATGACTCCTGAGTGAACAACATGATTTACGAAAGACTAAACGACAAGGTGATTGTTTTGAGACATTTGAATAATCATTATGACATAGTAGAAAATTTAGCAAAGTATTTCTTTGGCAAATGTGTTAATTTCTGCAGAAAATGCATGAAATGCATCAGCAATGCATTGAATCACATTTGTTTGACAGAAAACAGTTGCATAAAATGTTACAGTGACTGCAACATGGATAATTCCACCATGTCAAATAGCACCAAATGTCCTTTATGTGATGTTTATTTTTTCAACCAAACTTGTTTGTCACAACACTATTCCAAAAAACACCCCGTGGCAGGAGGCAATACATTATCAACTTGTTAACTTTTCAAGTACTGTTTTGAGTGCAATTCCATAGTGAAACGATTTCACTACAATAACTCAGAAGGAAAAAAAGAGGTCTCATTGTTGTCAAGAAACATACTGTTCCACTTACCAAAAATCCAGACAGAGACATCACGATTGTTACATTCCAATCCCAAAACTGATGAAGAACAAAAAGGAATATTGATTCCTTATTGCGCTACCGTTCACAAATTTTGCAACTTACGTTTGCACGAAAGTTTTGACAATCTCGAAACCTCAGTGACAAAGTGTTGTGGCAAAAGATGCTTTCGATTTTCAGGAGACGACACCCTGAAACAATTCACCGACTTTTTCATCGAAAGATCGAAACAAAATTTCAAAAGCAGATGGTTTGCTCACAACACAGGAAAATACGATTGTTTGTTCTTACTAAAAAGATTGGTTTGCAAATGCAATCTGAACCCCAAATGTTTGAGCAATGGAAATAAAATAATCACTATGCGATTAGGAAACTGTCAAGCATTGGACAGCTTGTTTTTCAGATGTTCTCTGGAAAAAAACGATAGAGATATTAGGTTTACAAAACGAAGCATCCAAATGTTTTCATCTGTACAAATTCACATACATCGACTACATAGGAGATATGATAAGCAAAAACTTTTTCGACACAGAAAATATGAACAACCATCAACAAGAAAACTTTGAACGTTGGTATTCTGAAATAAAAAAAAAAGAACAATACTGTTTCAAAAAACAATTGTTCGAATATTGTTCTAACGACATCAATGTTTTGAGAAAATGTCTTTTGAAATTTAACAACACAGTCAAAAACATCACCAGTATCAAATTCCTTTTTGACAATTACATCACCACACTATCTTCCCTATCGCGTAGCATCTTTGAAAATGTTTGGAAAAAACAACCTTTTGCTGATAACCCCCTTGGAAGGTTATTGCTACAAGTCAAAAACCAACAAAAGACAAAGCTGCATGGCCTTGTTATGGTTAAAAGGTTTAAAAGAAATTAATCTGAATTTCAGATGGAAAAACCATCCCCAGGGAGAAATCAAATTGGGTTGGTATTATGTCAACGGCTATGATCCCACAACAAGAACAGCCTTTGAATTTGACGGTTGTTTTTATCCTTGATCTTTCAATCCCGTCTGCAGAAAAACTTTTTGAAATTTGTCTGCCGAATCAAAACAAAGAGTAAAACATGTCAGAAACCTGTGTTGAGAACTCGTTGTTATGAAAGAATGCCAATTTTCAAAAATATTGAAAGAAAACAACATTTAACAAATTCAGTGATCCCATTCTTTGGCAAGTGGTAGCAATAAACATGCGAGATGCTCTTTACAGAGGAAGAACTTCACCCATTTGTTTGCACAAAGACATTCATCAGCAAAAAAACACAAAAATATTTACGTTGATTTCAATTCATTATATCCATTCGTTCAGCATAAATACAGTTTTCTGGTGAAGCATCCCCAAGTCATCATAGGAAAGGAAGAATGCTTGAAAAAATTATCAAAAATAAAGGACACATCATCCAACGATATGGGATTCATGAAATGCAGCATTTTGCCACCAAAAAAATTGTTCATTCCCATTCTCCCAGTCAAAATCCAAGGGAAATTACTATTCCCTCTCTGCCACAAATGTGCAGAAGAAAAACACCTGCAAAAAAACTGTCAGCATAAAGATGAAGAAGGAATGATTCGCAGTGACAGACAGTTACAAAATTAAAAATGCGACAGAATTGTTGATTTATCATGAACGAGAAAGAATATTTTTGCAATTCATCTGCAAACTTTAGGCGCTGAAGCAAAAATATTTGGGAATACCAAAAAATGTGGAAAACAAACAAAAATATGCTCAAGAATTATGCCAGTACATCATCAATGTTTTCGGGATTGAAATTAATCCCAGTGAGATAAGCATAAAAAAAAAAATGAAGGAATGAGATGTGTCATGAAATTGATTTTTAATTCCTTATGGTGAAAATTCTGTCAAAACAACAACAAAACGAGCACTTTCTTCATCACCGACACTGAGGAACTGGAATATTCTGTGCGACAAATGCTATGAATCCATGTATATGAACAAAATAGATTTGGGCACCCTTCGTTTAAGTTGCAAAACAAAACCAAAGTACACAAATCACAACAACTTCACCAGTTTGGCAATTGCCTGTCACGTCACTTGTTTTGCAAGGTTGGAATTGCTATAAAAAACTCCGTGCATTGCCAGACAAGTCTATATTGTATATCAACACTGATTCCATAACATATTTTTCCGAAAACGGCAACAGTTTAATCAAAGAAGGCGACAAACTGGACAAAATGGTTTCGGAACTCAGTGAAAATGAACACATCACGTCCTTTTGTTGAACAGGGTCAAAAACTTACACTTACATGACCAGCTTGCAAAAAGACGTAACCCACGTGAAAGGTTTCAAAATCATGAATCAGAAAAATTGCAAAAAAAGCGAACAGGTCACATCAAACGACATTTAAAACAGCCTGGATTTAAGAAAAAAGAACTTGAAAACTACCATCATAACTATTACAGAAAAAATAGACATAAAACAAGACACAAATCGACAAGAATGATTTCCAAACATATCCTTGGGGTTATCAATTTTGATTTTTTTTTTTTTTTTCAAAATAAAAGTGTCAATTAAAATTCTTGCATTCCATTGAACTTCCTGTTTTTCATGCTTCTTATTGGTCCTTCTCAATGCAGAAAAACAACATGGGTCAAAAAATTCATTGCATGTTTTTTGAAAATAAACAAAAAAATCTTGAAAAACATCCTTTATTTCCATGCATGTGATGATTTCAAAATTTGTGCCGATTTGTTGGAAAAATTTGACAAAAGCAATGAGAAAACAAACCAAGGCATTCCCAACATATCTTTTATCAAAATAAACAAACCAGAAACCGCCATTTCAACAATAGAAAGCAGCCTCAATTCCTTGTCATCACCTTCAACCAACTTCCCCAAAAAAGAAAATGCAAATAAAGAAGAATCCCTAGTGATCTTTGATGATCTCATGTTCATTCTGGGAGACAAAACTTCCACAGTCTTCTCGCAAAACCTAGCAATGAAAAGATGTCATCACGATTAAATCAATGTCATCTTTGTAGGTCAGGACCTCATGTATGGAGCGGAAAAATTCCGAATTTTATTCAGCAACACCAATTACATTGTGGTTTTTCCCAACAAGTCAGACAAAAGAAATCTCAAACACATATTCAGAAACAGGGGCATATCCGGAAACAAAGCCAACCAATTGTTGAATCTTGCATTCGAAACCGGCAATTATCCATACCTTCTTCTGAACAACACGCAAAACTGCCCTGACAATGCAAGAATAATGTGACAAGGAGTATTTCCAGACAAAAAAATGTTCATATTGAACATGTAATCACGATTGCAATTCAAAAGAAATAAAAGATATTTTTATTTTTAATTATTATGTTAATCATTATGCAATAACGAAACAAAATATCAACAGCCAAATTCCGACTTAGAAGGACAACAGCATAACTGATTAATCATTTTGCTTCCTTTACAAGAATCCATACAGTAATTTCTCATCTTGAAGTAATTATTGAAATGTTTATCACAATCATTTTTGTCACCTGTAGGAGAAAAAAATATTTTATCAAAATATTCGTAAACCAAGTCCTCGTTGTCATGTATGGGTCCATATTTGACGCGCACTTTCATCCATTCTTCAAGTTCTTCCTGTTTGAAAGTTACAAAATACAAACACCACCATCTGCAGGTGTTGTAACTCAGATTCTGAATTCTTTTTATTGGACTCTTAACTTCCAACCTACAAACACAACTTGCTTCCACTTTCTCTCCAACTCTCTTCACACGTAACGCTTCTTCGAACTTCTTAGTTATAATGTCAAGCACCACATCAAAGCCATACAACAATCCCCAAGAGTCAAAAATCTCGCAATCATGAACACGAGAAGAAACTTCATGACGACCAACTTCAGACAATGCATGCTGAGTATAAGAGCAAAGAATCCAAAAGTACCCGGTTTATCGGAGGTATCTGTGTTCCAAATCCAGTTGGCTTTCAAGACTTCGTCACTGTCGACCTTCAGCTGAGGATAAATGTCAGCAGGGTAAACACCTTTTAAGTTTCTCACTCGAGGAAATTCGATTAAAACATTCAACATCCAAGTGCTTGAAGGCACTTGCCTGAAAGTATATTTCAATACAAGCTGACCACCTTAACACAATAAAGACATTATTCTTTTTTGCAGTACCTTTCACGATTATTCTTCTCTTAAATCATAATCGCAATGTCAAATTTTCAACTTCATTAATCCCGTTTGTTTTTTTTCCATAATTAAAGCATAGATTAAAAATTCAACTATACTTTTTCAATTTCTGCATGACGTATTCTCCCACGTTGCTTTCGTAGTCGGAACTGAGACATTGTTTTGGTTTGATACCACTTGCCACGCTCAAAGAAGGACCACCCCTTCCCACCGAACTTTCTTTTTTTCTGGGAGTGGTAGATTCAATAATATTTCAAAACAAAACCGGTGTTCATTGAACATTAAAAGCAACTCTCAACTTTGGATTTTTAATTTTAGCTACTGGAAACCCCTCTTTTTTCAACATATTTATCACTCTTATTTTTTGTTCGTCAGCCAAATGATGACTACCACTGGCTTTTATACTTATACCAAAATCATTCAAAACATGCGCATATTTTATCCCCGTCAATTTCCCATCGGCTCCTATCATTCCATTGTCCCCTTCACTTAATCCATTTTCCAACAAAGCATCTCTGAATTCTCTCATGCTTTTGATAGCCAAATCACACAACATTCTTTTTCTCTTGGCTGAGCATTGGATGACATCAAAGAACCCAACCCTGCAGCTCGATTTCCTTGTTTGCTCTTGTAAGCCGCCACCTTGCTTAACAAATTTTGTCTGTAAGTATCTTTAAGAGAACTGTCTGAAGGCAACTGCAAATATTTATTGTAATCGCTAATAATCTCATTCAAACCGGATTGGTCTAAAGCGTTCGACATGCTTTGACGCTTGGCATTCTCATCCAACCTTTGCAACAAATTGTTCAACAAAACCAGATCAATTACTTGCAATTTCAATATTTTTTCCTTATTGATAGACATATTTTATTCCCCTCCTGAAAAAAAAAAAATTAAAATCCTTTTCAGATACTTTGCAATTTTTCTCAAAGCGTTGTGAAACAACACATTTTCCACTAAGAACAATCTCTCATCGTTAGCAGTCATCCTGTTTTTGAAAAAAGATTTAATCAAAATGACTTCACTATTCAACAATTTTGGTAAATTGGAATCGCTGCTGTCCACTTTCAACGAAGTTTTTACGGATTTTTTTAATCTCGTCACAAACAAATGGTTTCTTTTTTCATGAATGTCAATGACTTTCAATCTTCCTTCATAACTATTTTTTAAGAATTCCACTATTTCTTCAGAAAATCCATTTACATTTTTCCCACCTGAGTTAACATCCTCACTGCTTCCACACAATTTTCTAAAAAAATTTTCATTTTTGAACAACTCTTTCACCACTGAATGAACAATTCTTCCGCACCTTTTTCGTTTGTTACGAGAAAATCGCCATTCTCCTTCATCAGAAACGTCATGATTGACGTAACGAACCAAATCATTTCTATTGCCATGTGATTCTTCTTTGGAACTTTCCAGTTGTTTCTGAAGAAGCCTCACTGTCCTCAGAAAAACTATCCTTGCAATCTCCATTTTCCACATTGTATTTCAAAATTTTTTGTCTCGCATTGTCATCAAACTCACATCCCCTTCGATGAACTTCGCACATTTTTTTTATAACTAGAAAAATACAAAACCAATCATTTCATTCTTTTTTTTCACAAATCACATCGACGTTGCATAACAAATATCAACAAAAACAGTTTCCTGCTCGATCGTTCCTTTTCATTTCACTTCTGCTGTTCTGGTAATAACTTTGCATTTTCCCCCATAAGGATCAAAATCCACATAAAATAAAGGTGGATGGGTTTTCACCTGAGGAAAACGAAGTTGGCCGTTCATAACCTGAAGCATGGGTTTTGATTGAAAATTATTATTAATTATACGATTGGCTTGTTCCATGACCTTTTTCCTTTTAATCGAATTAGCAAGTCTTCCAATTTTCTTTCCACTTTTCATCTCCCCTGTTTTTTTTTGGGGGGTAAATATCAATAAGTCGTTTGTTTGAAAGTCATCTGAAAAAAAAAACAAAAAGAACTGCCTGATTACAAATTCCCACCATATACACATAAACTTTCACGTCATTTTGAGGGGTGAATTCAATCTCCAAATCCACACTTTTTTTTTGGTTCTTTTGGAAGCACCCTAATGTTAGAATCTTCAGTCGGACTCAATTCAAACATCAAAGCATGACCATCTTCATAATCATCATGCATGTTTTCAAAATCTTCCAAATAAAGTGCTCGCCTAGTATGAAAATAAGCATCTTTCGAATTTTTTATCAGATAACAAATGGGGTTATTGTTGACCTTAACGATTACATTTGTCATCTTTCCCCAGCTGAAATAAGTAGGTGGAATGAAAGCATCGCCGTTTACATAATCATTTCTAACTACCCCCAATATCATGCTGTAAGGTATATTGCTGCCAAAAATATCATTGCAACTAAATATGCTGTTCTCACATGAATTTCCTGAGTGAAAACATTAATGGTTCAACCTTGTGTTTCTGTCGACTGATTAATTTGATTTTGAATCAAATCTTTCAGCATGACCTATTTAAAATGCATGTAAAACTTGTCAAAATTAATCTTAACCCCATCCAACTTAGCAAAATTTCCAGCATTTTGACCCCCTTGCACATCATTTCCTGACGCATTCACGATACCGTGATGAAAATCGGATTCTGCACCAGAATATTTATGTTCCAACATGGTCAGAATTTTCCTTTGACTTTCTCAAGTTTACTTAACTTTGAAGCTGTTGTTAGTTGGCACATATTGATCGCCGCTGTTAAAAAAAGGCATCAACATCTTTTCTATGCAATAACGTGGATTGGCATTAACTATACTTTTAATTCTCTTGTAAGCACCATCATTGTCAGTTATCGGTTTCCTTGTATCATTGGCACTGTCATCCACTGTAACTTTGTGAAGATATTTCTCATGGCCAGCTTTATGTTCCCAACCCATATTACAACCATACAAATCTTCTTTAGCATTTTTTCTCTCAAAAAGACAAGAAAAAATATTCGATACTATCAGGTTGTCAGTATGTGACACTGACAGAGCCATCCCATTTGATGAAACATTGATAGACTTCCACCAAGAGGTCAAAGGTCTTGGAACATAATCACAAATAGTACTAGCATTAAACTTATTTCCATTAGCTTTTCTGATTGAAATTTCAGCTGTCACAAAAGCATCTGCCAACTTAAACCTCCACCCTGCATTTTTTTCAAAAATGTATATGTGGATGATATGCCTTCACTGGCGTTCAAATGCACCCACGATGTTTCTTTCAATGTATCGGTAAAAGGAATTCTTTGAAACATCTCCATGGGCTCGTAAAACAAAACAGTATGGCCGACGAGATTTTGATTATCTCTATTAACCAACAGAGCAGACTTAGATTCCCTTGACTTCTCATAAGCTCTAGATAAAGCTTTAGCGCTTTCATTGTTTCCCTCGTAAACTTCACTTCTGCCTATCATGTTTCACTAAAATTATAAAAAAAAAAAAAAAAATTATAACTATTTTTTTTTCTTTTTTTAATTACAGCACATCAGCATCCTTTTCTCTCTTGTCAGCCTCCATCTGAATTCTATTTTGATTTTCTATTCTTTCCAATTTTTCAGCATTTCTTTTCCTATTGATATGTTTCTCGCCTTCCGGACAATAAAATGGTGTCCCTTCCAAAGCATACAATTTGTGATAAGGAATAACTTTACTATTTTGACAAGGCTGATCACTATCCCTGACTTTATAATGCAATCCATCAAGATGAGAAAATCTTCGAGAACTTCTTCAAATTGGTCGAGGTCTAACATACACATTTCCTCTCACTAGACCCTTATTAAAATTTCCCAAAAGAGCATCTTCCAATTTTTTTTTTAATTTTTCTAAATACAACAAAAAAACTTTTCTCGTTCAACAAACTGAAATTTAACTTTAATAACCTCATATTCTAAACTAAATTCAAACTTTGACGTCATCCGGCAAATCAGTCAGCAACAAATTAGGAATCTTAAAAATCTTGCTTTTATCTAACTCATAGCCACTTGAATCACGAGCAAAAGAACTCATCTTTAACGCAAAAAAAACTTTCTTCCCAAAATAAAGCCGACATTTGGCAGTAGTATCTCCCCCATACTTTGCACTTCCTTTTGCTTCAAAAGAAACATCTTTCACATTACTTTCACCATTTTTAGAAGGAGAAAAGTCCAAATAATTCTGATACTGCAAACAAAAATCATTCTGAATCTACTCTCCTTCAAAACCAACGACTGTAAAATCACTATCCACTCGATCGTAAGATGCATCCGAAATTCTCATCTTAATTTCATTGTCAACATCTACACCGACCAGCTTAAATTGTCCTCCTGACATTTCAAAACGATATTCTGCAAACAGCATCTTCAAGAAAAGAAAAAATAATCCGCTTTACAATCTTTTTTTTTACCCCATTCTTTTGACAACTTGTTCATTCAAAGCTTTTTTTCCAACAGGCCCTGTTGCCATTTTCCATAATTTTCTTCCTACTTTCTTGCCAATGGATAACAAACCAGACCCTCTCTGACTTCTATTATATCTCTTCCGTGCAGCATTTGCAAATATACTACTCAGCACCCTATTGCTGGTTCTCACAGATCCCCCTCTTTGATAAGCAGAATATCTTCTCATTATTTTTTTTCTCTATGATTGAAAAATCACTTATTTACAATGATGCAGTTCAACAACACTTTCCCACTATTAAAAAAAATTCTACCACCTTTTATATCATTCACGGTGATGTGCATTTTATCAATAATGGCATTCTTCAATTTATGCCAGTGATCACTTGGAGAATAAAACAGTTTCTCCTGCACTTCCAAGATTAATGGGACAAACCAACAAATTATTCTGATAAGAAAATCCCAATCGAACAGGTTCTATTTGCTCACAATCCACAGAAATAAAATTCAATCCATTACTAATGTCAATCAAATATTCACTTTGCAATTCTTCAAAGAGCTCATTTTACTATTTCTGGGTTCCACAACCATATCCACGATGGTTTTCTCAAATCCCAACACATGAGTTAATCCAATGCCAAATTTAAAATGATAATCAATTCTAAATTTGTCATGCCCAACAGCTGATCGAGGTGCCAATCTTTTGAAGAATTAATTCGAATCATAACCATCAATAGTTTTTCCAGTAGATAAAACAGCACTTCCAGAATAAAAAACTGACTCCTTCTTGAACTTCAACACACAACAATTCCCCAAAGATACTTCAAAATACACCCCAAAAAAATTTAATTTTCTATTCAAAGGTCCAAGCAAATTATCAACCGTGTAATTTCCATCAGGAAAAGTTACTTTTTCATGCATAAATTCAACAACACCGTCCACATAAGTACTTCCGTCAGCCTTGAGCATGAAATTGGAAATTTTCAAAGAAAACAAACACGTAAAATCTTCTCTATTCCTCATGTATATCGTCGAAATCGTCTGCGGATACATTAACTCGTTAACACGTATGAAAAAATTCCCATAACGCGCATCAATAGGAGGTTGAATATCGATTTCAAAATCATTAGTTCGATTGTCTGTTCTCTCACTAATTTGATTACTAGCAAGCAACAAATTCATACCTTTTTTTTCCATTTATTTTAATCAACACAAACTCAGTTCCCTCCTACTTTCCCATTTTTTGCAATTCCTGCCTATAAAACAATCCAGAAACAGCATTTCCATCGTTATCTTTTAATTTATAAGTAACAGGATTCACAACATAAACATTTCTACTCCAATTCAATCTGCTTTCTTTTGAAAATGCCCCCTTCGTCACAGACACTCTAACATTATCTCCCTCCTTAAATACAGTACCTTTCCACATGAAAGATTTGAGATCAAAGTACCATTGATATAAAAAAGATAAAGGCAAAACCACATTCCCACAGTAAACATCTCGAGGACAGTTATAATCCAAAGAACTATGATGGCTTTCGTTATACCTTTCAGCTATCAAATCCAAAAATTGAGTGTATCTACCCACATCGGTTCCATAAACCCCCAACAAAACACCACTTATCATCATCTTCAAAGTACAAATAACTCTCTCAACTACTACTGCCTTCATTTCATAATTAGAACTAAAATGCAACTTTACTTCTTTGCCATCAAACATTATCTCTTGCCAAACGAGAAAATTCATCACTTCTATCACACTGCAAATGTTTCGGAGGAACTTCCCGGTTTCCCAAATTCTTGTCATCCCTCGATATCTCAATAAATTTCTTATAAACAAGCTCCTAATTCTTGTTTCTCAATTTTTTCACCCACAAGTAATGACTATAAACATCAATGATGACCAGAAGATATCTGACATTGCTGTTGTATCTCTCAAAATACTTCAAGTCGGCCAAATTCATCTGCCACTGATGATTATTAGCAACTGCTTGAACTTTCAGTCTCTTATATCTTTTTCTAGATGTCTGCATCAACTCATATCTATCTTTCAAAACATCATCATTAGATTCCTCAACCCTCTGCTTTTTCTTCTCACTTCCTTTTTTCAACAATTCTTCTCCTTTCACTTTATCATCCAGAAGCAAACGAGCCAAAGACTTTATATAAGAAGCATCAAATTCTTTTTTTTTTATTTCTTTCCACTCTTAAAATCTTAAAATACAAAAAACTAAACATTTTCTTTTGCCTTTCCAAGCACTTTCACCATTACAAGTTTCCCTAACCTGCTTGCAATAATCATAACAAACATTATTGTTCTGAATAAATTCATTCAGTTCAATTTCAGGAACTATCACCTTTAACTCATAAATGTGTTTTCTCAACAATGCTATTCTGAATGACGCGTTAGTAGCTTTGCCAAACTCCAAATCAAAAGTCAAATACAAAAACAGTTTCAAATGTTTCTTCAAAAACTCCTCATCCCATTTCAAAGATGCTTTCTTTTTCAGATGGTTGATATCATCACCGACGAAATCAATATTGTCGACTTTCCTCTTTTCTCTTAACTCAGGATACTGACTTAAAACATCACTTCGAAACTTTTGCAACTTTTCAGCCACCACACCAAACGAATCTTTTTTTCGAAAAGCAAAACCTTTGTAAGGTTCCACGCAATCATAACCTGAATCTGCTTGAACGGATTCAATTTCAACCACTTCAATATCGTCATAGTCAATCCTGTCAAGATCCGCCTTCAACGCGACAACATCTTGAATTTTCTTTTTCTTTTTGTAACCCACATTCCAATTACCAAATCGTTCACTTTTCAAAATCACCAAGTGCTTTTCTCTCTCAGTACAAATAACATACTTGGATTCATCTTCTGAAACCCAAAACAACATGTCAATAACAGGCAGCAAATGTCAAAATTCCAACTGAAACTTCAAATTTCTCATGAATTGTAATCCTCCTTTGACATCTGGCAAAGCCTGATATATTTCACAAGCGTTGGCCCGTTTGTTATAACAAACTTGCAATTGAGAATGATCAGAATATTGCAAAACAGTTGTAATGTTTTCAGCAAAAACCTTATTAAACACTTCCATTTCTTTTTTTTTCAATCGTCCACCAACAGTTCCTTTTCAAAATACAACTACACAAAGAAAATACCTCTTTATATTCATCATCATGGAAATCCAACTCTAATCCCTCAAACAAACTATTTTTTAAACTCCTAAAACACAAAGGGCCTTTCAAATGCATACTAATGTCAAAAGCCGAGGTGTCACTAGGAGGACAATTAATATTATATGATTCAAGTAAACAAATCCAGACTCTCCTGACAAGAATAACTAACTCTATTTCTCAAAGGATCTATCTTGGACCTTTTTGAAAAAACAACCATCCACTGTCCATTTTTCTTATGTATTATATGATTATGCAACATAGATCCGTTTTTCATAGATTTATACTTTGCTATTGCACCCATTCTATAATAATTTCCCAATTCCGTAAATGATTCCCTCATCTCAGGAATAACACAGTGCTTATGATCATTCCAATAAATTCTGGCTAAAAAAATCCTTCAAACATCCAAAAAATAAGACTCCTCATGAAGACCCTCAATCATTTTTTTCAAAAGGGACAGCAAATGAGAAACACACCTCAAGCAACCAAACATTGCCATAACTTGTTTAAAAAAATACCTAAAATTGAACATTTTCTTCACAACTCTTAAAGGTATTTCATTATCTCTGCACATTTCTTTAAAACAAGAATATCCCAACATAAAATTGAAAGACAATTGCAAACGACCATGTCAAAAATCACACTTAGTACCCAAATGAAAACTCGACCTATGCAATTTCTGATCACACTGAACAACAACTTCGTTTCTCACAAAATCAATAGGATTAAACAAGTTCTTTTAATTGAAAGAAACAATATTCCAACGACAACAAAACTTTCTCAAACACAATATGTAAAAGCATTTTTTTTCATTAACAGCTTCTTCTGATTCTTTGGTGTCTAAATATTCTATACCATTTTATACCATTTGCTGCCTATTTTAACAACGGTATACTTTTCATAATAATCTCCAATCATCAATCCATCAAAAATCCAATACAGGAAACAACACATTTTCACTTTTTCACAAAGGTTGACCAAATTTCCAAGTTCCAAGTTTTCACATCTGTCATAAGGTATTTATTTTCCCAAAAAATTATGAACTCTTTTCTTCAAAGTTAACAATCTCCGGCAAAACGTTTGTTAAACGGAAGCAGCCCATAAGTAAGAGAATTCAAAAAGTATAACATGTACACTCTAGGATCATAAGGCAAAACTTGCAGCATAATTTTGAAAACCATCAAAGCAACCTCAGCTGAAACCATTTGGCATCCCTTGTTTAACACATCAATCCCTGATTCTTCTTTATTATCCATTTATTTTTTAATCAATTCTTTCTAACAACCAACTTTACTTATTAAAACTCTTTGAACTGCAAATCAATTTCAGATCCTTTATAAGACAATTTCACAAACAAATTAATCCATTCAATGTCACCCGCTTCATCCACATTATCAAAATATTCAAATAATGTTTTCACTGCTATGTATTTACTAGAGTACAAATAATCAGAAATCACGGCTTTGAAGTATTTCAAATCATTGTCTATTTTCAATTCAAACAAATACATTCTACATGCAACTTTATCATAAACGACAGTTTCAAGTTCCCTAAATTATAGTACAACACTCTAACAACTTTGACAACACGAATGCAATTCTCCTTCCTCAATAATTCATCCCTTTCTTCTTTATTAAGAAAACTCTTCAGAACATAATCGCTTGCCATCCTGAAAACAATCCTTGATATTCCTCATTTTCATACTTCACCACGGTAAATGTTTCCTCGTCGCCATCAACCACAATACCTCCTAACAACATATTTTTCAAAACTTGTATTGCTTGCTCGCATTTACAATTTACCAAATAAACAGCTTTAGCTTCACTAGTAACATCCAAAGCCAGACGGTTAAATACCAATTCATCGATAGCAAAATCAAAGAACCACCTTATATCAAAAGTAATTGGATCTATTAGACAATCCCTTACAAAACGCTTATTTCGCCAACCCATAACTATAAAACACAATCTGTATGAACCATCCGTCACTAAAATTGTTTAAATAACCAACCATTCAAATCACAAATAAAAAAAAAGCTTACCATAATTATATGTGATAAAAAGTCCAAACACATAAAACAAACAACGCTTTCAAAACTAGCTGTCACACTTTTTTGTATAAACTGAATATTCTATTCGACATTGCAACGTTCTTTGACGTCATCATCAGCGGTTTTGAAAAACAACAACCTCCGCTTGCAGAACATAAAAGCAAATACAACACACTCTTTTCAAAGTTGGTAAGTTAAACATAATTTATAACATAAGTCAATGTTTTATACCAAATAAATATCTTGGTTCGTATTGTTTTATCCAATCTTCACCATTTGTTTCAACTAATTTCATTCCAAACCAAGAATACTTCTCTGACATTTCTGCATCCCTCTCCAACGAGAACAACAAACCAACATCCTCAGTGCAACCAAAACATTCATGCAGTTTGATAACCAGATATTCTTTTGTATAAATTTGTTCTTGATATATTTTCCCAAGGATGCATGACATCGTGTTTATACCAGACAACATAATGTTTATGAGGTTTGATGACTTTCAATTTCAAAAACGTATCATCATCAAATTTAATACATCTGCTTTGCATACAAACATCATCCACATCATGTTCATAAACAGCAGAAACATATTTCAAACCTTCCTTACATGGTTGAGTTACCAAGCACATACGATAGCAAACAGAACGAACTCAACCATGTAACAACAGCCTTACAAAACAATGGATACCCAGAGAGAGTTCTGAAACAAACTTTCAAAGACTTGACAACTAACAAACCCATACCATCACCTGAAGAACTGGTAAGACAATTTTTCAAATGTGTGACTGAAAATGACAAACCAACCGGCTACGTTTCTTTACCGTACGTGAGTGGGATAACTGACGCTCTCAGACGTATACTACAAAAACATAATATTAGAGTCACTACTAAACCACTGCGAATGCTACAACAAACTTTTCCTTCTCCCAAATATGAAGTTCCACCCGAACGATGAACCAATGTTGTTGGTTCGTGGTCATACATTGGTGAAACAGGAAGATCGTTTGAAACACGAAAAAAGGAACATATCCGGAATGTTAAAAACTATAAAAAAGGTTCAAACATAGCTAAACATGCATGGGAAAATAATCATAATATCGACTTCGCTAATAGTAGAGTAATTGATAGTGGTAACTACCAAACACGAAAAACATTAGAATCTTGGCATACGGCTTTAATAGTGAATTCTGACAATAACTCCAAGCCGCTTCCCAGACAATACACTGTTCTTGTCAACAAGCATTGTATTCGCTAATTGCTTCCTGCCACATAGTTTCTCAATTCAACACGCACCTATAAATATCTACAAGTCATTAATTCATGTCACTCTTGCCTGTTGAAGACTACAGTTAAGTAGTCGAAAGCTCATATATTTAATAAATTTTAGTCAGAGAACGTGTCTCAAAATTAATTATGTCTCAACCTGGCTGCGCAATCTCCATATTTCCTTATTTTTGCTATTCAAATACATCTTCACAAAATCTTCTGCAAAGAAATTCACAATCACAAACCTTCCATTATCAAAAACATCCAACAAATTCTTTACAACAATCTGATAAATCACCCCTTAATCCATTTATTTTTTTATTTCTTCACTCTAGAATAAAGCAACTGCAAGTGTCAAACTTATGTCTGTGAATAACCAACTAAGTAATCTCATCATAGCGGAAGATGGATTAACAATTTCATGTTTTAATAACAACAGAACAAATTTGAAACCTATATGCAGTAAAAGATATCTTGCATTTTCGGAATGTCAATTCTTGCCAGGCAATCTTGAAAAAATAACTTGTTTAAATTGTGGACAAATTTCACATGGAACCTTTTTCAATCCATTCTTATTTTGTATCTTTAAAGAAAGATAGACAAAATTAAAATAACCAAACATGTCACTCTTAGTCACTCTCGTTCACTCTCACTCTCTGCTTCTCTCTCGAAATCCCCATGAATCCCATAGGTTAAGTTCCCGACTCTCCCGAGTTAAATCTGATTGGTTGAAACCTGTTAATCAGTTTGAAAATATCACTCCCTTAAAAAAATCACAATCTGTCACTTTGATTGGTTGACGTGTGTCACATGGGGTCAAATCCCCCAATGTGATTGGTAAGTAAAATGAATATTTCCCTCAGGAAGTATACTACTCCCTATACCATTTCCCCTAGGAGTATTCAACTTGATGCAAAAACCTGAGTAGTTTTTGTGCAAGTTCACCACTAACATGGCCTTTTTTGTAAGCATTGATTAATTTAGCTGGTGTATCCTGTATTTCACTTAATCTGGCTTTTATTAATGCATTTGGGTGGTATTTTTAACATAGTCCACTACCTTGTAATGTAAATCAGTTTCATTCATTAGCACAATTTGATTTTTAACTAGCTTTGGTAAGTGATATTGACCTGTTTTGCTGGTTGATGGTAATACATTTGGAGTTTTTTTAGCTGACACTAACTTGAAACAAAATATTAGAGAGTAAACACCAGGTTAATTAATAAAAACCATTTGAGGGTGTATTTTTGTAAGGGGTGTGAATCATAACCCTTGCATTCCACAAATTCTTGTTTTGAATTTGACATTGATGTGGTTCATTAATGCATCCTTAGTGTTCTCACAACCAACTGCTTTTGCAATAGATCTACCTCTAAACCAAATATCATCACCGTTTTTTATTATACTAACTGGTTGATTTCCAAAAGTGATTTTACTTTGTATATTTTAAAAATTCAGTCATTTGATTAATAAATAATGAATCTATATCTGTGTTTTAACATGTCTGAATTTTGCAACTGTGAACATCTCTTTATAAAAATATGGACAATACCAAGTTCCATTCCTATGTGATTTTTCCAATATCATTTATCTTCAGCAAGATGTTTCACAGGTTAACCTCTATTTTTTTTTTTTCATCTGTCATTTTTATTGCATCAATTTTTGTATTAAGGACAGTTACAGCTGGTATCCCATTTTAATTCCTTGTAAACAATACTGAACAGATTATCACCAAACTTGTCTCTAGTCTGATTGTTTCACATCATTTATGCTTTTTAATAGCTTTATATCTCATCTTAAACACAATCGGATGACATAGTAGTTAAATCTGCTTATATTATGACCCTTTACAAAATCTGATGATATCGTTTTAATATATTCACTTTTAACAATTCATTTGCTTCTTAGATGAACACTTTTCTGTTTCTCATATTCTCTGAGAATATGAGAAACATATTCTCTGAGACAACCATATGTAGCCTCTCCACATTTTTGGGCATGTATGAGGATAATTTTTCATTCATAGTCTTAATATTTTACATTTTGGTTTATGATTTCATGAACATTTTTACAATCCATCGCCTTCTCGAATACTCTATTATCATAATATTGAAAAATTAATTCGTCCATCTACATATTTAATTTAGAATACAATTTTTGTTGAAATAATTTTATAAACTATATATCCACCAGCAGTACCTACAGCTCCAATAATAACCATTTGACACTGGGTTTATTATAGTCTGATAATGTCGGTTCCCTTGTGAATTTCATACCATTGCATTGTATTGTTTGGATTTATCTAAGTTTATCAAAAGCATGGTTTGTTTGATTGATATCTGCATTGGTATCACTTAATTGCATTCTTAATTGTTGGATCCTATCTTTTTTTAGCAACTTAATTCTCATACCAAATCCTTGAGAGATTTATTATGTCTCTTTAATTTGGCTTCATACCCTGTATGATTCAACTTTGAAAAAAGAAGGCCACAGCATTGAATAAACCTTTTGGTACTACACTTGCTATTTTATACAGTTAAACAGATTTGAATGGATCAGTATGAATCTGCTTCTTTTCTTGACCAT
The DNA here is from genome assembly GCA_030142905.1 of Heliopora coerulea. Lineage (NCBI taxonomy): Eukaryota > Metazoa > Cnidaria > Anthozoa > Scleralcyonacea > Helioporidae > Heliopora > Heliopora coerulea. The sequence continues at coordinate 525,043 of JASJOG010000148.1, forward strand.
ATTTGACGAGTGTCAATGAAGCTCCAAAACCCAAAGCTAGTTTAACTGCTCGTTTCGTTGCTGCTATACTTACACCAACTGCAGCATCATAAGCCTTATTCAATAGTTCTTTCTTGTTTACTGTTGACATGTATATTGTAACACATTTTATTTTAATCAAATGGGTCTACTGTGTTGATTTTTGGTGTATCCTTTTTGATATTGGCAGTTTTGAGTTTGTCTGTTTTAACATCCTTTGATTGTCTCAAGAGCTTTTACTTGTCTTTTATTTTGTTGATATGTGTAGTATAAGGATAGTCTAGTGATTGCAAGACCAGCTATTGGGTATAAATATTTCACATCAAAACTACAAGATTTGTCCTTTTTTTATCTTCAATTTGCTGTCTCATTTTATGTTCTTTGGTAGCTTTACTTATTTGAGCTAGCCTCTCACCAACAGGCACTCATTTGGGATCCTTAATTTTCTCTGTCCTTTCTACAGATGTTATCTTAGGTGTTTCCACTTTACTGTCACTTAGCTATATTTTTACTTATCTCCCAAATTTCTTGAAAGCATCTTGAAAAATCTCAAGTATTTGAAATTAATTTCATTTGCTATCACTAGTTGCTGTCGCTATTCAATACAAAGGGTTAAGAAATCTTATATCTATCCTCTCCTGTATTATTCTATCAGCCTTCTCCTTTCCTAGGTATTTTTTTAGGTTGAAACATTGTCTAAACTTGCTATAGTTTCATAAAAGTTACCTGATAAACAGTCAGTCTCAGTGGCGGATCCAGCGGGGTGTCCAGGGGGTCCAGACCCCCCTCTAAAATGTCATCATGAAATTTCTAGATCACATTGGTGTTGTGAAGCTGAATTCCTAACAAAAAAGTGACAAAATGTGGAGTCAGCAGTTCTAGAAAACAAATAAATTGCATGCAATTCTAACCCCAAATATTTTTGCCTGCTGATCGCTGCGTTCCTGATATTCCCGTATCGTACAGCAATCAGCACAAGATGGCGTCGGTCGTCAGTACGACAGCATCATTTACGGCTTTTCCTTGAAAGTAAACACAACAAAATGCCATCGCAGCAAAGAAACAAGAGGCGGAGAGATTTGATAATTAAGGAGGCCACATCCAAGTGTCAAAATATTGATGGATTTTTCCGGTAAGTCGATGAATCTATATGTATAAATTCTGCTGTATTTTGTCCTTGGACATAATCCGACATACTTCTTCAACACATGTATTTCACCATAGTAACATTTTAACCTCATATACAATGATAGTTAAACATTTACAACAGCCAGATTGAAAGGATACAAGCTCCAATATGTTTATCTTGCTTCTTCTTCGTATATATTAAATAAACGAAATTCTCCAGTGTTTGAAACACAAATTCAGGGTTGACTCTCCTCCCAGAAATTCGCTTTTAATACCTTTCCCATTTCGTTGAAGCATTTGCATTTAAGCTTAAATTTCATTTATATGTCGGATGTAAATTTTTTACAGTTGACATAGGTATAGGTGGGCCAATTATTTGGTGCTTTACTTGGCTTGAAACAGAATTAAATTTTCTTTTCAGTAATGCTCCATCGTCCGATGATCCAAAGCCCCAGGACACCCCCCTGGATCCGCCACTGTTGGATATTCCAGATAATAACACTGCTGAGATAAGCAGTACTGAAAGCACTATCCCCATTTACACACCAGTCAGCGGTTCTAAAGATCATGCTGCATATGGTAAGTCAAGTGTATTAATTTAATCTTTAAAAGATCAATTATGCTAAAAGAATTTTTGAGCATTGTTTCATGAGTTTAGAGTTGACTTGGCTGGCTGCCTATGCTAATGCACGTAGATTGTTTTAAGATTGCTAATATTTATACACCCAGCAGCTGTAGAAATGAATTGATTGCAAAATTTGTTTGGATTTTTTGCACAATGAAATCTGTCTCTATTTAGGTTAACATTGGTCCTTGTGTTTTTCTTTTCTGTTATCGATTGTTGGTTTTTGTATGCAGTGAGTGCTTTTATACATTATTTTTATTTGATTTTTATATTTTCAGCTTCAAGAAACTGTAAGCCTTCCACAACTCAGGGCAGTGATAGCACTGTTGATGTAGTGCATTATGATGTTGGCCACATCATAAATAAAACCTGATCACAGTAAACTTTCTGAACAGGATATTTAAAACTATCTAGATAAACATTTTGTTCCAACTGAAAACTTCAAGTTCCATGAACAGAAAGTATTCAAGGCTACTGAAAGTCGTCATGTGACATTGACTTTTCAAACTAGTTGGTTGTGACAGTATCTATGGCTTGTATATAGTCCCACACTTCAGGGTGGTTTATGTAAACAATGCATTCTTTTTGGTGACAGTAAAGTGAACACTGGACAGCTCGTTTCCTGTGCATTTCAGAATTACTGCAAGGCAAAAGGTAGTGACAAAGGTATATTGGACCGTCATAACAATCAGAAGTTTCATAAAGATTCCATGGCAAAAGCAGCTGATTTTCGCACTTCTTGTAAGAACCCAAAGACAACCATCGAGTACAATTTATCTGAACAACTGAAACATCAATTCGAGAACAACAGGCATGTACTTCATTCAATCATTAGGACCATAATTCTGTGTGATAAACAAAATCTGCCTCTTCGTGGCCACAGAGATGATAATAGTGAAAAGAGTCTGCCTGCCTCCAGGAATCCTGGAAACTTTAAGGCTATATTGGAGTTGTTTGCTGAAAATGACGAAATCCTGAAAAATCATCTAGAGTACGGCAAAAAAAATGCAAAATACACATCAAAAACTATACAAAATAGTATTATTGAAGTAATTGGACAATATATCAGGAAGACGATCGTTGAGGAGATAACCACTGAAGATGCCGTATTCTCTATAATTGCTGATGAAGTCACAGACAGACATGCCAATCAGGAAGTTTTATCTTTAAGTCTTCGGTTTCTGATCAAAAATGAGATTAAAGAATTTTTGGATTTCATCAATCTGGATCGTACAACTGAAAAAGCTATTGCTGATGCAATATTGAATTATTTGCATTAAAATGGTCTTGATATTCAGAAATGCAGAGGTCAAGCATATGATGGGGCCTCAGCAATGTCATCATCTGTTGCTGGTGTGCATGGTCAGATAAAGTCAGTTACCCTTTTAGCTTTGTACCAGCATTGTAGGAATCATGTGCTTAATCTCGCCATAGCAGGTTCATGTAAATTAACTCCAATACGGAACATGGTTGATTCCTTGAATGAGGTCTATCTGTTTTTTGACCTATCACTGAAGAGACAGAGATTTCTTGAAAGGTTCATTGAAAAATCCAGCAAAACAAAGATACTTGGTCTTTGTAGGACCAGGTGGGTGGAACGGCACAAATGTTATGTGTTCGCTGAACTCTACGTAGAAATTTGTTCATGTTTGTGCGCTATATTGTTTCCCCAAGAATATCCTGATGTTTATGGTGAGGAAAAGTGGGATTGGGACCAGGATAGCCGCATGAAAGCTAATGGTCTTCTCCATACGACGAGATCTTTCAATTTTATCATCGCTTTCTTTGTTACAAAACACACTTTAGATAACGTGCAAAAGGTTGCTGCATTGTTGCAGAAGAGTGACTTAGATGTCTTTGCTGCACACAAATACATCGATGAGAAGATCAACACTACAGAACATTCGAACAAATGTTGACGAGAAGTTCAAACACATATATGGTGAAGCAGTGAAAATCTGTGACGAAGTTGGTGGGCATGTTGAACAGCCCAGACTAGTCGGCAGACAAAGACATCGTGCCAATACTCCTGCTGAATCAATATACGAGTACGTCAAATTAAATGTGATGATCCCATTCCTGGATCATTTGTTGTCGCAGCTAAATTCTAGGTTTTCTGCTGATAGTAGAACATGTGCTGATATATTTGTTCTTGTTCCAGAACTAATTGTCAAAACATCTGAAGAGGATTTAATAACTGCCTGCGAAAAGCTAAAATTCTGGAGTGCGGACCTTCTATATCCCTCTTCTCTTCTAGTTGAATTGCTTGATTGGCAGCAGAAATGGAAGGACACACCTCAGGAGAACCGACCAGCTGATTTAGTTAGTTGTCTTCAGCATGCTGACAATGATCAGTTTCCTTACATACATTCATTGCTGGCTATCAGATGCACCATGCCTGTGAGTAGTGCTGGTGCAGAAAGGTCGTTCTCCTGCCTTTGGCGAACAAAAAGCTATCTTCGTAGCCGCATGTCCGAAGATTGCTTGGCCGGGTTGTGTTTAATGAATATCCACAGAGATATGGTCATCCCCCCTGATGTTATTCTTCAGGAATTTCTAAAGTTTAGGAAAAGACATATGTTCACGGGGTATATCTTGTATGATGACTAAGATTATCTTTTTCTGACTTGACTATGTTGTATTTGCTGAATTTAAGATTAACAGTTAACAACGCAATTCATTTTAAGTGTGTTGATTTTGTTTCATTACTTTAACCTGCTAGTATTACAGTACACAATATTATAATTTGCTGGAAATCAACCTGATGTAATAACCTAGCCATTCTGAATACAGCCTATGATTTCATCAATTATCTATTTTCATAAAATTTAACAAGTCCAATGGCTTCTTGTCATTAGGATTAACCTGATATATTGCTACTTATCAACATTTTTGTAACTTACTGAAAATACATCCTTACATAGTCTGCCCACATTATTGTGCCCTCACGAATTGCCTGGACCCCCCCTTCCAAAATCCTAGATCCGCCCCTGAGTCTGATCAATAACCTCCCATAATTCAATATCTTTGCCTTTTTTCAGTCACAACCCTCCTTCAGCCAATGGATCTGAATTAACAGCCAGTTTTTAGCAGTCAAATATAATTTTTGAGTAATCTCACAACAATGTATCAACTATTCATGAGGTGGTTTGTAAATTGGATTGTTGCTCCATTTTGTATCGTCAAAATATTTGTCTTGATCTTTTAGTGTCTACAACAAATTATTAAATCTCTAGTGCCTTTTAAGAACTGTCTGACATTTTGTTTCCTTCTTTGCTTATTGTGATCATAGATAAAGCAAGTGAATGCAATTGCTAATACTCACAAATTAAATGCTAACCAAGCGATACCTTGTGCTAATAACAGACCTAGCTTTTTTGCTAAATGAGCAACTCCTTTACCAAACTTTGATGTAGCCTGTCCACCTTGAACTCCTATTATAATTGTTGTTCAAATTCCAGCAATTGAGATGGAAACTGCAGAGATACCTAATACTGATATGTCCTGTATTTGTTCAATAGTCCAGTCTCTTGCTTATTCTAAACCTAATAATCTTTCATTTAATTCAATCCTTTATCATCATTTCTTACATTTAGCTTTGAAATTCGTTCCCTTGTATCATTTGTGGTATCTTGAAAACAGTCTGGTTGAATCTTAAGATCAAAAAGGATCAAGAACAGCTGTAACTCTCTGTTTTCATTATTAGATAAACCTTTTATTTTATCATATTTCAATTGCATATCAACTAATGGAAAATCTTCAGGTAAATTGGAATATTATCAATGAATTCCTTAAACTGTTCTATAGTGCTTTTGCTTTTTATATCCTTACTGTATAGGAGTCTACCATCTTCACCAACAACATTAAAAACTATTGAACTGTTATCATTATCATATGTTCTATTTCTTGAGATTTGTGAAATACTAACTTAAATTGTTCATCACTGACATCTCCATAACTGTTTTTAACTACTACAAAATCAGTGGATGGTAGTTTAATATTTGATCCTTTTATAGTGACTGCCTTACCATCATCATTATTTCTATCCAATTTTTCTTGTATAATATCAGTATTAAATTTAATGTTCACTTTGTCTGGCATGCCTTTTTCTAGGTATTAATTTTCTAATAAGTCATACTGATCATTTAGACTTTTATACTTATCATACTTACCAACATTCTCCATTTCAATTTCATCAAAGCCATCTTCAGGTTTCCATGAATTGTTTAATATCATATTCAAGCCACCTTACTAGAACCATTTTCTTTCCCCTAACATCCTCTAAACACCAGATAGCTCTGTTTCATAGAACTTCCCTATTACTGGTTCACCTTCAAGATTTTCCACCACTTTAAACAACTCTTCCATGAAATTAGCTTCATATCCCTTTGTATTTTGATATCCTAACTGTATCATCAACTTTAAGCTTTGGTAACTCATACTCGAAGAAATGTTGACCAAATAACATCTTCCATACCTGACCCTGATTTGATTTATTAACATTTTTTTGTTTTGTTATAGTTATACACCAAATCATCCAGTATAATAAGTATAATATATGACCCAACCATCAACAACATTAATTATCGGGCCTTCTAGTTGCAGTAAAATGTACACTCTACTTTATGCAATCATTGAAAAGGAATGTCATAAAGAACTTGACTATATATTGGTACTATGTCCTACAATTTGGATTAATAAAATATACAACAACTGATGTACATATAATGGGCATATACTCAGGATCAATAACTGCTATAATTATTGATGATATGAGTGAGTTGACAGAACAACACAAAAGCCGTAGCATGCTTTCATATGTTGAAAACAGTCTGAAAACACAGAGACTCATTCTTTGGATATATGGATGAAAGCTATTAGACAAATTAAACAAAAATTGTCAAACCATCTTACAATGTTCACTTAATAAAATATGTGTTAACATATAGATTAATGCCAAAGCACAAAGTTAAAAGTATAGACGATAAACGTGACAACAATTTGGTAAACGAGGAGATGAAAAAATTAGCACTGTAACAAAAGACAAAGGTAATAACACCAATAAAAAAAAAGACCTGAATTAGATCCATCAGTGAAATATATCAAGGTAGCATCAGGCAAAATAGTCAACAAAATATATCGTGAGTATGAAGAAAAATGAATGCAAAAAGTGAATGAATTCCTTACTGATTTAGTCATAAGTAAGTTTTCATGTTTGTTGGGTGGGCTTCATGCTATTCAAGATCTCAAACAAATGGAAAATTAACTTTTGAGAGGGATGCTCAAAGATTAGTGTTATCACAGTGTCATTCTCAGGCTTACTTAGTGGAGGTTTAACTGTTGGAAAACATGTATCTAACCATAGGTACAACAAAGTATCAGACAAAGCAACCAAAGTACCACAACCCAAACCAACAGAAGAACACTAAAATATTAATGTATAGGATCCTATTTTGTGAAAACCACTAAGTAGAATCACTGCTTAAATGCTTTAAGAAGTTATGATGTCACTGCACAGTTGTGTTGGTCATTATATGGAGAAAAACGTTAATTTATAGTATCTTATTTTGTGAAAGTCACTTAATAGAATCAAGTGTTGACCCTCCTTACAAGAAGCACATAAAGGGTGGACAATATACTGACTTCCAAAGTTTGTCACAAGCAATGGGCCTTTGTGTAAAGTCCATTCTGTGGAGCTTTTGTATGCTTGTACTCCCCTAATGATCTCAATCACTATGTTACTTGACTCCTTAGCTGGACCTATCTGATAAACTCCTCACAGCCCATAATTCTGAAGATAACAGACTCAGCAATTGAAGCCATGCAGTTGGCAAATTAGTTGGGTTCTCATGGCTAATTTAAATTATTGGTTTTCCATAAAATTAATATGGTGGAAAATGGTCTTGTACTCCCAATTACTTAATTTGAACATGTTTTTTCATAGTACAGTTTTTATAAATTTATCCATCTGGCATAAAGTGCACAGGGATTCCCTGATTATGTCAACAAATGGGAAAACTACCTCATAACCCCAAGTACTATACTACTCATCATTTTTTATTCAAAAAGAGATCCATTGAAAATAAAGTGGCAATTTTCAACTGCAAAATGTAAAAGCTTGGTAAACTGGTTGCAAGAGACACACTGAAAGTGAGTTGTATTGTGAGAGTAGGCGAGCACTGATGATATCAATGATTTCATCAAGGAGGATGTTGGTGAAAAGAGAGTTAATATTGAAACTGGCCATAACAAGAAGTTTATATTAATTAACTCATTAAGGAAGGAAAATGTGTTGCTTACCATGTAAACAGTAAAAGATATTGGTCATTGGACAGGAACTAAAAACTTACAAAAGAAGTATCAATAGAAGAGGGACATTGGGTTTGTGTATTTTAGGCAATCCATAAAGTATTCCTGCTAGATGTTTTCAGAGATTACACCTCCTTTCTTCAGTGATCTGTTAGTGATTGGTAAATATGAGGAGCAAAAATCTTTGACAGCTTATTTGGTATTTTATCCAGTCCAGAAACTTTTCCGACTTTGATCGATTTCTGTGGTAAGATTTCAATAATAGGTAAAACAGGCATCTGACATTGTTAGGTAGTCTTTTTGGACGTTTTGAAGCTAATTTTGGTCTCCTTGAATTAAAGCATTTATTGAAGTGTGAAGCAATGTTTTTAGCATTGGTAATTGAGTAAATTAAATCAGGATCTTCCAAATTATTAATTTGAGAAACCCTAGATGTAGTTCCTATTACATCATAAAGCATTTTCCAGATGGCTTTCAAATTACCCTTATTAGAAATATGTGCACGCAACAAACCCTTGCCCACCCTTCCATTATATCTCACAAGAATCCAAGTAAGACTGATCATTTTTAAAAATTGTCAGAGACAAATCATCCTTACTGTAACTAGAAGAGTAAATGCAATGAAAAAAAAAAAATCCACACAGAATTTGGCCGCAAATTAATAACAATCCAAATTGGAAGTTATTTTATATTTAGACTGCTTATAGTCATATTTACATTTAAAATTTAAATTCTGCTTTATTAAAACAAAAAGTTTGGTGAGAATAACATTCAATGGCTTAACAAATGGTAAGATATCCATCCATACAATTAAATTATTAAACAATGAATGATAGGATCAATACCTTGCATTAGTAGCAGGCTTATGGTAATTCGTGTCACTTCCCAACTAGACTTCTCACTCATTTTGCCTTAAATAAAGATTTCTATTAAATGACTAGACTTGGAAGAAGGTCGACAATTAGTTATGCAGCCAGAGGTTGTGATTGATTTTGCTAGCTTGAACGACACGCAAACACTAGCCTTTAGTATTGTAAAATCTCATGCACAAAGATTAGCAACATCTGAGTCACTGAGAATGATTATTTGTGGAAGTGCTGGAACAGGTAAGACATACCTAATCAATGCCCTAAAGCAGATTATAAGAGGGAAGTGCATAGTTACAGCAACTATTGGGATAGCAGCATTTAACATCCATGAGCAAACATTGCATTCTGCTGCCCTACTTCCAATTCATGAGAAGAAAGAACTTCAGGGTGAGTCATTACAGCATCTCCAGTTGAAACTGGAAGGTAAGGAATATCTTATTGTCGACGAAATGTCTATGATTGGCCACAAAATGCTGTCATACTTAGACAACAGATTACATGCAGGAACTGGATTTCAAGATGCACCATTTGGAGGCATGTCAATTACTCTTTTTGGGGACTTTGGGCAGTTGCCTTTGGTGGGTGATCGACCATTGTATGTTAGTGGGAGTGGGTCTATTGTGAGTGATTATGCCACAGTTTATATTCTTTGTTTGATACCGTTGTTATCCTAGATGAGGTTGAGGCAGGCTGGGGATAATCCTGATGCATTATCATTCAGACAATTGTTGATGAGGATGAGAGATGGGAGAGTGACAGGACAAGATTGGAATCTTCTTCAATGTTCATATGGTCGAGTTTCCTGATGCAATTTGTTTGTTCTACAACAAGAAAAGTGTAGCTGATTATAATTATAAGAAGTTAAGAGCAAATGGACAACCAGTAGCAGACATTTTGGTCATGGAGCATCAGCAGCAACATCAGATGAAGCTGGAGGCTAAGAGCCTGTCCTGTTCTTGTCTAAGAAAGCAGGTGTCATGCTAACAAGTAATCTCTGGGCTGAAGCTGGCCTTTGTAATGGCTCATTTGGAGTGGAAGAAGAGTTTTGGTATACTAAAAATATTGGACCACCAAATTTACCTATTGCTGTGTTGGTTCATTTCCCTGGTTATACTGGTCCTGGTTTTTGTCACAATTGTGAGAAGTGTCTGCCCATTCCCCCAAAGGTATTTGAGTGGATGGCTGATGGTAAGTATATGACTAGGTAGCAGATTCCATTGAGATTGAGGTATGCAATGACAATTTGTAAATCACAGGGGCAAACACTAAAAAAGGTTGTTGTGGACCTGGGAAGAGGAGAGAAAGTTGCTGGCTGTACATTTGTGGCCACTTCAAGGGTATGGTCAATTGATTGGCAGAAACAAATATGATAAAGAGACTTGAAGAAGAACAGAAGTTAGAATCACTGGCAAAATTGACAAAGCAAAGATATAGTGTACGCATGTGTGGTTCAGTATGTACATTAGAAGAAATTTTAGTTACTGTGTGCATCGATTGTGACTTTAGACAAGTAGACTTAGTCGCTATACACTACATGGTGGTTAAAATATGTGATTTTGTTGTAGATGATTGTCTGTTACTGGGCACATTACACTTTACTGTAGTATGTGCTTTCAAGGTAGACAATGTAAAATATCCTCTGGTTCTCCTTGATTAGCTTTATTTGGAGGAGACAAGCTGAGGAGTGTATGTTACTGGGCACACGACTATTCTTAGTAGGCATGTTAATGATGTAACTGTCAGAATCAAGAAACATAAATTGAAGCTTAGAAAAAGTTTCAAAGTTTATTAAATCTGGGAAAATTTTGTAGAATAAAGTAGAAATGTACAATTGCAATTGCAATACAAATTTGATCTTTAAAGACAATGAAAATAGTATTTTTATGATCATGCATATGCCTATGAATAAATCATGTGCTTTCAAGGGAGACAATGTTTAAAAATGTCTTTTTCTGGGCACGATTTATGTGCTTTTGAGGGAGATATCTGTTTTCATTAATTCCCAGTGATTATTTAGCAGTTGAAGAAGTAAAGGTCTGTTACTGGGCACAATGTTCAGTTGTGCTTTTGAGGTTGACCATTGTTTAGTCTATGGCAGAAATCACATATTTGTTTCAATAAATGTTTTTTGTGTTGCACAGAATCTGTGAACAAAATTAGACAGTATCCATAAAATAGAATAAAAAATCTGGATGACTGACACTACATCTTAAGTTTCCGGGCATATTGTTGAGTATTTGAATTGTTGAAAAAAAAATCATCACAATGATTTTCTAACATTAGAGGTAAGAATATAACATTTACTATATATCATTAAGATATTGATGATGTCAACAACTAAGCTCTACTCCTTTGATATTGTGTTATTTTAGTAGGTGTATCAATCATTGAAGGTAATGATTAATAATATTATTTATAATTGTATATTATTACAACAAAAATAACTCTACTTATTTTTCTCTTTTTTACCTAGAAATTCTAGACTTTGTATTTATTGAAGACTATCGAAGTGAAATATTACTGGACACTTGTGTATTACAATATGGGGATTTAAAACTGACTTCCTATACAGATGGTTGAAATATCTGCTGGTGAACATAATTATTACAAAATTTACTTATTAGGTTAACTATAAAAAATGGTAAGGAATTAATATTGACATTCTAATATTGTTAAAAGTATCTTTGTCACCAGATGTTTGTTATTGAACCTACACTGTACTACAAAAAGTGATGAACCTTGCACTTGTAATATCACAGTAGTCAGTGTGAGAAATATTTCTGTTATAGTGAGATTAAACGTCATAATCTTATTTAAGTGCATGAATGGGTGAATAATAACCTTTTCTGGGTTCGACTTAATTCTTCAACATTTAATATTATGTTTTCTCTCCACTTTGATCTCTGTTTACATTGGTTACCATAGCAATTTTTTCCACTCTCAAGATGTGAATTTTGGCACAAATTTTACAAATGCTGTAAAGCTCTCCCCGAGGACAAAGACTCTTTGTAAGTTATCACTTCTTTTATACGTAATTTAATGAAATAGTTCCGTATTCTTTTACGTGAATTTTGTTTTATAACTTCCAAGGAAGATTTCATGCTGTACCATGCTTAACATTGTAATTTAATATTGTCATTTATGCTTCTTTCTTTATATCACCTGCATTTAGCAGACTCATTCATTGGCTTTGAAATTTTTACCTTAATTCTTTGTAAAATTCTCTCCCTAGCTTTAAACCGCAACTGAAGTTCGCAACTAATCACATGATGTTAACTTTAAACTAATGTATTATTCTTAATCTCCCTGCCCAAGCCATGAGCTTTGGTGGTGACTGACTATACTTTGTATAGAATTTAGATGTCTAATATTTGTAAAAAGTGTATACTTCTAATGTCCTTTTTGCAAAGTGCTTAGTTAACCTTGGTATCATGATCTAGTGATAATAATATTAACAGAAAATATGGAGATTGCGCAGCCAGGTTGAGACATAAATTTGAGACATTCTCTGACTAAATTTATTAAACATACACGCTTTCGACTACCTAACTGTAGTCTTCGACAGGCAAGAGTGACATAAATTAACGGCATGTAGATATTTACAGGTGCGTGTTAAATTGCAAAACTATGTGCCAGGAAGCAATTAACGAATACAATGCTTGTTGACAAGGACAGCATATTGTCGGGGAAGCGGCTTGGAGTTATTGTCTGAATTTACTATTAAAGCCATATGCCAAGATTCTAATGTTTTTCGTGTTCGGTAGTTACCACTATCAATTACTCTACTATTAGCGAAGTCGATATTATGATTATTTTCCCATGCATGGTTAGCTATGTTCAAACATAGCTAACCATTATTATATAATTGTTTAGACATTAGGAAGGATTGTTTTACAATTGAGTTGTCATCTAATTTATAGATGTGTTTAAAATAGTTTATTATATTCTTTTTGATTGAGATCAGAAGTGGATACTTCCCAAGTTCACTTCTACAAGCCACATTGCTCGCTTTTCTGTTCACACCCAAATATAGCTTGCAGAATCTTAGGTGTACTTTTTTGATTTCTGAATTATCCCATTTATTTAAGTCGTTTTTCTCATATGCTCCCCAGACTTCTGAATTATATAGTAGAATAGGGGAAATAATTGTGTCAAAGATTTTGATAGCTGTTTTTGGTGACAGCTTATTTACGTCCAATTTTTTGCGAATTTTATACAAAGCATATAGAGCTTTTTCACTGAGTTGCTTTTGTGCAAGTTTAAATTTGCCATATGGTACAAGTTTGAGGCCAAGATAGTTATATTCTTTGACTAAATCAATCTTTTCATTTCCTATGTGGAAAGGAAGGTTTGGTAATTTTGAATTGTGTTTTTGGAAAATCATAATTTTTGTTTTCTTGATATTGATTTCCATTAGCCACTTATTACACCATTCGTGCAGCTGGTTTAGACAATTTTGTAAACCTGATTTTGAGCGTGAAAGAATAACGAGGTCATCTGCATATAGGAGGCTGTTGATTGTAGTTCCATTTGGTAATACAAATGGATCTGATTGTGTTTGTTCAAATAGTTTTGGAAGTTCATTTATACAAATATTAAATAATAAAGGGCTTAAAATACATCCATGACGGACTCCCTTTTTGTATGAGAAAAAAGGCGTTATGCCTTCCGGTAGTTTTATTGCACATTTTATGTTTGAATATAGATCTTGGATTAAATCGTAGAAATGCCCTCCAATGTTATTTTTAATTAGTTGGTAAAATAAGCCTTGATGCCAGACGGAATCAAATGCTTTTCTGAAATCGACAAAACATGCATAGATTTTTTCATTCTCACTCTCTTCAACATATTTATCATATAGAGTTTTCAATGTAAGAATATGATCTGCCGTTCTATTTCCAGGCATAAATCCAATTTGAGTTGGGTGGGTTAGTTTCTTTTCATTTACAAAGTTCATTAATCTGTTGTTCAAGATTGAGCAAAATAATTTGCCCATGCAGCTTGATACACAAATACCTTGATAGTTGTTGGGGTTGAGGGAGTTTCCTGACTTGTGGATAGGTGTTATTAAGCCCTTGGTCCACACTTCAGGAAATCTCCCCAATAGTAAAATGTTGTTAAAAAGTTTTAGGAAACCTTGAGAAAGAATGTCTATACTAGATTTAATCATTTCATTTGTAATTTTGTCATTATAAGCAGCTTTTTTAGATTTTAGTTTGTTTGCTGCTTTCACTAGTTCATCTTCTGTGATGATCCCATCTAGTTCTGTATGCTTGTCTTTATTTTTTTCATAATTTTTTAGGTGTTCTAGAATTTCATTTTGTCCCTTGTTTAACTTATGTTTTGAATGTAGTGTTTCAAAATGACTCAGCCATTCACTTGGCTGTGGCATTTGTTTAGTTCTATCAAAATCTAGGTCGTCACTGCTATTTCTGAGTGTTTTCCAGAATAGAGGTGGATCACTGCTGGCAGTTTCAAGTTCTTGCATTCTCTTGAGATGAAAATTGTTCTTCATTTCTAAAGTACTTTTATAGTCTTTTAGAGCTGTGTGGTATCTATTTCTGATTTCAATATTTTTTGGGTCTCTGTGTTTCTGATTAGCAAGTTTTCTTAGGTGATGTCTTTTAAATCTACAATCTTTATCAAACCATTTTTTATTTGCAACATTAGTGATCCTTCTATATTTCTTCTTTTTAATTTTCAGATGCATGGTGTATAATATTTTGAAATTCATTAACACATTTGTTAATGCATTCTCTATTAGAGGAGAAATCATTATCAAGAAATGTGTTCAATTTTCTTTGTAATTTGACTGATTTTAATTCTTTCTTAAAGTTTTCACTTGATTTATTGGTCCAAATATATTGACATGGTAATTTTGATAATGGGGGTTGTGAGGGTATATTATTATCTGTTTTATTGGTTTGATGTAAATTAATCCAGGTTATAACTTGGCTATGGTCAGATAGGTAGTTAGGTTATTTAATAACTAAATGTTTAACTTTTTGCAGCAGATTTTGGTTGCAAATTATATAATGAACTACACTAATTCCATTTTTCCCATGAAAGGTTGGTCTCCCCAAGGAGTCACCACAAACTCTACCATTTAGAATTCTCATGTCAGTGTTTTTGCAAATATCAATTAATTGTTTCCCATGTTTGTTGATGGTAGTGTCAAAGTTTTGTCTTTCAGAAGGTTGAAAGCAGCTTTCACTGGTATCATGGATGTGATCATTCCCTTCACTTGAAATAAAGTCCTCAAGTTTACTTGTCCTAGCATTTAAATCACCAAGAAGTAATACATTTGCTCTTGATGAAATGCTTACGAGATCATTTTCTAGTTCTTCAAATATTTCAATGTTAAAATAATTTGATTTTTCAGGTGGTATGTATGTACCACAGTATACAAGTCAAGTTCTAAGTTTAATATTTCTTTTGAGATTTTGCACCATAAAAAGTTTTTTGTGTTTTTGGTTATAGTTACATGTTTTTTAAAATTGCTTTTGAATAACAGATTAATGCCACCTGATTGTCGACCTGCCTGGTTAGTTAATGGTTTGGCTGTTGGGGAAGCAATAGTCTCAAATCCAGGAATGTTTATACTTGTGTTTGTCCATGTTTCAGTTAGAAACATGAAATCAATTTTTGAAATACTTTCAAGAAAGTCCTTGTTTTTAGTTTTATCTCCTAGGACATTATTATGTATGCCATTTATTTTCCATGTGGTAAATGATAATTCTGAGACCATTTCAGTTATTTCTAATAATGTGATAGAGGATGCCATATAACTTTTTTCAAATTTATGGGTAATTGATAAGATAGATTTAGTATATGATGAATATTAATGCCCAGCTCAAAATTCGAATGTGAATAGCCATAACAGGATAAAACACGATAAATAACAAAACATGTTAGTTTAGACAAGCTTTACTGACGTTTCGTTGCTAACGCACAACATTTTCAAAGTAACATAGATGATGGATAAGGTAAGGTTATAAATACGATATTTACAAGGTGTGAAAATTAATTAGCCAATGAGAGGAGAAAAGGTGTGAGAAAAGTAGAAGAGGAAGAGCGGAAGGAGAGAAAACTAATTAAAATAAGGCAAGCGGAACAGACCTGATGTTTTCATTAAGGACAGGCTTAAATTTATCAATGAGTAAACTCTCCCGAATGAGTAACTCAAGGGGCGAGTTACCGGACGAAATAATAGAAAAGTCATCGGCGGAGATGGTGTGAGAAAGGATGCTAGACAGGCTAGTGTAAGATCTTTTCTTCCCCATTAAAGGCGAGATTCCTAGGTGTTCAGAGATGCGTGTGTGTAGAAGGCGTCGAGTTTGCCCTATATACGATGCTCCGCAGCATCGACACATGTATTGATAAACAACATGCGATCTCATTAATTTCGGAATAATATCTTTGAACCGGAAGAAACTAGACAGACGTTTGTTAGACTTAAAGATAACCCGTAGCTCAACTTGAGGAAAACAGGAGAGAAGTTTTGTTAACTGTGAACGGATTTGGAGGCAATGTTTCCCCGTAAATGGCATAGAAAAATAAATGATACGTTTAGAGACATCGTAATTTTTAGTGGAAATTGAAAAAACTTTATCGAGAAATTTACCAAGGCAAAGGTCAAAGAAGGGAGTAGGATACCCATTGTTAGTGAGACAATTTTTGAGCTTGATGACTTCCGAATGAAAGATGTGGTAGGAGGAGCATATCTTAAAATATCTGTCAAGAAGGGTGTAGACAAGTCCACGTTTAAATGAAAGTGGGATAAAACTGTCAAAATTAGTAAAAAGTCCCGAAAAAGTAGGTTTACGATAAACGGAAGTGGAAAAACCGTTGTTACGTTCAATTAAAACGTCAAGAAATGGAAGAGTATGATTTGCCTCAGTCTCACTCGAAAATTTAATACTGTTGTGCTGTGAATTTAAATAATCTAAAAAGGGCTTAACGTGATCGGGACAGCGAAATATAACAAAGCAATCATCAACATAACGTCGATAAATTAACGGTTTAAAGTTTCTAGGGCAGTTATCCAACCAGACCTTTTCATGATAACATAAAAAAGTGTTGGCAAATGAAGGACCTAAGGGGGACCCCATAGCCACACCATCAACCTGTTCGTAGAGACGGCCATTAAAAAGAAAGTGACAATTTTTAACAGCAAAATAAAGAAGTTTCCGAAATTGTGCGTGTGAGAAGCCCGAACATTGTGTAGAAGAAGAGAAGAGCCTATTAATTATAATATCAATTGTTTCATCAATGGGGATATTGGTGAAAAGGGATGAGATGTCAAAGCTTGCCATAAAGACCTTGTTGGTGTCAAGATCAAGATTGCGAAGCTCTTCAACAAAAGAAAAAGTGTCAGTGATTGTATACTGACCTACAGAGATCTCATGCAAGTAAGAGACAAGATATTTGGCAAGATTATAGGAATGGGTGCCCAAGGCAGAAAGAATAGGTCTTAGAGGGAGGTTAACTTTATGTACCTTAGGCAGTCCATATAATATACCGGGTCTGGAGCCTGTTGGACAGAGTTTTTCATACAGTTCATCGGTGATAGCGTTCTCTCTTTTTAATTCTTTGAGGAAATTTCGGAGCTTGTTCTCTTGGTTTAGGGTAGCTTTGACCGGATCGGATGTCAACAACTTGAACTTTGTTTCGTCATTTAGGACTGCATCCATTTTGCTAGTGTAGTCAGAACGGTTAAGAATAACAACTCCGTTTCCCTTGTCAGGTTTAATTAAAACGATGTTTTTATCTTCTTTAAGTCCTTTCAAAGTTTTATAATCGTCCGATGTTAGTAAGAAGTTAGGTGGAGTGAAGTTTTTATAGCCGGACAAGGCGATGTCTTTTAGTTTAGTTTTGACGAAATCTTCGGTAGCGTTAGAGGCAGGGGAGATAGTTTCACGATTTAATTGTCTTTGTAACAATTCAAAAGGGACAAGAAAACCACAGTAGTCCAGTTTTGAGCAAGGGATTGAAAAGTTAAGTCCTCTCACCAGTAGGTCTTTCTCTTCTTGCGTCAGAGTTCGATCGGAATAATTGAAGATAATGTCGTCAGGATTGAGATCAGTTGTTGGAGAGTCTGAGCACAAACGAAGTAGTTTCTTCTCTTGTATCCTTTGATGTTTTTCAATTTTCTTCGAGTTCTCTTTATCAGAAACAGATTTAAGATGGATAAGGTCAA
This sequence comes from Heliopora coerulea, assembly GCA_030142905.1. NCBI lineage: Eukaryota > Metazoa > Cnidaria > Anthozoa > Scleralcyonacea > Helioporidae > Heliopora > Heliopora coerulea. The sequence continues at coordinate 543,191 of JASJOG010000148.1, forward strand.
TGTAGGAGACAAGTGCGGACAACTCAGAGTAAGAAGTCGAAGCTTGAGCCGAAAGAGTTTTAATCTTCGAACGCTTGTGTCTGATTTCTTCGTCAAGAAGTTTCCGTTGACAGCTGTGGTAAACACTGGAATTCCTTAAGTTGCGGTTGGCGAGTTTAAACCATAGAAACTTTGGAATAACGTTGCGACGCTTGCAGCTCAGTAGAAACAGGAGATCCAATTTGCATTTGCCAAGTTTCAACTCAAACCGTTGAAACCTGCGGAAGGCATGAAGCGATCCATTCCAGTAACTCGCCCCTTGAGTTACTCATTCGGGAGAGTTTACTCATTGATAAATTTAAGCCTGTCCTTAATGAAAACATCAGGTCTGTTCCGCTTGCCTTATTTTAATTAGTTTTCTCTCCTTCCGCTCTTCCTCTTCTACTTTTCTCACACCTTTTCTCCTCTCATTGGCTAATTAATTTTCACACCTTGTAAATATCGTATTTATAACCTTACCTTATCCATCATCTATGTTACTTTGAAAATGTTGCGCGTTAGCAACGAAACGTCAGTAAAGCTTGTCTAAACTAACATGTTTTGTTATTTATCGTGTTTTATCCTGTTATGGCTATTCACATTCGAATTTTGAGCTGGGCATTAATATTTATCCTACGACTACGATTCCCGCCTGGTAAATCCTTAGTATATGATGAGTATTAAATATAAAAACACATATATACATGTATGTATGCACATATATACATGCATGCACACACACATATACATAAAGGAAATAAGGGACAAACTTACAGATTACATTGTGTGATGCATCCATACAGTTGTCTCACCAGTTCAAGTAGTTGAGGTTGTACTGATTTTCTTGTTGGAAGATCCTGGGGAAAAGAGGGATGGAACAGACTATTCCTATTATTTATTTTGACCAACTAAACCTTTGGTCAAAATAAATAATAGAGGTTTCCATTTCTAATTTACTTACATTTCTTATTAATTAAATTGAAACTAATGTGCATATTCAAAAGATCTGCTTTTCCAACTTTGTTTTTTTTTTTTTCTAAAAGATACAAGAAATTACAACCATGGTAAGTTGTGCTTGATTTGTGTCAGTATAGCAGAATGTAATTAATATGGTTATACCTAACTTCCAATTTGTATACATTTTGCATTATTTAAAGTTAAAACTACATATCAGTAAGAACAACTATCCAATTGTACTTTAATTTTTTTATGTTTTAGATGATAACAACCATGGTAAGTTGTGCTGGTTTTGTACCAATACATTTCATTAGCTTCATTTATTGTTACAAACTTCAAATTTTTGACAATCTCGTGTTATCTATTTAAAACTAGGACAATGTATTAATACAATCTGATAGTGTTTCTTACTGCTGCTTCTTTTCTTTATATTGTAGGTGATGACAACCATGGCAAGTTCTAAGACATTAGGTTAGCACTAATAAAGGAGTTGGTAATCTTTATTTAAATTACATTTTGCATTAATTAAAGTTAGAAATAGCACTGCATATAAATAACATTTGTTTTATTCCTTTTCTTTCTTAAAGAAGCCAGATATGAGAATGATGGTATGTACCGGTAGTGCTTTTTACTAACAATTCTATTAGTTAAAACTAAAAAGGGTATTGCTAAGCTCTTATTTGTATATATTTTTCCCTATTCAACATCTAAACTATTAATAACTACATTCCTCTATTTCTTTATTAAAATACAGGTGGTGGACATCATGGTAAATTGTGTAAATTTTGCATTTGATACATTTGCTTTTACAGAATTTATATAATATTTATTGTAAGTATCACTAAGATTACTTTTTTATGTTTCTTTTATTTCATAAATATTCAGTCGAACAATTTTATGGTAAGTGACTGCCACGGAGACAGCAACAAAGATGTAAGTTAAATTGGAAAAAGTGTGTAAATAATGTGCAGTAGCTTACAAAGCTTATCATTCATAGGGTGTTCATAAATCAATGGGAGACATAATAATAAATTTAGTTTTTACAGCTGTTGCAAATATGATTTCTGCATGAAATTTATTTGCACATAATCATAATATATCATAATGTTCGGTTGAAACAAGATGTTTAATAATACCAATAACACAATTGTTATAATCTACTCTGTCTATGATTAAATTACATTCTGATTGGATGAGCATAGATTCATTTCTTTTGTTATTCTTTTTTGTAGTTATACAAAGATATCAAAATTGGAATCTTTCAGACCAAGACAACATCACAGATGTATATGAAAAAGAAATTTCCTTTCAGAATTTCAATTATAAACTCAATGCTAATAGCAATTTGATTATACTACCTGATTTTTGGATAGATGAATATCATGCAGATGGAAAATATAAAGGTTCTAAAGGTAATCTAGATTTGCATGTTGTGCATGTAGTGAAACTGTATGCTGAATTCACAATTTATGGTACTTACAAAACCCTGTTATATCAAACGAAAATGTGATGTGTGTACAGTGAAAATATGTGTAAAATATATTGTCTTTGTACCTAAAGGGAAAGCGAAAATCCAAGAGGTACTCAACCGTGTGCTGTGTCTGTTTTATTAGGTCATTATGTTCAGTAATTGTTTGGTCGTTTCAAGCCATCACCATCACTTGGCAAAAAAGAATGGATGGATCTTTCTGGCACAGTTTGTTTTGATCATTCTTTTCATGATGATTATGATGTTGATGTTATTGTAGATTTATGCCCAGTTCGAGCAGCACTTTAATAATTTGTGTGATTGGAATGTAATTGAGGCATTAGGAAAGCGGGGTATGTGTGAGGGGGACATTAAAAATTTAAGTCATTCTGCATGTCTGCTGTTTCAATGTATATGATGCAGAAAACCTTGTTGCTTTTCTATATCATACAAGACAATGTACATTATACTTTGAGTTTGTGTTGACTTGACTTGCTGTAGAATATATGACATTTTGGTGTGTAGGGTTATTGAAGATTAGATGAACTTCAATTTGTTATATAATTAATGGGTGTGTGTTTTTTTTGAAATAGTTCTTCCTTGTTTTTGCATCAATCGTTTCCTTTATCGTTTTCAATATTTTTTGAAGAATAAAACGGGGAAAGGAAAAGCAGTATATATAGTAAAAAGATGTGGTGGATTTTGATCAAGTTCATTTGCTAAAATTGTATTAAAATTGTATTAAAATTTGATTCCTATTCTCCAGTTGCTACCCTTTTTCAAAATGTGCATGACTGAACAAAATAGGGAATGTGGGGGGTGTGCTTTTGGGTATTATTACTCTTATTTTGATAGTCGTGAACAATGCAAAAACTATTCATATGTTGATTTTTGCCAGATTGCTTCTACTCGTGTCTCAAAGTGGGACGTGCACTCACAGGACACAATCTGATTTGAATGTTGTAAGGAAAAATCAATATGTTATTCCGAATTGATTTCCATTTATTCTAATTTGCTGTTTTACTGTGTTATTGCTGTGTGCTATGTGCTTTGCAAATTTGGAAAAATGCATTTTGCTAAAAACATCTAGCTTCGACGTCATCATCATGGAAAAGGACATGCTATTTTGGTATAAACGTGCAAGGTTTTGTAATGCATGTAAGCTTGTTTGAGAGAATTATAATGAAGTCCACAATTTACCTCCATTGTCTGATCTTGTATGTTTTTTACATCAAAACATCATGACCACGCATGATTGTGGTCAATATGCCAAGAATATGCACATGATTGGAGATCACTGGGGTGTTAACCCAGTGTAGAAAACTGAACACTAGTGTGTCATGTGAACTATGAAATATGATACTGAAATGAACATTTTTTGAAGCAGTCTTTTGTAAGAACAACAAGAAGTGATACGTTAACATAGCTCTTGAATTTTTCCTGATAAATACCAATCAAAAAAAGTGTCTTATCATGTATGTTCTATACATTTATGGTGCTGACTCCTGGGAATTCAACCTGGGTTCTCTTCGTTTCTGAAGAAGTTCTATGTTAATAACACCAAACTGAAATCTAACAAAAAGGAAATTAAGGAAAATACGTGACAGCCACCGAAGTTTTACCCAAAAAACTATTGATAGTGCCAGAGAATTGATTGCTGGAGGAGATCCCATTGACTTAAAGAAGCTTAAGTTCATTCTTACGACCCTCCACAACAAGAAGTCGGTAATACAAGCAATGGATTGTGATGTGGTCGAACTTCAAGAAGATGATTCAATTATTGACAAGGAGGTATCTAAAAGCTGTGAATTTACTAGTACTGTTTATGAATGTATTGTCGAATTAGAATCTGTTCTAGCTGTTAAAGAAGCTCTAGAAGGAAGCCAAAAATTAGTCTCAACACCTCAATCTGCTTCTTGTTCAGAAAGCACCAGAACTTTGTCAATAAGTCAGCCGCCAGTAGCTCCAACTTATGCCAGATTACCAAAGCTAGAACTCAAGAAATTCTCCTGGAATGCAATCAAATGGTATCCATTTCGGGAATCCTTCAAGTCTGCCGTTCACAAGAATGCAAACCTGTATGAAGTGCATAAATTCAACTATTTAAAATCGCTCCTTGTGGGCACGGCTCAGAATATCGTGGCTGGTTTAGCTTTGATGAGTGAGAATCATGAAAAGGCCGTAGAGCTGCTCAAAAGAAGATTTGAAAATTGACAAATTATGATATCTAGTCACATGGAAGCTCTCACCAAAATCCCTAAGATAACATTGCTTGGAGAAATGAAGAAACTTTGCGATTTATACAACATGGTGGAATTGCATGTATGTGGACTGGAAGGTATGAAAATCTCTCCAGAAATATATGGATGTTTCTTAACCTCAATAATTCTTCAGAAATTACCTGATGAATTTCGAATCGCAATCACATGTAATTTGGGATCTGACCCATGATACAATAACTTTATTTTAGCAGGGTAACCCATTCAGCACTGCTGCTGGTATCCATAGGGGCCCTGCAAGCAAATTTATCTAGATACAATTTAAAACTCTTAACCTATTAGTTCCCTAAAGTAAAATACATAAAACTATTACAATACATTCTTATATTTCTAAATGTAATGAAATATCATTAAAAACTGTGTTTTTGGATAAGGTTCTTAAAATCAAATAATGACACTGCATTTTTAATTCTGTCTGGAAAAGCATTATATAGCAGTGATCCTGAATATCTAAAAGTCTTTCTACCAAGACTAAGATTTGGTTTAGGTGGATGCAAATCATTTTTCTTCTTGTGTTGTACGAGTGAATATTATAGTTCCTTGTGAAACATTCACTTAAGTATTCTGGAACTAAATCATTTAGACACTTAAAAACTAAGATGCACTTGTGGATTTTTCGGTGAGTAGACAAATCCACCCAGTTTAAAAATATGAAATGTATTTTTTGAACTCTCTCGTTGTAGTATTATTCGTGTGACACGGTTTTGTAATCTTTGTAGATTTTCACTCCAACCACCAGGTAACTCAGAGTATACAACATCAGATAGTCAAAAATAGGTTGAACTATTGTGTTATAGACACATTTTGATGTTTCCTTTGTCAAACAGGAGCATATACGAAATAGTAAACCTAGTTGCTTGCTCACTTTATCACGGACCAGTTCAGTATGTTCTTTCCATGTTAATTGTTCATCCAGTAATATGCCCAGATAGGTGAACTCTGTCACTCATTCAATCAGGTTACCTTGAATGTTAATGCTAAAATCGGCCACATGACCGATTTTTAGTTTTGTTACAAAAAGCACAACTTTAGTTTTACTGTGGTTTAGAACAAGCCTGCTATTTTCCATCCATTGCACTACACGATCTAAATCATGTTGAAGATTAATCATTTCGTTAAAATCAGAACTGCTGTAGTATATTACCATGTCATCAGCATACATGATGATTGAACAGCTTGATGATCATTTAGGTAGATCATTAATGTGTAAAACAAAAAGTAACAGTCCAAGCACAGATGCTTGGGGAACTCCATAACTCGATACACAACTGGGTGACAGTTCATTACCATAGATTACTCTTTGTGTCCAATTGGTAAGGTAATTACCAAACCAGGCAAGAGACTGGTTTCTAATTCTGTATTGTTCTAGCTTGTAGAGTAAGCATTTGTGGTCTAGTAGATCAAAAGCCTTTTTTATATCCACAAACACTGCACCTGTAGCCTGTCGCTTGTCCATGTGCTCTAATATATGGTCAATAACACAAATAGCAGCAGTTTCTGTAGAATGCTTTTTATGAAACCCTGATTGTTGAACAGATAAAATGTTGTTTTCAGTTAGGAATTCAACAAGCTGCACTTGAATTGCACGTTCCATGATTTTTGAGATTAAAGTGTTACGTGACAGTCGTCACGCACTGAGAACATTCTCGAACATTCGAATTTCCTAGTTTCTACTTAGTCATACCGCTTATCAATACTGAGATAGTAATTTTGCTGACTCATGCTAGAGTAAGTGCTTTTTAAGTTATTTAAGTCGTGAGCATTGTCATGATTGCTTGTAAAAATAGAACATTAGATCATTTAAGAAATGACGTAAGTTGACGTCATAGTTTGCAGACAGGCTATATAAGCGCGACTCGCTCCGACCCTCGGTGTGTGTTATAGTGTGTTATGGTGTGTTATTGTGTGTTATTGTGTGTTATTGTGTGCTGTTTCATGCTGTTACGTGCTCAAGATCGTTATACAAGAAGTTAACAGTTGGTTGGAACGCTTTGCTGCTGGAACTTTTTACTATTCGTCACCGTTGGGTCGTCAGAGTCGCAAGCTTAAAAGCGTCGAGAAGACAGATAAACCTTGAACATTTTAGTTATTGCCTGAACTCTTTAGTTTCTTTTCTCGTTTGTCGATTAACTCTTTAGTTTCTTTTCGTTTTTGTGAATAAATCTTTTCGTTTCTTGTTACACGTCAGTAACAATTGGGGGCTCACCCGGGAAACCTAGCTTTGTTGTATTTAGTTAAGCTCGGTAGTAAAATGTCTCAATTTAAGCCAGAACAGTTTCTATCGGAACCCGACAAGGAAATATTTTATAAGTTAAGGAAGGATGACCTCATCTCCTTAGGTGAATATTTGGAGTTGGAAGTTAAGAGTCATATGCGCAAAAACGAAATTCAACATGTCATAATGAGTCACTTAGTTAGTACTAAGGTATTTAAGGAATCTGATATGAAAAGTAATGAAATGACGGACACGGAATTTATGAAATTTAAGTTGGAGTTAGAATTTAGAGAAAGAGAAAGAGAAAGGGAACGCGAAGAAAGGGATCGTGAACGAGAGATGAAAGAGAGATTAGAAAAACAAAGATTAGAATACGAGTGGGAATTAAGGAAATTAGAATTAGAACAATCGAGGTCTGGTCATCCGGGATCCAATATAAATGTCAGTTTTGATGTTACCAAGCACATTAGATTGGTTCCTCCTTTCCAGGAACAGGATGTTGATAAGTATTTCCTACATTTTGAAAAGGTCGCGGAAAATTTGAAGTGGCCGAAAGAGAATTGGCCATTGTTGTTACAGAGCGTCTTGATCGGTAAAGCTTGTGATATTTATACCCAGTTATGAGTTGGTCCCGGAAGCGTACCGCCAGAAATTTCGCACATGCGAAAAAGAAAGTAATAAGACGTATGTCGAATTTTCTCGAACTAAAGAACAACTATTCGATCGTTGGTGTGCTGCAGAAAAAATTGGCAAAAACCATGACAACTGATTTTAATCGAAGAATTCAAGCGGTGCATACACAATGACATCCGGTCATTCATTAACGAACAAAAAGCAGAAACTTTAGCTGATGCGGCTCGTTTAGCTGACGACTATTCCCTCACACACAAAGTCTCCTTCATGGATAAATCGAACCAATTTTTTTCCTCAAAACAAAGAAATTCATCGTTTACGCCTGACAATAAACGTTTCAGTGGTCCACCTAGGAACTCATTTAAGGAATCTTTTAAATCAAACTTCAATAATAGCCACACAAAGATACCAAAATCCAACACAGTACAACAGCAAACACCATCGAATACACAACAGAACACACCAATAAAACCATTTAACCCCGTCGTTTGTAGTTATTGTAAAAAACCAGGTCATTTGTTAAGCGATTGTTGGAAAATTAAAAGGAAAGAGAGCGGCCAATCAAAGCCTATTAGCTTTGTGAAATCAAAATTTGTTAACGACGTGCCTGACACGTTTTCTGACGTTAGAGCTAAGAGTAATAGTTCTAAGGTTTGTGTTGAATCCCCTTCTGATCCCATTATGGAGATTTTTGAACCATTTGTTCATGATGGTTTTGTTTCACTTGAAAGTGATGTAAATAATGCTGCTCCTGTTAAAATATTAAGAGATACTGGATGTTCGCAGTCTCTTTTGTTGGCAGATACTTTGCCGTTTTCTGATAAGTCTTATTCTGGTACAAATGTACTTATTAAAGGAGTAGATTCTTGAAGATATTCACCTGTTCCGCTCCATAATGTTTACTTGTCTTCGAATTTGGTTTCTGGACCTGTAGTTTTAGGAATTAAGCCTTCGTTACCTTTCGAAGGAATTCACCTTCTTTTAGGAAATGACCTTGCTGGGGACAAGGTGGTAGGTGGCCCTCTTGTAACAAATAAGCCCTGTTGTGGTCAAACTCCTGATCATATTGAGCAGGAGATTCCTGGTTTGTATCCTTCTTGTGCTGTTACTCGAGCGATGAGTAAGAAACAAACTATTGAAGAAGACGTCGATGCAGACGTTGATTTGTCTGACACTTTTCTAGGAAAAGTTTTTGAAAGTGATCAATTTGATGACACTAATGAATATAATTCTTCTAAGAAAAATTTATCTAAAGAAAGTTTTTTAAATCAGAACCAACCCCTTCCTAAAGCTCCTCTTCAACCCATTCCTGCTTTTGAAGAACCTTTCAGTAGGATTCTGATAGATTGTGTCGGTCCTTTACCAAAAACTAAATTTGGTAATCAATACTTGTTGACCATAATGTGTGCTTCTACAAGATTCCCAGAGGCTATACCTTTGCGAAACATAAAGGCAAAAACTATTGTTAGGGCCTTGATTAAGTTCTTTTCACTTGTCGGTCTCCCAAAGTTGATTCAGTCGGACCAAGGTTCCAATTTCATGTCAAGTATTTTTCAACAGGTCATGCACGAGTTAGGGATTAAACAATTTCGATCGTCTGCTTATCACCCAGAAAGTCAAGGTGCTCTTGAGAGATTTCATCAGACCTTAAAAAACATGATTAAGGCGTATTGTTTTGATACAGAAAAAGACTGGGATGAAGGTATTTATTTGCTTTTATTTGCGGCTAGAGAGTCGGTACAAGAATCTTTAGGTTTTAGTCCATTTGAACTTGTTTTTGGACATACGGTGCGGGGACCACTCAAACTCCTGAAAGAAAAGATTCTGTGTAGCGAGGACAACTCTTTGAACCTTTTACAATATGTTTCGGATTTTCGCACCAGGCTTACAAAAGCATGTGAGTTAGCTAGGGATAACCTTAAGAAAACCCAAAAATCGATGAAAACTAGGTATGATAAAAAGACCGTTAGTCGGAAATTTGCACCTGGTGATAAGGTTTTAGTCTTGCTTCCCATTCCTGGAAAACCCCTTCAGGCTAGGTACTTTGGGCCTTATGTAGTAAAAGAGAGAAAGAGTGAAAATAATTACGTAGTAATAACCCCAGATAGGCGTAAAGATAAGCAGTTGTGTCATGTAAATATGCTAAAGCCTTACTTTGAACGAAATAGTCAGGAGAAGACACATCTTGTAAATGCAGTTAGTCTGCATCCTAGGGAAGAAAATGACATATCTGAACATTCTACTCTGTCTGACATGTGCAAGCTAAAGAACTCTGACATCCTCAATAATCTGGATTTAAAACTAACTCATCTTTCGCCATCCCAACGTCAAGATTTAAAAAGGCTCACTTACGACTTTCAACATTTGTTTCCGGATGTTCCAACGAGAACTAATTTGATCTTCCACGATGTCAATGTTGGCGATGCTACTCCGGTGAAACAACATCCTTATCGACTTAATCCCATGAAACAAAAAGCCTTGCAGGACGAAATTGACTATCTTCTTAAGAATGACTTTATCGAACCAAGTCAGAGTAATTGTAGTTCACCGTGTATCCTCATCCCAAAGCCTGATGGAACCTATCGTATGTGTACAGACTACCGGAAAGTTAATAACGTTACAAAGTCCGATACCTTTCCTATTCCCCGCATGGACGATTGCATAGATAGAATTGGTAACGCAAAGTACGTCACCAAGTTTGATTTGCTGAAAGGATTTTGGCAAGTTCCTCTCACTGACCGTGCTAAAGAAGTTTCAGCCTTCGTTACGCCAAATGGACTTTATCAATACAAGGTCATGCCTTTTGGAATGAAGAATTCTCCTGCGACGTTCCAACGTCTTGTCAATAGTATTGTCTCAGACCTTGAAAATTGTGAGGCATACATTGATGACATCATTATATACAACAACACCTGGGAAGAACACCTACGCACCATCAGAAAGTTCTTCGTGAGGCTGAGTAAGGCGAAGTTAACGATTAGTCTGGCGAAAAGTGAGTTTGGTTGTGCAACAGTCACATACTTGGGACATGTTGTAGGTCAGGGACATGTCAAACCGGTAGATGCCAAGATCACTTCCATTTCAGAGTTTCCGAGACCAACGTCCAAGAAACACGTGATGCGTTTTCTCGGGATGGCCGGTTACTACAGGAAGTTCTGTCCGAACTTCTCTTCCATCACCGAACCACTGACGCGGTTGCTGAGCAAAAACGTCAAATTTGATTGGAACAACCATTGTGATAAGGCGTTCGAGGAGTTGAAAGCTGTTTTGGTTAGCGCTCCAGTGTTGTCAGCACCAAATTTTGACTGTCCCTTCAAATTGGCTGTTGACGCAAGTGATGTCGCGGTTGGTACGGTACTGTTGCAACAAGGAGACGATGATGTGGATCACCCCATTTGTTATTTTTCCCGTAAACTTAACAAACACCAAAGAAATTACTCAATGATAGAGAAAGAGTGTCTATCCTTAATTCTGGCGTTACAACACTTTGAAGTTTATGTCACCTCTTCTAGTCTCCCGATCACCGTTTTTAGTGACCACAATCCCCTAGTTTTCCTCCACAAGATGAAGAACAAGAATCAACGGTTATTGCGGTGGAGTTTGATGTTGCAGGAATACGATTTGGAGATACAGCACATTAAAGGAAAGGACAATTTAATTGCAGACTGTTTATCCCGGATTTGAATTAGTATTTTGTTTTGTTTTGTAAATATATATACCCTCCAGCGAAAGTTTTTATCAAAACTTTTTTTTTTGAAGAGGGGGAGTGTTACGTGACAGTCGTCACGCGCCGAGAACATTCTCGAACATTCGAATTTCCTAGTTTCTACTTAGTCATACCGCTTATCAATACTGAGATAGTAATTTTGCTGACTCATGCTAGAGTAAGTGCTTTTTAAGTTATTTGAGTCATGAGCATTGTCATGATTGCTTGTAAAAATAGAACATTAGATCATTTAAGAAATGACGTAAGTTGACGTCATAGTTTGCAGACAGGCTATATAAGCATGACTCGCTCCGACCCTCGGTGTGTGTTATAGTGTGTTATGGTGTGTTATTGTGTGCTGTTTCATGCTGTTACGTGCTCAAGATCGTTATACAAGAAGTTAACAGTTGGTTGGAACGCTTTGCTGCTGGAACTTTTTACTATTCGTCACCGTTGGGTCGTCAGAGTCGCAAGCTTAAAAGCGTCGAGAAGACAGATAAGCCTTGAACATTTTAGTTATTGCCTGAACTCTTTAGTTTCTTTTCTCGTTTGTCGATTAACTCTTTAGTTTCTTTTCGTTTTTGTGAATAAATCTTTTTGTTTCTTGTTACACGTCAGTAACAAAAGGAAGAACTGAGATTGGTCGATAATTATGCTCTTCAGACCTTTTACCAGATTTGAAAACTAGTGTCACTTTAGCTTCTTTCCATTCCAGGGGAATTTCTCCAGTTGCAACTGTTAAATTGATTAGGTATGGAATGGATTTGGCAATTTCATTGGCACCATCCTTTAGCAGCCTCATGGGCATATCAAGGCCAGTGGCCTTAGTATTTCTTAACTTTAGTAGTTCATTATGTACAAAGCTCACACTCACTTCATGTTAAGTGACGTTTTGGTGAACTCTGGGAGTCGAAATTGATGGCAATACAAAATTTCCAAAAAGTACTGGCAATTTGGGTGAAATACTGATTGAATTGCATTGCTGTTAAATCTAAATAACGTGTATGGATGCTTTTGGTTTTCTTCGGTAGGATGTCCTTTAGGGTCTTCCACATCTGTTTGGAGTGTTGTTTCCCAGCTAATTTGGTAGAATAATAGGTGCTCTTTTCTTTTTGCAATTTTCCAGTTAGAGCATTGCGTAGCCTTCTATAATTGCTCCAGTAAACCTCTTTATTTGTTTTAACTGCTTTTTTGTGATAATAGTCGCATTTCATCATTAAATTTTTCATTTCACAAGTGATCCACAAAGGGATCTTCCACGCACACGGCCTTTGAATATTGGTGTGTGATTATCTGCTACCAACATAAATAAATCTTTGAACATATTCCACACATCCTCAGGGTTTGATTCCATCTCCAATATATCCCAAGGGATATAGCATAAATCAGCTTTAAATAAATTGGGATCATAATTCTTATAGTTCCTAGTTTCGACAATCTTTGGCGGCAAAGGTTTTAGTCTATGAAGTTTCCTGACTCCAAGAATAGTGAAATGATCAAAAAAGCTTGCTTGAATGACTCTTGAGGTATGCAGTTCCAGTCTAGAGGTAAAAAATCGATCAATCAATGTTTTGGAATGTTGTGTAATCTTTGTAAATTTGCTAATTATCTGTTTAAGACAGGTTTTAGTAATGCACTGAAGATTGTTGGCTGTTGTTGACAAATTTGAAGATACATAATCAAAGTTAAAATCTCAATACAATACAATACAATACTTTATTGACATCTCCCCATAGGGGTTTTTCAGTGACAATAATTAATAAATAAAAGTTAAAAACTGTACAGTATATTAATGAATATTAAAGGTAAGAATCAAGTAATTAAAAACTAGCTAATATTGGCAACAGGATAACTCATCATAGTTCATCGTAAAAAGTCTTTCATAAGATGTTTTCTTAAATTATGCTTAAAATTATTTAAACATTTGCTAAACTTAATTTCAGATGGTAAGTTATTCCATATATTAACGACTCTATAAGAGTAGGACCTCTGCCCTGTTTTCGTTTTAAATAATGCAATATTCAAATTCTGCAAACTTCTAGTGACTCGCCCACTTATGTTGCCTCTAAAAATAAATTTATTACATAAATATTCTCGAGCCATGCCCGTCATACACTTAAATGGCATAACGGCATCTCTGAAGTATAAATTGGTTTTTACTGGCAGCCACTTTAAGTTCTTAAGCACCGGAGTTACATGATCGTATTTCTTAGTGTTACTAACTATGCGGACAGCAAAATTTATGAACACTTTGCAGCTTCCTAATATTTGTATCAGTAGTGTTACACCACACTGAGGAACAGTAGTACAATTTGCTAAAAACCAAAGTGTTTATGATTGTTATTTGTAAATCTTCCTTGAAAACATGTTTTACACGGCTTATCTGTCCCAATGCAGACATGCAAGAAGAAACAGTGTTTATAACATGAGTACTAAAGGTTAAATTTTTGTTGAAGGTCACACCAAGATCCTTAACAGATTGTGTTGGTACAAGTTCTTTACCAAACAGTGAGAGATGAAATTGTGGCAATCTTTCTGTCATTTGTCTGCTGCCATATATGATTAGTTTGGTCTTCTCTGAGTTTATTAACAAACGGTTGGCGAAACACCAGTTGAGGAATCTTATTAGGTCTTCATTCATAGCAGGGACAGCATTCTTGCAATTATGTACACCAAACAACATAACAATCAGATGAGCAGTTTTTGGGTACAGTCGGAATATCGTTCACATAGATGGTAAAAACTAACGTCCCCAAAATACTTCCTTGGAGGATACCACTGGTCAACAGCAACGCATCCGAAAGTGTGGAATTAATACATACAACCCGGTTCCTTTCAGACAAATAGCTAGTGAACCATATAAGAGCTGATGTTGAAGCACTGATATCCTGTAGCTTATCTAGAAGGATACTATGGTTGATGCTGTCAAACACCTTACTCATGTCCAAAAGGACAACAGTAGTAGTTTTCTTTTGATCGATTGCTCCCAACATGGCATTGGTTGTGTGTATCAATGAGGTTTTGGTTGAATGCCATTTTTTGTTGCCACTCTGGTTTGTAGACAATTGCATGTTTGACACTAAATATGGCATGAATTGATTTAGTGCAATTTGTTCACATACTATAGACAATATAGGCAGTAATGATATGGGGCGATTGTCCGGCTTTTCATGGTCACCTTGCTTTAGGATTGGTGTTACCTCTGCTATTTTCCAGATTTTTGGAAAAATACCAGATATAAAGGAATCATTAATAATAGCAGTTAGAGTGGGAAGGATTGACAATAAACAATTTTTCAAAATGCATACTGTTATTATATCATTCCCTGGAGGTTTTCCTGTTGGCATTGAATTGATTACCTTTTTGACTTGTTTGCATTCCACTGTTCCAAATGGAAATTGTTGTGCCAATGGATGACACCTTGGAACAAAGGATGGTTTGGTCATGTCATAATTACTTTGCTCAGTGAGACTCTTAATTTTTCCACCTGTTGTTTGTCCGATTGAGGTAAAAAATTCATCAAACTCATCTGCAACCACTTTATCATCTTTACTGTATGCCTTACATCTAGCAGGTTTCTTAGGGATGCAAGCTCTTGTAGTTTTCCAAATACAGCCAGTATTACTAGGATTATTCCTGATTTGCAGCTCAACATAGTCCTGTTCTGCAAACCTCAGTTCACGTTTAACTTCCCTCTTAAAGTTCTTATAAGCAGCCCATGCTAGAGGATCGTTTGTTTTTCTAGCGAGCTTTCATCAGTGACATAGGGATTAGGTCAGCTCCATATTTTAACGTTCTTAATAGGAGCATGAGAGTCAAGTATCTGATTAAATATTAGATGAAATGCATTTAGTTTGTCCTCCACATCATTGAAGATATTTACAACAGACAAAGGGGCAGAAGACATGTCTCTCTGGAAAGCAGTTTGATCGTAATTCTTGAAACTTCGTGTTGTAATATAGACAGGCTCGGCACAGTTTTTCTTTAAGTGAAGTCATACACAAACAAGATCATGGTCGCTCATGGAGCAGGGGACTGCTTTCACATTTTCTACTAAGCTTGTATTTGAAACTAAGATAACATCAATTAGTGTTGCGGAATTCTCGGTTATCCTCGTTGGTTGCTTGATTAACTGTGTAAGATTGAAAGCACAGCAAAAATCCAATAACATCTGAGAGCCAGGGTCTCAAGAATTTAACAAATTACAGTTTAAGTCCCCTAAAAATATGTCTTTATTGTGAGAAAGGGCAGAGACAAGCATCCTGCTAAGGTCTTCATCAAAGCAGTTCAGAGTTGTATCTGGGGGTCTGTAAACTGTAGAAACAACAAAAGATTTATGGTTTCTTGCCTGGATTTTGAACCAAAGCTGGTGCAAACCAGTGGAAGAAATCTTTGATAAGTCATCCATTGGTTAAACTTTGTAATGATCCCTCACAAAAGCACAAACGCCACCTCTAATTTTGTTTAAATGGTCTAGGTGATAAATATTGTAGCCAGGTATTTCAACTTCAGTATCTGAAACTGTGCTGTCCAACCATGTTTCAGAGACGGTAAAAATGTCATATTTAGTCTTCCGCACAAGGTCTTTTATTTGAATATGATGTTCTCTATTCTTGATGGATCGAGCATTCAAACAAGCAATTTGTATATTTTGTTGTTGTTGCGGTTGCCTCTTTGCTTCAGTACCATTGTTTGTCATACCAGGATTCAATTCCACATCTCCAGCAAGCCGAATGAGATCAAAAGCAAAAGTAGCAGAGGAAAATGGTTCCAATTCCGTCTTTAATAAGACTAGCCAGTTTTCCTTCGATGTTATTAATAAAAGTAGAAGGATCAAAGTTTGGAGGCCGATATAAAGCAACAAATGAGATATTTGTACTTTTTGGTTGCATTAGTTCAAACCAGATAGCTTCGTTCTTCACCGCAGTCCATGTCGTAATATTATTTTCTAAATGGGTAAAGCCGAGATTTTCATTGACATAAACAATGAAACCACTGCCATTATGGTCTCTGTCTCTTTGCATCATATTATAGCCAGGGAGAGAGATTTCATTACCTGTAAAAAAGTTATCCAGCCAAGTTTCATTTAACGAAAGTACATGCGGTCGATATCTATCACAAAACAGCCATAGTTCATCCAGTTTATTTCTTAAACTGCAAATATTAAGATGACACACAGGAAGTCCTTTCATATTGGCAGGAACATTAGATGAAGGGCCAGGTCCAGGATTTAGAGATACATCATTTGACAGTAAAATAAGGTTGGCTGTCAGCGTCAAGTTTAAGAGTCGCATTGACAATACAAACTTTATTCCTGGTGTCATCTTGATATTTGAGTTAGTGTCCTTAAATCTTGATTTGAGCAAACTTGAGGGATCTTTGGTTGGCTTGAATTCATAGCTGCTGTCAGAATCTGTAGATTATCATCTTCGCATAGTAATTTCTTAGGATCTTTCAAAAACTGAGCAACACATAAGTAGACTAAAAGGTATATGATCAGCGAACCCCAATAACTTGACCAACCCACCATGCTCTTGACTCAACACTCTGTTGTCTGTCTGCCTTTGCTATGTTAATCATTACCCATGGGAACTGAAGGATATTGAGTGATTTTCATAAAAAGCTATTATCGAGAGAGCAGTGTCTTATTAACACAAAGGAATTGAAGCCCTCAAACTCAACTAAGAAAGATGAATCGGTTCTATATCAGCTTTGTTGAATGATTCTGATCGAAGGAATAAGCAGGTGAGTCGCGTGTGGTGTTCATTCTGTAACGAAGACCAACGTTGTGATGAATCCTGAGTCCAGGAAGCAAATTCTTAAGAAAAAAGGGAAATGCTTTCTCTGCTTAAAGTCTGGACATCTATCAAGGAGCTGTCAGAGTTCCGTAAAATGTTTTAAATGTCAAGGGGCTCATCATGTATCCATTTGTAATAATTCTAAACAAACTCAAAAGAATCATGAGAAGCCTGGAAATGCAGCTAGTGGGTCTACCAGCTTGTATGTAGATCAGTCTAAGAGATCAGTTTTCTTGCAAACTGCTGCAGCTGAGGTGGTTCATCCAGATGACAAAAGATATTGCAAACATGTTTGGTTGGTATTGGACTCTTGTAGCCAGAGGTCTTATATCACAGAGGAACTCAAGAACCAACTGGGATTGCCAATCATTGGTAAGGATTCACTCCTAATAAAAACGTTTGGTGAATCAGATGCGAGGCTATGCCTATGTGAGATTGTTCAAGTGGGTATCAAGACTGCATCAGGAGAAAATGTGTATATTCAGACATATGTAGTACCTGTGATCTGTGGCCTACTTACTCAACAACCTATTGAAAGTGCCCAATACAATTACCACCATTTGCGAGAACTTCCTTTGGCAGACAAATTATACAAGAAACCTGACAGTATTCTAATTGGTGCTGATCATTACCGGACCCTTGTTGAAGGTACTGTTATAAAAGGTGGTCCATGTGAATCTGTTGCTCTTGCAACCAAACTTGGATATGTACTCTCTGGACCTACCACAGTCATGGTGAATGATGAGAGTAGCAATACGGTGAACCTCGTGGCAACTCATGTTCTCAAGGTGGAAACAAATGTTGTAAAATCGGACAAGCCGGCCTCAGAAGTCCGACGGTTTTGGGACTATGAATCTCTTGGCATCCTAGACGAAAATTTGCCTCCGTATGACAAGTTTTTACACGAGGTTGAATTCGTGAAAGGAAGTTATCAAGTGTGGTTACCCTTCAAGGAGCACCATGGTCTACTGCCAGATAATTTTGCTCTGAGTAAGGCAAGACGTGCCTCACTGTTGCAATGTCTGAAGTCAAAACCGAGGTATTAAGTCACTACAATGAAACCATTCAAGATCAAATGGCACATGAAATCATTGAACCAGTGGAGGAAAACATCAACAAGAGTGTTGGAAATGTTCATTACATCCCTCATCATGAAGTGATTTGTGTTGACAAGTAAATGACTAAACTACATGTTGTTTATGATGCCAGTGCCCGGGAAAGAAAAAACTCACCTACTCTCGATGACTGTCTCGTTGCTAGTTCCTCTCCTTTCTCCTTTGATTTATGATATCCTCTTGCAGTTTCAGGTTGATCCAAGGGATCATAATTATCTGTTTCCTTTGGGTTGATGATATCACAAAGCAAGCTTCCAACTCTTGAAGCTTACAGATTCACAAGAATCCCTTTTGGTGTCTCTTTGAGTCCCTTCTTATTGAATGCAACTATTTATCATCATCTCACGTCCATCGAAATCCCAAGAGAGTTAAAAAGTTTATATTTGGATGATTTCGTCAGTGGAGACGATTCTGACAAATCAACTTTTGAACTGTATCAGCATCTGAAAGTGTCCTTCAATAGTGGAGGTTTTAACATGCAGAAATGGGTTTCAAATTCTACAGCTTTACAAGGACAAATCGAGCAAGCCAAAGGTGTAGATTATCCTCCAAGAAGAAGATCATAGCTTTTCAAGTTCATTGTTGGAGTCACCTAGGAAGTCCAACACAGCGAAACTTAAGGTACTAGGAATAGGATGGGACACTAAGAAGGATTTGCTGCTCTTGAACCTGAACCCATCATCAGAAGCTCTCTATAAGGATCCAATCATAAAGAGAACTATCCTTAGTGCAACAAGCAAACTGTGTGATCCTCTAGGTCTGTTAAGCCCTGTCATTATTCTGCTAAAGATGATCTTTCAGTCCATTTGCAAGTCGAAGGTAGATTGGGATAGCCCTGTTAACTCCTTTCTTCAGGAGCAGTGGCTCAAGCTCGTTGAAGACATGAGCAAGATTGGAGTTGTGGAGATTAAGAGGCATTACTTCCAAGATTCATCTTCGTTGACTTACAAGGCATTCAACTCCACAGATTTACAGATGCATCAAAAGGAGCCTATGGAGCTGTCGTTTACCTTCGACCGAAATTGAAATCTGAAGTTGTCTTCACCCAGCTCGTATCCTTGAAGACCCAAGTTGCACCCGCGAATGCAGATACCATACCATGCCTAGAACTGTTAGGTGCTCTAATCCTAGCTCAACTAGTTCGTAACATCACAACAGCATTGGAAGGAGTGTTAAAAATTGATTATATTTTTTGCTGGTTAGACTCTCAAAATTTCTTGTGGCAGATCTGGGGTGTGAACAAGGAATTTAAGCAGTTTGTGCAAAATAGAGTTGATGAAATTCATCACCTCACAAACCCACCTCAGTGGAACTATTGCTCCTCCGAATTCAATCCAGCTGACATCTGTTCACATGGATCATTGGCTTTGAAGTTGACTGGTAACCAGCTCTTGTGGAATGGCCCTGAGTTTCTACTCAAGAGCAAGGAAGCATGGCCAAACATACGAGAGAATTCCATTGAGAATCAGACCCAGCAGTAACAGAAAACAGAAAAACAGTGCAGTCCTAGCAAATATTGTAACTGAAAATACCACAAAGGAAAGGCCGAATCTCGGATGTGTTCTCTTATTACAAAGGTTCAGCAGTATGCAAGGACTGATACAAGTCACAGCATATCTTTTGCATTTCATATCTAATCTCAGAAGGAGTATGGCCAATAAGGAGCTGACCTATGGAGGAATCAAGGCAGAAGAAGCAACTAACGCAAAGGAACTTTGGTGCAAGGGAGTGCAAAAATCGATTTATGAAGACACGAATTTTGAGCAGGTCAAGGCATCACTGTCTATGTTCAAGGATGAAAGGGGAATTCTAAGATGTGGAGGCCATCTTAAAAACACTCCAATCCCGTATGATGCTAGCCATCCAATATTTCTAACGAGATGCTCCCACTTCATGAAATTGGTCATTTGGGACTGTCATCTTAAGGTCCTTCACAATGGTGTAAGAGACACACTCACAGAACTGAGATCAAGCTTTTGGGTGACAAAGGGAAGATAAGCTGTGAAGACCGTGATAGGAAAATGTGTAGTTTGTAAGAAAATTGAGGGCCAAAGCTATGCAGTTCCTCCTTCCCCACCACTTCCTGAATTCCAATTAAATGATGAATTTGCATTCAGTCAAGAGGGAATAGATTTCACTGGTCCCCTCTATGTCAAAGATGCGCACCTAAAGAAAGGAGAAATTAACAATGCTTACATAGCATTGTTTACATGTGCTGCAAGTCGTGCAGTTCATTTGGAGCTCGTGCCAAACCTGAGTGTGGAAAGTTTTGTGAGAGCCTTAATTCCTTTTAGAGGAAGACGAGGAACACCAAGCCTAATTATTAGTGATAACGGGAAAACGTTTAAGGATTCAAGAGTACAAGCCTATTGCCAACGTAGCAGCATAGCCTGGAAGTTTAATGTGGAGGCAGCTCCTTGGTGGGGCGGATTGTTTGAATGACTCGTAAAATCCGTCAAGTTAAGTTTGAAAAAATGCTTAAGGAATGCTTGATTAAGCCATGTTAAACTTTCTACAGCACGGGTAGAAGTTGAAGTGGTCTAAAACTCACAACCTTTGACATAGGTTTACAATGAAATCGAAGAGCCTTTGACACCTTTGCACTTGATTGTTGGCTGTAGAATTTTGTCTGTGCCATCAAGGTGTTCCATCAACAAGGTTGAAGGAAGTACAGAGTCACTCACAAGAAGAACAAGATATTTACAGCAAACACTTGATTACTTTTGGAATTGATGGCGAACAGAATATTTGACAGAACTTTGGGAGTATCATTGATATTCCAAGAGATCCAATTCGAAATGTGAAGTAAAGGTGGGAGACGTGGTATGCCAGCATGACCACAAGACCCCAAGACAGCTTTGGTGTTTGGGAAAAATTGAGCACTTACTTCTTGGTCGTGATGGTTATATCCAAAGCACAATCTTAAGAGTAAAGTCTGGTAATTCCCCAAACTCAGAATGGAGACAACCCTTGCAAAGATTGTATCCTTTGGAAGTGGGACAAGACATAAAACCTGACAATTCTTTACCATCTAGTACAAATGTTCCTATTAGAATGATAAGAGATGAAGATATTCCAAATGTAGTCGTGAATGCTCATTAAATTTTGGTTAGTTTGAATTCAATGTAACTCTTACTTCTTCTAAATCCATTGAATATAAAAATTTTGATTGATGGCATCAATCAAGGGCGGGGAGTGTGTAGAAAACTGAACACTTGTGTGTCACGTGAACTATGAAATATGATACTGAAACGAACATTTTTTTGAAGCAGTCTTTTGTAAGAACAACAAGAAGTGATATGTTAATGTAACTCTTGAACTTTTCCTGATAAATACCAATCAAAATGAAGTGTCTTATTGTGTATGTTCTATACATCCAGGTCATACTGAAGCCTTTATTAGCAGTCTGGAGACATTCTTTGGCAAGAATGTTCATCAC
Organism: Heliopora coerulea; assembly: GCA_030142905.1. Lineage (NCBI taxonomy): Eukaryota > Metazoa > Cnidaria > Anthozoa > Scleralcyonacea > Helioporidae > Heliopora > Heliopora coerulea. The sequence continues at coordinate 564,819 of JASJOG010000148.1, forward strand.
AAGGATGTGGCTTTTCATTTATACCATGCATTTGAATGGAAATGGACGAGTTTGAAAAATGTTAATTGCTTTATCAAGAAATGATTATACAACCCCAATTGATACTACAACAAAATATTTCATTTTATGTAAAAAAATTAGGAAAGGTACAGAAAAATTTAGACAATCTACTTAGCATTGGTGCTGATTTGACCAATTTAATTAGCCTGTCGAGTGTTTGATCTGGTTAAGTTGATGGCAACAAGTGTAATTTTCTATACTTTTCTATACTTTTCTAGATGTCTCATAGCTTTGCCTCCAGATGCATGTGTACATCTTCCATTACAGCTAAGCTTGTAAAGAAGAGTTGCTTCCACCCTTTTCTTCCTAGGAAGACCAAATGATAAGGCACATATTCTTCTGTGGAGAGTTTTTCCATTAGAACAATAAAATGCTCCTTATTTCTTAACTACGACTTGATGCAACAGAGTTCATGTTTATCCTCATCGAGTGTAAACAAGTATGCTTTGTTGTTTAATGTTGCCATTGGTTTTAAACAGTGTGAGGACAAGTGCTCGTACCATTCTTTGCCTTTTTGGATATAACGCCAGTTTTTTTCTTTAACCAGGTTAAAAATGGTGTGATTGTTGTACTGCATTTTTCTTGCAAATGATGTTTCTTTCTTTGAACCTTGCTGACCTGAGTAGAATGTTTTGACACACCTTCTTGCCAAACTTTTAAACATTCCACTTTGTTTAGATATTTCTCGATCTTAATGACATTTATTTAATTGGAAAAATATGTTTATTTGGATTTATGCATATTATATTTTTTTAAAAGGTCCTTTGACGTTTATTACTTTCAAAAGTTGATCCAGCAATAGAGGAGCTAATTACTTTGCCATTAGCCTGGCACCAATCCCTTTACGGCACTGATGTCAATCCCCGACCTCCTCAATAACGTCTTTTGTATCATCTTACCATTTTTTTTTTTAATTTAAATGTTCATCTGGTTTTTGGTTGGGTGATAATCGAATTATATTTAGATATTTTGTTAGGAGTATCTTGAAGACAGTGTTAATCTTTGTGTTGTTACACCGTTAAACTTCTGACCCCAGTTTTTTTTTTTCTTAAAATTCTTTTCTATCTGTAATTCTGGAGGAAGTTATATTGGATTTTATTCCTTTGGATGGTCTTATTCCTAACATGATTTATCACCTACATTATTATGAACCAATTCCCATCTCATTTATTTTATTCTTAAAACAGGCAGACTACTAATTTCCCAAGAGTTATATTGAACATGGTCAATGATAAAATTTTGAAAGAGGTTGTATATAGGAGAACAGATCATCAGTAGATTCAGATGAATGGTTGTTTACTTTTCAATACTGCAAGTTGTAAATATCCTTTCCCTCTGTCTTTTCTTCTTATTGTATCAACTTTTTACAAGGTGAAAGAACAATATATTTCTCATTTTCTAATTTACTTGAGTTATTAAAGTATCCATCTGCATTCTGCAACTTGATCCAATAATCAGGGAGTATGAGTATATCTTCTTTGGCATTAAGTTAGTATTCCAAGTTTGTTAGAGCTATTTTTTTCATAGATGTTTGTCGTTGTTATCTATGGTTAATTTTTGGTAAGGTGATCTTTGAATTGGATTGTCATATCTTTGATTATTCTTTTCATATTTATGTCAATGTGGGAGTTGGAAAATATTTCTGGTTTAGGAACTTCACCATCAATATTGTTATAATAATAATCCATTCCATCTGTCCATAATCGTTTTTGACAAAAATAACCTATTCTATTCATGCTTGCTGAAGTAATTGTGTTCACTATGGATGCGTTTTGTTTAATTGGAACTTTATTACTGCTTTTAGCATCTCTGATTGTTCATTCAATTGCCACCAACTGGGGTAATAATCTTCACCATATTTGGAAAACAGTTCTTCGTCAGGATGGATTAACCTACTTGTTTTTCCTATTACAGAAAAGCCACAACGTACCCACACTTGTTCTTTGTCTAAATTTCAGGTTGTTTAAATGAGGGTCTCTGGCATCATTGACATATCTTAACACACTGTCAGTTGTGCGATTAGTGTCAATGCAAGTATCAGACCTATTCCCATTGCAAATTGCATAGTGACCTATTTTGTCACTGTATTTTTTATCGATTGCTTGTTTGCTTACTTTCCGACTGGTGTAACAACCAATCTGTTTTTCATTGAAAGGATTTTTGTAAGCGAATAATTCTAATCCAGCATTTGGGATCATCAATTGTTTTATTCATAAGTTATTTTCCTTTCATACTTGTTTGTTTTCTTCAACATTCACCTTTTAGAGTATTGCTTTTGCATTGGACGACATTTCTAATTGATTGTGGGTCTCTTCTTCTTGACATGGGTCATGTTTCAAATTTCACAATATATATGGTAATTATATCAATTTCGACAGTGCTTGGAGCCTTATGTCAGTATCAATATGCAAGAAGGAATAAAAAAGGTAAGAAGAACAACAAATATTTCACTTATCTTGTTTGTTTTTATTTACCAACAAATAAATCGTTTTTGTTCATCTTACTTAGATGTACTGAAAATAAAACAAGAACAATAATATTGTATTTTTTAACCACAATTATGGTAAGTTTTTATTCCAGCATATTCCGTTTTATAATATACAAATAAATCGGACTTCACAAACATCTACAACTTCTTCCACTTTAAGGCAATGAAATTCCCTCAAACTAGCAGTTCTCACCAAAACGACTTCAGATCTGACCAAATCAAATATTGAAGTATTGCTGACATGAATGGTCAGTGTACTGTTGGTTTCACAATCGCAAAGCATCACTTTGAAATGACATTTCTTACAAAAACTGTCATCAAACCCCACACAATCAACACAATAAATCCATGTCAGTTTTTATAATATTGTAAAAACTGAAACACATGACACAAGAAAAGATGATCACAAAAATTCTTTTAATTCCAAAGTAAATTCCTCATATAAACAAACAAAATATTTTACAAATTCTTACACTACTGCTTTCTTCCAAAGAATGTCTACATGTATATTTTTCATAAAATTCCTTAATGCACAAACTAAAATACATCATTGTCTGCACCACATGAAATGAATATAACCTTCCGGTTTAAAATCAGCAATGAATTTATTACACCATATACACAAAAAATAATTTTTTGGTCCATAATCATGATGACAGAGATTTTCAAAATTCCCATAATCATCTGAACAACCACAATCTCTGTCAAAGCAAATTTTTACAATCATCATCAACAAAATCTCTTTGAAAGCTGGTTATGCAGTCACCAAATTGGATAATACTCGTATATAGTGTTCCTTGTGATAAATAAAAAATCCACAATTAATGCTTTCTGTCTTAAATAATCTTGAACAATTGTAAAATGTTCTTCAAAAACATCCCAAAAATAACTTATTTTTAAATTCTATTCTAAAATTGACATAATCACTCATGTGGTGAAGCATTCAATGAATATGCATTGAAATGTCAACATTCACACTTACACACACCAGTGGTGGATTTAGGGTAGGTCAAATAGGTCAGCCGACTAAGGTGACAATCCTTAGATTTCAAATCGCTTTCTACCTGCATTTTTTTTTTTTTCGCTGTAAACTTGTCCGATGTCGTTGGCAGTTGTTTAATTGCACCGTCGTATTTTCACTTAGTGAGTTTGTGCATTCCACTAACGTTGCCGAGGATCAGAATCTCGGGTTTAGTCAGTTGGTTTCTCAAGGTCAACAATTTTGCCAAATCTTTAGGTTATATTCCTCTTTGCTATTGGTTCATTTAGTGAAACTGAATGAATCGTGAGCTCTGATTGGCTAGACCAATTTCACTGCTTGCTTTGCCGAATCTTCATTTTGTTTAGCTTCCTCTGATTGGCTTAAATTTTCAAGACACTCTTTAACAGGATCAGCTATTGGCTTAGTGGCATCTACTATGATGTTTTTTGCTGAATTTGTGATGTCACTTGCCGTGTTTGCCCATATTCGAGACTACCATTGTGCAATTTGCATAAACAGTGTCTCACTTCTGTTGTAAAGCTTGAATTAGGGTGCATACTGTAGTTATTTACTAGTCACCCAAAATGTCATTTAAGAGCCTTTTGGGACACTCACAAACTGTGCTCAAGAGCAATGATAAGACTTTGCTCATGATCTATGATGGTTTATTGTCAACTTTAAGAGGTTGCATTCATTCTGCTGATCGTGCCACTGGCAAATGTTGGGACATCAGCTGAAATTTTGGCACCAAGAACTATGTGCCTTCTTTCCAAAGGACAAGACATGCATTGCTCTCAGGTATGGTAATCTTCGGTGCCTAAATTTACTTAACACTGACGAACAGGAACAAATATACTCACCATTTTCTGTGGCAGATTTACTACTGGTTAATGCTAATGAGTAACTGTTAATTTATTCAGGCGAGCTGAAGGATTACTGTTTTCCCACTAATACTTGAACCATGACATATTGACAGGCTCATTGTGTTGATGGTAAAGTTAGTCAAGATAGTTCATTTGTCATCTGATTATGAAGTCAGAAAACTGCTGAAAATAGCTAGATATTGTTAGTTTTTATCAGTTCCTTAGCTGGTTCTCTGTAGCAACGCCAACCTGGTCCTGCCCCAATTTATTGCATCCTCGCATATTATTATTGATGTTTTGATATACTAGTAATTTGACATGTATTCATTAAATTTTTGATAGGTCCAAACCGTCAGGGAATTGCCTGTACAGCTCTATTTTATTAGTTCTGGTGGGTGATAATTATTTAATTAAAGGACTTAGGGCAATGACTTCAATCGAGCTTTATCTGAATGCTAATTCTTACTGCAACCATCCATCTTTACTTTTGAAATTTGATGAGTATAGAGATCAAATTTCTAGTAGTTTTAATAATATTCTTCCTTTATGTGCATCTTTTAAAAGTTTGGATTCTGGTCTTAATGGGGATCAACTTGTAAAAGAAGAAGCTACTTCCATTTGTGAAAATAAGAAATGGTCCAGTTTTATTTCCATCCTTGCTCTAGCTACTGTGACCAATAGGAAAATTCACTCCTACTACCCTGATTGTGGGGAGCAGAAATTTAAGTTACTTTTTAATTGTTATGTTGAGCCTCATCCACCTCTTAAGTCAGAGGGTGATGATCTGCATATCTCGTTTTGCTTTGAGGGAGTGGTCAGGTCTGGGGAGACCTTCAGACCAAATAATTTTGTTCTACTAATCTTTGATGAATATACAGGGGAAAAAAGAAAGCTAATACAGCACTCTGTTACGTGACAGTCGTCACGCGCCGAGAACATTCTCGAACATTCGAATTTCCTAGTTTCTACTTAGTCATACCGCTTATCAATACTGAGATAGTAATTTTGGTGACTCATGCTAGAGTAAGTACTTTTTAAGTTATTTGAGTCATGAACATTGTCATGCTTTTTAGGTTACTTGAGTCATGAGCATTGTCATGATTGCTTGTAAAAATAGAACATTAGATCATTTAAGAAATGACGTAAGTTGACGTCATAGTTTGCGGACAGGCTATATAAGCGCGACTCGCTCCGACCCTCGGTGCGTGTTATTGTGTGTTATAGGGTGTTAGTGTGTTATTGTGTGCTGTTTCATGCTGTTACGTGCTCAAGATCGTTATACAAGAAGTTAACAGTTGGTTGGAACGCTTTGCTGCTGGAACTTTTTACTATTCGTCACCGTTGGGTCGTCAGAGTCGCAAGCTTAAAAGCGTCGAGAAGACAGATAAGCCTTGAACATTTTAGTTATTGCCTGAACTCTTTAGTTTCTTTTCTCGTTTGTCGATTAACTCTTTAGTTTCTTTTCGTTTTTGTGAATAAATCTTTTCGTTTCTTGTTACACGTCAGTAACAACTCTCACTCTGTCATACAAAAGAAGAAGTATTCTGATATAACCTCTTTTTTTTTTGTCGAGGACAACATGCATTTAGTGGTATGTCTCCACCAATTTCCACACCTACTTGTACTATTATTGCTAGTACTGGTACAGGCATTCCTTCCTCCACACTCTCTGTACGTTCTGAAGTTGCACAAGATAGTACGAGTAGTAATATGCAACAAATAGTAATGCAAAGTACATTTAACCCTGATTCAGAGTTTGGTACTGATAAACATACTGTTGATATCGCATGCAGTCAAAGTCCTTCCACTAACTTGCAGCCAACCACTGAATTTTATGTGGCATGTTATAGAGAAAAGGTGAAGGGAATGAGCAATGCCCAAATTCAAAATGTAATCGACAATGTTTTTAAGCCAGATACATCCTATAAGTTTCCAAAGAGTGGTGGAAGAAGTTTTCTCTTCGACTGGGTTAATTCTTTTCCATGGTTAATTTATTCTTCTAGTACTGATGGGGCATTTTGTCTGTTGTGTGTGTTTGGAGATCATTTTCCAAACAAAGCAGGCAGAATTAAGAAACTATTTTCAGAACCTTTTACTCAGTTGAGTGATGCTACTGCTACTTTTAAACATCACATGGGAGCTGGTACTGCTACATTTAGAGCTGGGTTACATTTTGAAACATTTCAAATTTTTACTAATATTTCAAAGCAGATGTCAGGAAAAACTCAGCCAATCAATATTATCATGGATGAAAATTTGAGAAAAGTTATTTCTGAGAACAGAAAGAGATTAATTCCTATTGTTGACACTATTAAACTTTGTGGTCATCTTGGTTTACCTTTTTGAGGACATCGGGATGATTCAAAATATCATCCTGAGGTTGGACATTACTCTCAAGGTGGAGTAGGTAACTTTGTTCAGCTCATTCACCTTCGCATTAGGGCTGGTGACAAAGTTCTTGAAGACCATCTCAATAGTGGTGTAAAGAATGCTACTTATATCTCTAAGAAGACCCAAAACGAGTTGATAAAGTGTTGTTGTGAAGTTATTACTGAAAAAATTGTAAATGATGTAAAGAACAGCAAATTTCTTTTCCATAATAGCAGATGAAGCTTCCGATTGCTCAAACAAGGAGCAGATTTACCTTGTTGTGCGTTTTGCTGATGAAAGTATGAATATTAAGGAAGATTTTGTTGGATTTGTTGATTGTAAGTGGGGTGTGTCAGTTGCTGATCTTGCTACTGCAGTTTTGAAAATTTTACATGACTTGAGATTAAATGTCCAGAATTGTCAAGGTCAGGGGTATGATGGTGCTGGATCTGTAGCAGGTAACATCAATGGTCTTTCTGCACACATCTTGCATTTAAATGGAAAAGCTATTTACACAGATTGTTACAGTCATCGGCTGAATTTGACAATTAGTGAATCTTGTTCAGTGCCACTAGTAAGGAATGTTTTAACACAGATAAAGGAGCTTTCTACCTTTTTTAACCTTTCTCCAAGCCATCAAAGATTGTTGAAAAAAAAATGTTCTTGACTACTGCCCATCTTCAAGGAAGATGAAATTAAAAGATGTCTGCAGGAGAAGGTGGATAGACAGAATTGATGCCATGGATAGCTTTGAGGAATTATTTGTCCCCATATTTTTCACTTTAACTGAAATGAGTTTAAATTTAGAAAAGCAGTGCAATCCTGCTACTGCTTCTAAAGCTGCTTTTTTTTTTGGCTCTTATTTCATCTTTTCAATTTATTGTTTCAGTTGTCATAACTCGAAATATATTTGACATTACACTTCCTGTGACTCAGTTGCTTCAAGCTAAAACCAATGACATCATGGGTGGCATTAATTTCATACAGGCACTTAAAAATTTGGGGATGCTCGTCAGAAATTATATTGATTCTTGCCACAAAACATGGTATGAGCAAGCTGTGTCATTAGCAAGAAAGGTTGAGATAGAAGAAGCAGTTCCATGAACTGCTGGTAGACAAACAATGAGAGATAACCTTCCTTCTTCTACCTCTTCTGAATATGATAAGAGAGTTATTATCATTCCTGTGATTGATCATGTGAATTCTAATTTGAAGACTAAGTTTGATGACAGTAGTGTCGAAGCATACTATGGAACGAGCATTGTCCCAACCAAAATGTTATCATTGGTAAATTAGACTGGAAAACTTAGCTGGAAACAAAAATTCAAAATCTTTCCAGACTTTTATCTTAGTGACTTACCAAACCCTTTAGCTTTAGATGGAGAATTGGAGCTGTGGTTAAATGATTGGAAAAATATTGAAAGGTCACCACCTGACAGTGTTGCTTCTACTCTCAAAGCTGGAAATTTTTATGCTTTTCAAAATATTCAAACATCTCTTTGGATTATGGCAACTCTTCCCATTACTTCATGCGAGTGTGAATGGTCTTTTTCTGTTTTACATAGATTAAAAAATTACAATCGGAGCACCATGGTTGAAGATCACTTGAACGGCTTAGCACTAATGCAAATTCATCAAGAAATTGAGCCTGATATTTATCAGGTCCTTGATATATTTGCTTCAGGAAAAAGGAGATTGGATCTGATTTAATTTTTTTTTTTTTGTCTTGAGACAGTTTTTTATTTAGTTTTACCTCACTTATGCAGCGGTTAAACATTTTTTATTCAGATCAACATTGTTAATATGTAGGTATTACTGTATCTGCTTTTTATATGCAAGACCTAAAGTCTTTATATTGTATCAATGATAGTTTGAGCTATTATGATTCTTTTTTAGCAAAGAAAAGTATTACTCCTGAGTTGATGATTTATGCTGTAATGTGATACTCAAATAATTCACTGCAAGGATGGTTTCTGGATAAAAAGCTTTTTCGATTACTTCAGTTTATTGCTAATCAATTACTTGTAAATTAGTTAATTATAACAACTTAGTAATTCCTTTTTTAAGTTATCTGGTTCAAGGGTCAATGGGAGGGGAGTAATGTGTTAGGATGACCGGGATGGTGTGGAAAACTGAGCGATTTCTACATGCAGGAAATGTCCCAGAAGGTCAGCATCTCATATAGCATCTCCTAGCAAAACTCCTTCTGCCTCACTCTTTAACCTGGAAGTTTATGAGTGAACAGGGGTGTGAAAGGCGAGTTTCTGGTGACTTAAAACCAGATGGCTCTGGATAGGTGGGACTCATCATGGCCAGAAACCACAAACACTACAGCAGTAAATATGCACACTAAAGTACCGATTTGAGAAATTCAAGATCGCAGAATATATAAGAGCGACATAGGACTTAAACAAAATGCTATGCACAGAAAATAACTAGATGCTGGTGCTGTGTTCCCCACAACCACAAGCTATTAAAATAATTCAAAGATTACTCTTGTAAAATCTCACAGTAAGCCGACGTGCTCATTTTGTGCATTAACCGTTAAAATTTTGTCTGTCACACAAGCACTACACCATATTACTTTACCTTTTGGTAAAAATGTTGATGGTTTTCGATGTAGTATACTGCAAGTCGAGAAGTCACCAGACATGTTCCCCATGTTGAGATCTGTAGTACCAAGTTTCATCAACTTACGAAAGCGTTTTTAAACACATTTAAGCCTAAAACCATTGTGCGAAAAGCATGTGTACTAGGCTTAAAAATGTAGGAATATCAATGCTTGAATTAGCTCTTTGGCTTAACATATACGAACCAAAATCGTTTCATAAACATCTCCTTTACCTTTCTTGCTTGCCAAATTAAATCGATAATGATAAATAATGCTAAATAATGCTATAACTGCTGACCAGGGTAATAATTTAGCTTGTGGACTCATAGTATTTCGCATTAAATTTAAATAAGATTATAAATTTTGGCGGTTTCATCCTTCTTCACTGGTTAAAAAGTTGTGCAAAAAGTTTACGGAATTATTTTATCATTAACACCTTTTTATTTTAACTTAAAGAGGTATAACATGTCTGATTTACCACCAAAAGATTCATTTTTAAAATGGAAATTAGGAGTTGAGGGACCTTCATTAGCATATGCAAATAAGCTCAGTGCAAGACAAGTTATTATGGTCATTGCAATACCATATCCTCTCTCAAAAGCTTGGCATGAATACATGGCTGAAGTTCAAGACCATAAGAGGCATCAGAGGGAAACAGCAAGTAATTTGGATAGTAATATTTCAAGCTGCCTGTGCAATGATAGTTATGATAGCTGTAAGATTACCTATGTGGACCTATTTGAGTTCTCAATTCCAGGGAACATGTTTGCAATAAACGATGATGAGACTGCCAGAGCAGAGGTAAATAAATACCTTGGCAGGTTAGCAGGGCTGGTTAATAGTGAATATCGTAAAGCAAGAAGTGGCCATCTACGACAGCAGTTGGATTTAAAATCAAGAAAATATCATAATGGAAGGCATGACTGCATCAGTAAAGGATTTGAAATGTGATTGTGAAGTTGTAAAAGATGAACTTAAACAGTGGAGATTAAGATGTGAGAATCTCCAGCAAAGGGTAGAACAATTGTACGAAGAGATGAAATCTGCCCTGACAGAAAAAGAAGTTATCAATGAATTAAAAGAAACACAAGTTGAGTTGAAAAGTTATATCCAAGTGCTTGCAAAGGGAAAAATGTCAGTGAGGTAAAAAATAAATCAAGAAAACTGAAAACATATTTATCTCATGCAAAAGCTGCTCTGTGGTTTTCTGAACCATTCAGTTTGGAACTTGAAAGTTAAGGAAATAAATACTGGCAAGTGTCATGAAATTAATAATGAAGGGCATGTTTGTGGTAATGGTGGATTTGATGGCTTGTCAGCCAAGGAAAAAGACAGTGTCGAACAAGTGTTGTTCTTGCTCGATAAATTTTGTGTTAGTGACCACTATTATCATGAGTTAACAATGATTTCAGATGGTCTTCCTAAATTGTATCTGATCAAGCAGAGAAGGAAACAGCTAAATGACATTTGTCATGTCACTCGTACTCCAGGAAATGTAGATGGTGCTCAAGTATCATTCACAGATCTCCTCAAGGAAAGAATTTCCCATTTAATAGCCAAAACTGAGGATGTCGACTTCATGGGCAAACCCATCCAAGTCAAAATATCTGGAGATGGTGCAAGAATGACCCGAAACTCCAATTATATTCTGCTTTCATTTGCTTTGATACAAACTGGAAATAAAGTGATGTCAGCAGGTGGAAATCACACAATAGCTGTTGTAAAAGGGTCCAAGTCATATAAAAGACTTAAAGAATAATTTCACCACAGTTTTGAAGAAATCAACACATTGATAGGGAAAAAACTATAAAAATTAATGACACAATTTATGATCTTGAATTTTTCCTAGGAGGAGATTACAAGTTTCTGTTGCTCATGATGGGCATGAAAAGTGCAACTTCGAATTATGCATGCTTATGGTGCAAAATCCATAAGGATGACAGGTGGAGAATGGACTTCGAATCAGCACATTACAACTCCCACCCATTAAAGCAGACAATGGATGAAATTAAGATAATGGCAAATAAAGCTAGAAACAAAGAAAAGTATTCTTGTGAAAATACACCTTTGATAAATATTGATTTAGACCATGTTATGTTGGATGAACTCCATCTGCTCCTTAGGATTATGGATGTTTTGATTGGCAATCTTGTGAAAGAAACGTGTGAATGGGACAAAAAAGATAACTTCAAGAAAAAAAATGACAAAAAATTTGATGATATAAATAAGCTTCAGGATACTATTAGGTCATGTGGAGTTTCATTTGACATTTGGGAACAGACCACAGAAGATAAGCTATTTGGCCAGTATGATTTTACCAGCCTCCTTGGATCTGATAAAAAAAAATTGTTGTCAGAACTACCCAATAAATTGAATGAATGCATACACCCAGAGACTTGCCAGGATGTAGTTGACATTTGGGAATCATTTCAGAAACTTTGCAATATAATCACAAACAAAGATTCCACAAGTGCAGAAGTAACTGTCTATTTTGATATGTCAAAGGAATGGGTTAATAAGTTTACATCATTGCAAGATAAATTACAAGGTTACAAAAGAGCAGCTGTCACACCTTATATGCATGCCTTAGTTTATCACATACCAATATTTTTGCCAGAGTACAATTCAGTTAAGTCATTTATAGGGCAAGGAGTTGAGAAAAACAATGACACCACAAGAAATGTGATTTTAAGGAAATCAAACAAAGTGGATTCTGCAGCTGATGTCCTTAAGCTGGAATCGTGACAATGGCATATTCGCCATCAAAAACGCACAAAAAGATTATACACAAAACATAACCAAGATTATTGGGAATCTGAGATAAAGGAAAAAAGAAAACGATATTAAGTTTCAAAGTTAGACACTTACATATTTACATTCTAGGGCCTCATTTAGTTCATTCAAGGACAAAACTTCTTTACTATTGTATATAACAATGTTACATATATAATTATGTTACATGAGCAATTCTCTTGTCACACATGACATTGCTTTTCATTTCAATTTCACCCTAAGTAAAAAGTAGATATACTGTCGACAAAAGCTGGGTCCCACAATGATCATGTATGAACTATGAGTTAAAAATAGCAATGTCAGTGTGACAAGACAATCATGTTAAACTACATACTGATTTGCAAAATAAAATACTAATTTTCTCAGGTCTATAGCATGGAAGAGGTACAATTTTGTCATCATCCATTGTGTGATTTTTTGGACCCCAGCCAAGGTATGCATGTAACTTGATGGGGAAATCTACATGTACCCCATCACCAATGTGATCAATAATTCTGTCCCAATAATTTGGAAGGTAGCATTTGTCAAAATCTTTTCTTTCTAACAGAATGCAACCCTTGTCATCACAAGTGGTACTTTGTAACTAAAAAAATAACGGTACATGTCATGGCAGAGTAAGATGATGGTGGGCAATATGCTCCTTGACTTCAGGTGCTCTTGAATACCATATGCTAATGCATCTGCTCCAGTCGCGATTTCTTCAGCAGTAGGTCTTGGATTAGAAAACGATCTAAAATTTTGGAGACTGAATGAGTTATTTGGCAGTATAAGACACATTAAGAGCCAAAATAGAAACAGATACACAGTAACACCCCACAGATTGCTTTAGACAATTGACTATTCTTGTGCCAAAAACTAGACTACAAATCCTCCAGTATGGACCATGAATGTTTCCATCAAGGTTTTTTCTAATGTACAGTATTCATGCCGGTCAAAATTTAACCTATTACAAACCTCAATGCTTGGGAATTTAAATTTTGTTCTGGTTCCCATGTATTATAGAGACTTGACCATCCTCTCCACTTTATGAAATACTCAACCTAACAAGCCACAATTGCAGATATATAAAATACTGTAAGGCTGTTTCTTCAAATAAATAAGTTCCAAGCAGAACAGCAATGTATGAAATAAAATAATCTAATATTTAGACTTTGTGTTTACTCACATTTCCCAGCCGTTTTCTCCTCGAAATCACTCGCTCTATTTCAAAAAAATCCCAGCTTGATTTATTCCTTATCCTCTTTTTAGTTCGATCATAGAAATCGGCAGTACTTGACTGGTTAAGTTTTTTATAAAATGACATTTAAATTTTATGAAAATACAATCTGATAAAATTCTGATTTCCAATTCATACGCTCCTTGAAGCTTGAGCCTGCGATCACATCAAGCGCGAGTTGTGGTTTCGTGATTCGCTTGTGTGGGCGATTTCTGGCCATGTTAGCTTTGGTTAGCAGCCCATCTAGGAGAAGGAAAACTCTGACTTCAAACCAATGCATGGTAGAAAAGCAGCTTTGAGAGAGAACAAGAAGAATGTTCAAGGACCTGAGAGCCATGCTGTCCATGTTGGAATCACTGAGTAATTGTCTCTGAATGGAATGCTTTTACTGTAAGGTGAAATTCCTAGGCATGCTGATGAGCCCTGACATTGAGTGAAACAGCCAAGGTTGTGGTCAGGACACTTAAAATTTATATCAGCACTGTATATGATGTATGCATTCTTTGTGCTAACCTGACACAAACCCCCCATTAAAAAAAAAATTTAAAAGTTTGACTAAGGTGATAAAAATCCTAGATCCACGACTGCACACTATTTGATCCCTAAATGTTTTATTAACATATGGAAACCAGCCCAGGTCATAATGGTTATGTTGTTCAAATAAAAAATCACATAAATCTAGTTTATCTGTGATGTTTTGAAGTTTCAGACAAATGCGGTAGAAACTCTTTTCTTCTTCTTCTTCTTCTCCCATTCCATCCTCTAATCGTCTGCCATATGATAAACAAACTTCTGGTCTGGATCTTCAATTGGAAGGAAATCTACAAGTTGCTTGGGTGATGCCGGCAGTGAAACGTTGAGACAAACTTTTAGAAATTCATAAAATTCACCCAAAGTTTGCTGCTTATATGCAAAGCAAATAACACACTCCAAATACAGGCTTGATGCTGTATGTAGTGAGGTATAGTTGTGTTCTTCAACATTCACATATTCAATTTCATCCCAGTCTTTGTCCACAAAATGTTTCCAACCAAAAACCATTTTCCTTTCAAAAAGATTATCCAGAAAATTTAATTTGTTCTCTTTATTCTCAAGCTTGACATGAAATGTATCAAAATAAAGAGAGTCCATCATATTGAAATAAACCCCAATTTGATAATCACTTCACACAACAATTTACAATCCCGATCATTCTTAAAATGTGATCATCTTTACAAACAAGCACCAAATCAAACACACATAGTCCTTACTTTCCAATTTAAAAGCAGATCACTAATTTCAACTAAGCATTGACATTTTGTACAATCATATTTTCTACAAGTTTCACAAATATTATTGCACGAACATTAATCAAAATCATCAATATCCATTTCATAAACATTATCATCAGCACAATGACATTCCATGGTATTACGCAGTAGTTCTATTTCTCAACAACAGCAAACCACACCTGAATCCACACTCTTCACATTTTTGTCAAATTCTCCCAACTGTAAAATGATGTGATTGGTTAAAAAAGAAAACAAAGGCATGTGATCGGTTAATCGACTTGGTTCCTGCTCCCCCACCTTGAAAAAGTGTCTTTATATTCATCACTACTTAGATAAACAAAGTGAAAATTTTTTCCCTAGTCACATGTATAACAGAACTTCATGCACATTGAGATCAGTACCCTCACACTGTGTATTGCGTGGTGGGCAAAGGGATTATTTATCTGTGTTTTGAAGTGTTTAATTTTATTGGTGAGAAAATTGCAAATTTCCTTATTTGGTTGCCAGTCACTGTCATAATTGTTAATTTGGGCATATTTTTTTTTTTTCCAAACATCTTGCTTTATCATTGTACTTTTTAAGGAGTTAATCCACAGAGTGGGTTAATTTTGTGGTTGTAATATTCTTGTTGGAGCGTGTTCGTTTGTAGCATGGTGAGATACAAATTTTTCCATGTACCCAGCCATGTCAACATCTGTAAATGCAGACATGTAAGGCCACTTAGTACTCTTGAGATCTAGTAAGGATCTGTTCACATTAAAATGCTTATAATTTGTCTCGAGAAGTGTTGGACTACTATTGGGAATTGCGATTTTTTAAACTGCAAAAACCAGGTAATGATCACTAGTAGATAATCCATTGGCACTTGAGATAAACCAGTTAAACTTCCACTGGTTGCAGTTACTTCAGTAGATTTGGTTATTCACCATGTAAATTTATACAATTCTATAATTTGAGATACCTGTTGTGTATTCATCTCAAAGGGAAATTTATGTAAATTGTATTTAATATCACTCATGATGTAAATATCCTTATACAAATCTTTACATTTACTTATTACTTCCTGAAATAAATTATATGACTGTGGGACTATGAGAAGGACAGTACCAAGTACAAATAAGAAAGGGTTTAGAGTTTGGTTTTCTAATCTCAAAAATTATAGTTGTTAAACTTTCTTTCTCAAAATCATAACACAATGCATGATCAACAGAATTTCGTTTACAAACACAAACACCACCACCTTTCCTGTTTCCATAATTTATTTCAATATGATAGCACATTCAACCGCTAGTTTTAGTGTCAGGACAGAATGATAGCATTCCAAACTGGTCTTAAGAATATAAAACCCACCATTGCTGTTAGTATGGCTCCGCTCTCAACAAATTTGGAAGATTCTCCATCATTGTGGACATTTTCAGCAAATAATATAATATCCATTCCAACGCTCTGACAATTATAGTTCAGTTTGTGCATGTGCATATCGCTTATACAATGCAATGAGTTTTGTAATTGTCTAAAAATGTAGTTTATTAAAGAGTGCATTATTTAGAAGCGGTTGTTACAAATAATACTATGAAATCTTAGATTATCATCTCCACTGAGCTGGCTAACAAGACACACCATCACTACGAGGTTGAGAAAGCTGTCTGTTCTCTTCACCTAAGGGATGTCCTGTTCACCATGGCTGCAGTTGACAGTAGCATCCAGAACCCTATTTATTTATTTATTAATAACACATTTTTACAGGATAGCCATTTCATCTCTAAAAACTACTATAAATGCATAAATAACAAAAATACAAAATTATATATAATCATTAAAAAGGCTCTTTTAGTCGACTCCAATTTAATTTATTCTTATTTCTAGTATCAATCATACATATCATGAGTTCTCAATTGAAAATAATTATAAAACTAACTTGGGGCTTTTCCATCAAGACACTATTTGATGAACTTGATGATATGCTTTTCTCTTCTGATCTTAAGAAGGTCCCAACCAAGCTTTGCCATTATCTCTTCTGTGGACAAGTGGGCTGTATTTAACACTATCCTACCACCGTGTCTTTGCAAACATTCCAGTTCGTCCTCATTACCTTTGCCACAGCCATGGAAAACAACACAACTAAAATCCAGGATGTGTCAAATTCATACAATCAATTAAATGCCTAGTTGTTAATGACAATCATATTCCTGAAAAAATCCCAAATGTTTTAGGTATTTTCTTCTTTACATAGTCAATATGCAAATTGAAGGTTAGAGTGCTGTCCAAAACCACGCCTAGACATTTAAAGTTATCAGAGTGTTTTACAGATTCTCCTTCTAATGTTCTATCAGTCCTATCCATATCTTGGTAATGCAGTCTTTGGTAGGTACCAAAAACCATAAACTCAATCTTTTTTAGATTCGGAACCAGTTTGTTGCCAGAAAGCCACTCAGACAGAATATTAAGTTCCATATTTAGCTTTACCTCCATTTCCAGCATCTGTACAGCAGAGAAAAATATAACTGTATCATTGGCACACATCATAACTTTAGAAAGTTAATGCAAAATGGTAGATCATTAATATACAACATAAACAGCACTGGCCCCGATATACTACCTCGAGGCCAGTGCTGTTAAAGTTACATAATTTTTGTAACTAGTTACAGTTACAAAGTTATTTTAAAAATTTGTAACCAGTTACAAAGTTACAGTTGCACATAATCTTTTGTCCAGCTATAAAAATCAAAAAGTGAGAAGGCATATACATTTATACACATATTATTTCTTATCACAGCAACATATACATTTGCTTTTCGAGTCACCAACATTAATGCCATATGTGTTCACCATTCACCAATTAATTTATTATTTAACGAAATTAGAGAAAACCTTTGTTCAGTTTGAGCAGAAGAGAGTTGTCAAAGTTCTCATCGGTCATTGAACAACGATGTGGTCTTAAAATGAGTCCTGCACAGCTGAACAGCCTTTCACATGCTGCACTTGCAGGTACAGGTGCGTTCAGTTCAATGAACTGGCCATTTCACATATGCAGATAACTCTTCATTGTGACTGTCAAGAAACAACTGCAGCTCAGATGTACCAGTCTTCTTTTTACTAAAGAAAAAATCATTCTCGTCCCCCTCTAGGAATGAAATTGAGGATTCAGCATCATGAGCAGCTGTTAACTCTGTGGGGCTTTCTTAATTGTTTGTTTATGTAGTCCACACCTACACACAAAGAAATTTAAAGTGATAAAAATTATTTACGAGACTAAAATTTAACCAGAGGCATTGGGCCTGGGAGTGATTAAGTTGAGGAGTCATAGTTATCTATACCTTTCTTGAGTACATCTTTGTCATTTGTCCAGTTGTTTTTAAATTTTGGATGAAGTATTGCAGCAGCAATTATTTTTTCGTCATCAAAAATACAACTGAACTGTTCATCAATTCCATTCAGTAGTGCCTTCACCAGAGGTTTCACACTGGAAATAGCATTCTTATGACGTTTATCATTTAGGAATGCAATGGTTGGTGCAAGGTAGCCCATGTTGGCATTAGAGTGATTGGATTCTCCTTGCAATATATTTAGCACTTGTGCCATTGGCTTCATAACTTGAGCATAATCGTTCAAAAGTTTAATCTTACCTGGTTTCAGCCTAAGGACAGAAGAAAACAAAATCAAACAACATAGTTTTCAAAAGTAAAAATATCTGTAATTAGTCTACTATAGAAGTCAGGTACTTACTTGGTAACGTTGAACTCAGTGCAGAGTTTGTGAATGGCATTTTCACCCTTTGTCTTAATGTTGTTTAATCATTCAATAGCCAGAAAGACTGAGTTCCAGCGTGTTGCATTAGGCATCAGCAGAACAAGACCACACTCTTCTTCAACTTCTTCAGCCTGAGTTGAATGAGATGCTTTGTTCCACAGAGACTGGCATTTTGCAAAAGCCCCCCTTGTTAGCCGTTTGTACGTTGGATCTTCCTCTGCCTTCTCTGCATCGACTGTAGAGACAAGATTTAGGCTGTGAGCAGCACAACATTGATGAGGAGGAAGCTGATACTCAAAACTTTCAGCGGCATCTGTCAGGTCCCCATAAACTTCATCACAAGTGTATTCATCCTCCTCAGTATCATCTGGCTCTTCTGGATTATCAGCAAAGACAGAATCCCTTCACAAAGTTCGACCCATTGTCAGTTGTTGTGGTCTTGACAATCTTTGAGACAATTTCATAGTCGGTGTGGATTTCTTCAACCTTTGCTGCTAAAACATCGTAGGTGTGTCTGCCTTTCAAACAACAGCATACAAGAGATGCACTCACTTGATCGAGCGTTTTGTCATCAATCCAGTGTGTTGTAACCTCGATATATGAACGGCGATGTGCAATCCAACAATCAGTTGTTGTTGCAACATGTTTCACTTTCTTCGTTGCATCTTGCACATTTTTCTTAACCAGACTAGCCTTTTTGTTAATTCCTTTTGTGACACTTGCCCTGCACATAACTGACCAATTTGGTTGAAGCCCTTTAACAAGTCTTTGAAAGCAAGGCATTTATCCCTCAGTAACAAAACCAATTAAAAGGTCGTCAACTTTTGCTTGTGAAACTAGGTTAGCATTTCCTGGGCCCGAAAGCATGGCATCCACCTTCGGTTGTTTTGACGAATTTGCAGGATTTCTGTGACTCTCTTGGTTGGAAGATTTTCTTTTACGAGATTGGGAACATAACTTGTTGAAAGTCTGCAAATGCCATGTGTGGGCTCTCTAAATTAAGAAATTTAGTATTGAGATAAATCTAGATAGTACAGAGAAACAAAGTAACTATTTTTAGCTCTTACACATCAAGTCCTGAATGAAAATGCAAATTTTAAAACATTTTTACCGTTCATTGCCTTCAGCCACATAATTAATATTTCAATTAATATTTTGCATTTCTAAATCATGAACTGCATTTCAATTTTGACTTCTTCGCTCAATTGAAAATTGAAATGTAGGTTTATTGAATGAATCAGAATGATTATCATAACCCAATAGTACTGACAAAAGTACTATTGAAACAAAATTAAAATAAAAATGACATATATAACAAGAAACAAACAGAAGAACTAACCTGGACATGTTTACGCAAATTGGACATTGAAGATAGACTAGCCAAGCACTCTTTAACTTTCGGTTGACAAAGCAAACAAGTAAGCCTCACAGTTTGTCTTTCTATTGATTTGAATTGAAAAACCTTTTCTAAGTACGGCCATGGACGTGCCGAAGACATCTTGATGTTTATCGAGAAGTAAATAAATGCAATACGATTAGCATGCAGCAACACATGTAATATCACATTTACATATCATGTCCAGTATGCATCACAGCGCTTTGTAAAAAGATTTAAGCCTGGGTGCGAGATTAAACGACGGCATAAGTAGGTAGGGACTTGGGACCACAAACCAAACAAAAAGCAAACAATTGTAAGTGTTCTCGTAAAGTAATGCAGGGTTCGACAGCAAATGTAACTAGTTATTACTTTTTCTAAATTTTTGTAACTAGTTACCGGTAAAGTTACTGCAAAAAGTAACGATTATGTGTAACTAGTTACTTGTAATGAAGTTACTTACAGCACTGCTTGAGGCACACCATTTTCCACTACCAAGAGACTTGATAGCTCATTTCCCAGTGCAGCAAAATAATTTTCCACAAGACCAAATCTTTTCAGTTTGGAGTTAATTTTTTTACGAGGCACAGTATCCAAGGCACCCATTAACCTTCCTGCACCCACATTTCTGCTGATCTCATCTGTAAAATAAATCACAGCATTCTCAGTTGAATGATGTTGTCTGAATCATGATTTGACTGGGCTCATAAGATCAAACTTCTGCAGATACTGTTGTAGTTGGAAATGAACATTTTCCATAACAACTGGCAATATGGAAATTGGTCTGTATATATTTTGGTACATAATTGTCCATATTTTCGTATCCACCAAACTTATATAAAGGAACAGCGTGGGCCTTTTTCCAGTCATCCAGAACAGTTCCTGTACTCTTCAATAAGCATGCAGGAATCCCATCCAAACCAATGGCCTTTTTCACCCTTAAATATTTCAACTGCTTTAAAATTAAGTTCTTAGAAACAAGCTGCAGGACAAAATTCTCATCAGTGAAATTTTTACGTAAGAAATCACAAGTATTAATTTCTAGAACAGTCTTCAGAATTTGGGACATGGTGCTGGTAAAGAAGGTGTTAAACTTCTTGGTGGTACCTGATTGATTAATAATAGTTTCTCCATCATCAGTTTTATTAGACCGAGGAGTCATTTTTTCTCTCTTCTTTGGGATTTTTTTTTTTATAGATTTCCGGAACAATTTCAGACAACCCATATTATCCTGAATTTGATTTCTTTCATAATGACATTTCTCAAGTTTAATTCTATCACAAACTTTCTTCTGCATTAAGCAATATGCATTCCAATGAACCTCCAATGCAGTTTTCCTTGCTCTCCTCAAGAATGAATCACATTCATTGATAATGTGTTTTGTTGCAACTGTTAACCACGGACACCCCGGTTAACCCCTCACCACCTTACAGCAAACAGGAGCATGCTTGTTGCAAACTGATAGAAATTGCTGTTTCCAATTCATCCAAGCAGAATTTACATCTTTTTCTTTGTAAACATCTTCCCAAAAGGCCCATTTGACCGTAACTTGAAAAACTTCTGCATTCAAGAATGCATGGAGGCAGTTCGCTAACATTAATTTTCCTTACCACAACAATCATATCATAATCACTTAAGGTAGATGGAATAACTTTAGCAAGTATAATATTTCCTAGAAGATTAGTAGCAAACAAATCCAGCAAAGTAGAACTATCCTTAGTGATTCACCTCACTTTATTAATCAGTTGCTTCAAATTCCATGTTGATTTAGGACATGATGCATCCAAAAGATCAAAGTTAAAATCTCCTGTGATTAATGTTTCCCTATTCTCATCACAAGCAAGATCGAAGACCTCTTGAAACGGGTTTAGAAAGTTAGACTGTGAATTCTACCAAATAAAATTTCTTTTGCCTTGGATTAAAGTATCTCCAACCACATACATTCTCTTACAAAATCCCTTTCCATATCCACTCTCCCGATGACGGACAAAGTGTCCTTGATATAAACGGCAACCCCTTCAATGCATCAAATAACCAAGTTTCAGTGAAGGCAAGAATATGCAGATTAGAACATTGTGATATAAGAATATTCAATTCATCAAGCTTCCCACAAGGGCTTCATATGTTGTGATGTAAAAAGTTTAAACCACACTGATTTACAGCTTCAGGTAGATCAGCAGGAAGTGTTGTTTCAATCAAATTCTGTTCTGTAGAAAGATTCTTGGGACTGGTGAAACACAAGTCACACTTTGATGAAACTTTAAATTTCACACACACACACACAGAACTTTTATAATGATATGGCTGCATAAACCAAGTACAAATCGCCCTTCCTTCATTCCTTCTAATGGTTTTATTACATTTATAGCATTTCACAACCGCAGGCCCTGGATTCTGCAGGACATCTCCACAAAGAAGTACTAAATTTACAAATAGCACATCCATAGTGAGATGAACTAACTGAATAGAATGACAAACCTTGTAACTTGGGTGCTTGGTTTTCTTCAAGTTGAAACTTGAAGTGAATCAAGCGACATATATTTCACCATGTAGAGCTCAACAGCATCGGTAGACGCAAACCCATAAAGTTTATGTTCGTTATTTAATATAACAACCAGATACAGACATATGGTCAGCTTTCATCCCAGCTTTAAAACCACATCCGCCATCTTCCAGAGGTAACCTATAGCTTGACCAGTGCATCTGACTCCTTCCATGGAACTGGAATCTCACTCTTTCAACATCAAAATTAATTCCATGGAGTTCAAAGGGTTGTCTCCAGAGACAAAGATGACATGCAGTTGCAAAGTGAAAAATAGCTCCACTGCCAGACACCTACACTAATGTACCACCTGTTGCCCCTTGTGGAAAAGAACCATCAGTACCAAAACTGGAAGGACCCAACAAAGTAGAAACTGACTTAGTAACTCAAATTATGCTGTAGGAATACAGGTAGATATGTCATATTTATAAAAGAGCAGTGATTTTGTAAATGGCACTGTGATATAATCCAGACTTATAAAAATCAAAATAGAAAAACTGAAAAATATGAGAGTCATAGTACTCTGGACATTTCAATGGAAACTTCAACAAAATGTATGAGAGTCTTAAATTATAGGTATAACACTGGTCGGCTTTTTATACATTCCTGTTTATTACAAAACAGGAATATAGCTTATTAGCATAGATTATTGCAATATTGTTTTAAATTGTGAAATAGAACAGGTTATCACAAACTTTTTCACATCCTGAAATAACCTGCTACAAAGGTTTTCTCCTTTGTCTAATTCGAAATCTTTGTGTTGTTTTACAGATGGCTGGAACATGTGAAACAGGTTGCGAATGCTACTAATCTTGAGCTGCACACCATGCCAATGTTGCATCACACAATTTTGTTGCAATCGTTTCTCTACTGCTCTTCTTGCAATGACTCACCATTCTATGGATGTAATAAAGAAGGCAGTGTACATACCAAGTCCTGCACAATTACCTATCATAAGTAGTATTGCACAGCAAGTCACAGTAATGATCACTTTATTGTCATGTTTGAGGGACTTCACATTGAGATTGTGGCCCTCAAGATATTGGGCAATCTCTTTGACAGCAGTGGATGGTTAGGAGCACTTGTACAAACTGAAGTGGAAAATCCTGGGACAGCAGATTCTTTTTTGAAAGCCTCACATGTTACATGTACTTGCCGAACCCACCAGATTACAGCTTGCAGTCTCTATGTTCTTCTGCAAAAGGCATACAGTAAACAGGGTGAGAATGATATATTATTGGAAGACCATTGGACTTACAGTCCTGCCACATCTTCTTATGTCCAGTTTTGGTCCATCATTCTGCAGCTAGAGTTACTGGAGGATCTACTTGCAATCAATATGGGAGGCAGATTTTCAACTCTATGTATATGTTTTAACAAAAACGGCACCTTTATTTTTTGTCCTCAGTCATACCAACTATGCTAGATGGATACTGATCCAACAGCATGATGTGGTTTCACTAGAAAAAAAAAATACATCCTGAAGTCCATAGTCACTTTCTAGAAGGAAATTTTGTTGTGAAAAAAGATGATACCCAAGTTCTCTGGTATTGCCATTGATCAGGCCCACGAGCAGAGCAATGCCAGTGTGAAAGGTGACAGTGGTCTAGTATGCCTCACAAAGAATCCTGCAGCTTCAAGATACTGGATGGTCTCCAGTCTTGAAATGGTTTGGATGATGGAAGAGCTTGAGATTACCATTGAAAAGAGAAAGTCCAATGATATCAGGCACAATGAACAAACGAAACATGCACAGACATCATTTACTTGAGATGTTAAAGCTCTAATGGTGGTGAAAGAATATATGGGCAATCCATTCTACAGGAAAAGCAACGACCTCTGGTATTGGACAGTAGAATCATAGCAGATCCACCTGTCAGTACCACTGTATGCTAGATTGAAAAGCTCGGATAAACCAAATATAAGAACTGTTAGTGAGCATCTAGTTAACCAAACCAAATCTGTTACAGATACCATCAAGAGAAACAACCTCCCACCCTGTGATAAGTCCAGATCTCAACAGCAGTTATCACTAAAAGATGACTGCTCCCTTTTCTCAAGATCGTACATAGTGTCCCAAATACGTCATGGAAATCTAGACAAGTTTTTTCAACATGAACACCAAGCATGAGAAGTCCCAGCAAATTAGAATTCCTCCAATCCCACAGTTCAAGTTATTATTCTTGATGGAGGAGCTGGGAAAAAAAGTCTCTGAGCATGCCTAACAAGTGTTTTCCATACATTTTTTGCAGAAGCGTAGCCACAGGGGGGACTGGGAGGGACAAGTCCCCCCACTTCCATTCAGGGTCACTCTCAAGATGTGTTTAAATCCGATAAGAAATGGGGGGATGGGCACGATGCAACGTCCAGCAGACAATTTGTGGCAAACTTTCCACAACTTTTTGCATGGCAATCCGTAACTCAGAGAATTAGGATGAACTCCATGGGAAATATAATTTGTCTCTCTCGATTTAGCTTAACTAAACAACAAGAACATAAAATTATTATTTCGAATACAAAATATGAAAACGACAATCCTTTCAAAAATGGATCATTAGTGTTCACCACTATAATATACTTGCATAAAGTTTCTACTCAGCTCCTTGCAGTTTAACCAAATGTATTTAGTAAGACTTGGAGTGGAAAAACATGGGAGATGTTAGCATACATGATCCTGCTACTGAGGTTATAAACAAAGCTAATCAAGCTCTAGTCATAAATGATTTAGGTCCTATCAGACCAGTAATCAAATTTCCATTGACGATCGTAGGAAGCAGAACGTTCAAGTTTCAAAGTCACTGGTACAATGAATTTTGTTCGTTGGAGTATTCACGGGAAAAAGATGCGGCATTTGCTATTATTGCAGGTGCTTTGGAACCCTTGGTAAGTATGCAGTAAACACTTGATTTTTCTGCATATGTTTCAAACTGACAAACAATTTTATTGGTTCAAACTTATTATTTTTTTTCAGTCTCTCAGTTGCATATCGCAGTTAGGTCATTAGTATTTTGTCAGTATAAAGTTCTATCTTAAAAAGACTTTAATAAGCAGTTGCAAAGCTGTTCAAAACTGTTAAACTTTATTTTTTTAGTTGGAAGCTCAGAAGATATATTCACAAAGAAAGGCTTCCGAAATTGGAAAAATGCCTCAGGTGAAGGACGAAAACCACAATGAGCTTGAAAAGAGATCTTTGTCCCAAGCTTGTGAGATCTTGACACTATCTAACGTCTTCCATCCCAAGAACATCAATGATGCAAATCTTGAGAATGCAAGAAAGTTGGCAAACATGTACGACATCAATTCTGAGACAGTAGCTCTTCAGTTTATTTTGCTCTCAAAATGCATGGAAGAAAGAATACAAAGAATGGATGAAATCAAAAGAGATTGCATCACGTGGATCATCTGCAAGAAAACCTGAGCGTTGGCTTTGCCTTCCAACTTTGCTGAAGCTGTTTGGCAAAAATGAGCTTAACTGCCTGTACCCCGAGCTGTATGACCTCGTCAGAATTGTTGCTACTCTTCCTGTCTCTGTTGCATCGTGTGAACGGGCGCATAGCAGGGTGAAAATTATTAACAATTATCTCTGCGCGTGCATGTCATATGAACGACTTGAAAGTCTTGTTCAAATTAATACAGTGTGACATAGCCGATAAAATCGAACTGGACAGCCTACTTGAATCATTCAAACTAGCTAAAAACAGAAAACTTCCATTGTAATTTCAATAACTTATTGTTGCAGAGAAGAAATTTGTGAAGAATTTGTGCACTCAGAGAAGAATTTGTGCACTCAACCAAGACGAGTTCTGGGCCTTGCTTCTTGTTCCCATGAAGAGGCTGTAAAACAAGAGTACACAAAAATTTTAATATAAAGTGTTGACACAGATGTACTAGTGCTGGCAGTTACAGCAGCCCAGCATCTTGATGTTGGAAAAAAATCTCGTCTGTCAGCTCAACAAATGGTAAATGCACTTGGGCTAGAATGCTCAGTAGCCTTGCCCATGTTCCATGCCTTTATAGGATGTGACACCATCTTGTTTTTCAGTGGGAAAGAAAAGACAAGCTGGGAAACATGGTCTGCCTTTGACAATATTACAACAACCTTCTGCTCGTTAGCTAATTCTCCTAATTCCATACAGAACTGTCTGGAGCATTCGAAGAAATGTCTTGTCTTGCTCTATGACTGCACTACCAGTCAGGTCTTTCTCAATCAAATTCATAAGGAGCTCTTTAGCCCCGGGGTAGAACTATCAATAGACTCCCTCCAACAAACAATTCTCTAGTTTCACGCATCATGACGTCGCGCATCAGAACGAGGCTTGGGACGACATTATAAATTCAAAATGGTGGCCAACCGTTGCTGCGTTCCCTTTTGTATAAACGACTCCTGAAGAAAAGATCAAGATATCTCTTTTCATAAATTTCCAATCTCGGATGAATTGAGGAAACTGTGAATTTTAAAAATTCGCCAAGATGAGGGAAAATTTTTCAAGGTAAGCCAAAGAGAATTTAAAAATTTTTGTGAACAAGTGCTCGTGGTACTTACATTCCTTCTATACTAAATTTTTCAGGTAATAGATGCTATTAACGTGTGTGCTGCTCACTTTTCAAAAGATGATTTCGAAAAAACATTTTCTGGTCATAGACGATTGAAGAAAGGAGCATTTCCAACAATCTTTACATGGACAATCCCAACTAAAAAACGAAAACTGCCAGCAGTAAGGTAAACTTTAATTCACTAGTGTATACTTTCGAAATCCATTTTCAGCTATTTTTTTTTTTATTGATTTGTCTTTAATTAACGATTGGATAATAATCACTAAAGCTTTTGTTCACATCTTGGGATAATTCTTGAATCAAGCCAGAAGTTATTTTTAGATCAAGCGTTCAGTGGCGAAGACTCAACTACAACTGAGCCTCTCACTACGGTGTCCACACCAGCACCAATAACAGATCATGAGTACGCAAAAAATCACAAGCCTGATGATGCAGAATTGATTTGTTTTTTGCTAAGAAGAGTTGAAATCTTAGAAAACTTGGTAGAAGAGCTGTCCACATTAAAATTCTCTACGACAAGACTCACTACAGACCCTAAAAAGCTGGCATTTTACACAGGTTTTTCCAATTATGGAACATTTATTGCTTGCTTCGATACACTAAAACCAACAGCAACAAACATGGTTTGATGGTCACAGGTGGTTAGAAATAAGGAGAAAGTCATTGAAGTGGAAGACGTATTTAGAAACAAGAAACTTTCTCTGCTTGATCAATTTTTTTTAGTATTATGCTGTCTAAGACAAGGCCTTTTAGAAACTGCTTTATCTGAACGTTGTAGAATGTCTATTAGCACAGTCAGTGGAATAATTAATACATGGGTAAATTATCTTTATATAATGCTAAGTTTAATTCCTATTTGGCTATCCAGGAAACAAGTAGATGAAATGATGCCAGAACGTTTCAAGGAGTCTTACCCCAAGACAAGAGTAATATTAGATTGTACAGAACTGAAGGTACAAAGACCAAGCTCAAAAGTTCTGAGCTCTCAACTTTATTCCATATATAAATCGCACACCACTATGAAAGGACTAGTTGGCATTGCTCCAAATGGTTCTATAAGTTTTATTATTGCCCTTTATACTGGAAGTATTTCAGACAAGAAAATAACTATACAGTCAGGTGCTCTCAGCTTGCTGGAAAAAGAAGATCAAGTAATGGTGGACAAAGGATTCCTAATACATGAAGAAATTGAAGCACTTGGTTGTTCTCTGGTAATTCCTCCATTCCTGGGTCTTAAGGGTCAATTTTCAAGCGAGGAAGTAAAGCAGACACAATATTGCAAGACTACAGATACATGTGGAGAGGGCAATTCCGCATGTTAAAGTTTAACGCATATTTGCTAATGTAATTCCACTCTCTATTGCTAGATCAATCAACCAAATTTGGACAGTGTGCTGTCTACTTACAAACTTCCAGGGACCACTATTCTAAAGTAAGTTTAAAAGTTGGAGATACAAATTCGGACAAGCTGCTGTCTGTATCAATAGTTAATTTGCTAAATAATTTTTTTTGGTAGCCTGCTAACTGGCTCTCTGGGGAGGGGGAAGGAGTGGAGAAAGGGATCCAAGAGGTGAGGGCTTATGGACATAAATAATCAATACATGCATGCATACCCCCCCTCACAAGAGGGCCAGTCTGTAGGCTTGGTTTCAGTTGTGGCTCATGCTTGTGCAATGACTGGCTTTGCGTTTTGTTAAATATCAATTATTTCATAACATTACTTAATTATGGTATAGCTAATAATAAATCCCATATAGGTAACTGTCCAATGATTTTCCTAATTGGAAAGTTTTATTGATATGAGATTATTCATTAGCTATATATTTGATAAGAGGACTCAATGCTGTCCAATCAAGAAATAATTAGACTTGAAAAATTCCTCTCACTGCCAAATTAGACTTCATCTATGCCCTCTTCAAATTTTCACAGTCCTTGAAATTACAACAATTTTCCTCATCTAATTCTTTCTCGATTACAAAGCATGGAGTCCTATAACATATAATAATATACATTAACTCTTGAGTGCTGGTGCTGGAAGGTAATATTCAAAGTAAAAAATGTCAAGTTTTGATTTCATTTCATGCCAGGTGCATGCATCAAAACGTATTCTTTCTAGGTGATAATCATTTCTGCACCATACAAAAAAAAGTCACACCACAGTGAACCAGTTAATGCCATTTGTCCCATAACTTGGTAGTAATACATGTGTGTTTTCTTTAGCTTGTACACTCCTTTGCCCATTTTCAGATACTCTACTTCTGTATAGGAGTCTTTGTCTGGACACTATTTCTAAAAGGCCATAGACTGGGTTTGCCGTTGGGTAGCACACTTTTCTGTCTGGGGATGTTCCGAGGTAATGGCAGTTTGGATTAATAACAAATCCACATCTGTATATGTTATTGGAAGAGTAAGATGCATAAGCTTTTGCAGCTTCTGGCTCTTTTTCAATTCCACATTTCATGGCTGCTGTCTTGATGTCTTTTTTATTCAAAAGACTTTCTGCTAATGAGAAATGATTTTTCCTTCACACACATATCTGATGAAAATTTGAAGACGTTAGTCTCTGTTTTCTCATGTTGTGCCACTCAGTGTTATCTG
Source organism: Heliopora coerulea (assembly GCA_030142905.1). NCBI lineage: Eukaryota > Metazoa > Cnidaria > Anthozoa > Scleralcyonacea > Helioporidae > Heliopora > Heliopora coerulea. The sequence continues at coordinate 594,292 of JASJOG010000148.1, forward strand.
ATTGATTTCTCATTGCTTCTTCCAGCTGTTTTACTTCAGATTGTGACATGATGCTGCCCTGATATAAATCAAGTTCACCACAGGTTAGCACAGCATTGTAATCCCTCTCAATAGCTGGCAAACTGAAATCAGGATATGTGGGGTATGTATTGTCATATATTATATCAGATGTAGATGGTGATACTACCAGTTGCTGATATGACAATACACACCCCTTTGGTACAAAACCAAAATTACTTTCAAAATGTCCAGCATCTGACATTTAGATGAGTTGACCAAAAGATTATGTGCCAACGAGGATAAAAATGGCTCCGCTGGCAAAGGCTGCTGAATAGGACAATACAAAGTTGACTTGACACCTTTGGTATTCCTTCTCTTCACTGCTTTTGGTTTAATTTTCTTTTTTTTTCTTTTTGCTGAAGCCTTTTTCATGGTGGGTGGAATTATCATGGTCACTGTTAAGCTATCTACTGCTTCTGGTTTCAAATCATTGGACTGCTGTGGAATATGCCACATCTGAGGTCTGCTTGTTTTGGACATGGGTGGTGGGACAGTTTTAAGTTGGAGATTACTATAGTGTACTAGGAGATATAAGAGACCAATGATACGACTGCATGTGCTAGTTCCAGCTTGACATGTACAGGAAGTGCTGTAAATTTTGTTCTTGACTGATGGACTTAGATTAATCTAACAAAGTAAACAAAAATCAAAAGTTAAAAAATTAACAGTTAAAACTGAGGCTTATTTGATTATTATTAGAAAATATTGTGTCATTCTGGATAGTTAGCACATTAAAATAAGGCATATTTGATTTTTAATTTACTGTATTTGACCGTGAGATACATGCAAACTTACCATGATACTGTATGGTGATTCAGTTTTTTCGTATCAAAGGGAAACATTTTGCTTTAAGAAGGCATCCTTTATCTACTTTTTTAACTGATATAAGGAAAAAAGTTCAAATATTGTTAGTTTTCATTTAAGAAATGTAAAGAAGTTTTTAAGTACAGTCGTTTAACTAATAAAAATTTAGAAAACAAGATGGCAACTTCGTCTTACCTTCAACATTGTGAATGTACAGCTCAACAGAATTACCGTATCCTTTTATAAGGAGTCTTTTAGAAAGATTGAAGTCTTTGGCCCATGTTTCAATGATTGCTTGGCTCAAGAAGGGGACATTTCCTAGGCTTTTCGTCCATTTATGCTCCGAAACACAAGCTACTGATGGCCCATCCGCCATTTTTACTTTGTAATGTGCATTCTGAGCCTCGTTCTGATGCGCAACGCCATGATGCATGAAACTAGAGAATGAAGGCTGTAAACCAAGCTATGATTGTAGACCCTACACTCCCTTGAATGGGGATGGATAAGGAATGATATCGGTGGTTGGAACATGCTGGACAATGCTACCAGAAGCAATGTAGGTCTGTTGTGAACTATTGCGCTGTTCTGCACAGCCCTGTACAGGTGTGGAGGGCTATGTGAATGGACATAAAATTGCAGAATGTTCCTACATCTCTGCTTAATTTCTTATAAGGTGCAAAATGTGGCCTAAAGCAAGAACTAAATGTAATTAAAGTGGCAAAATGTTCCGTAAAAAAAATCAAGGTGGTAATTTTAAAAAATGTCGAATATTGTGGCCTTAGAAACCACAATGGCGATGGCCTAAACCCAGAAATGATTGTTAGAACATGCCGTAATTCTTTACCAAAATTCACTCCTTTATCTGATATATATATATATAGCAGCATCAGTACCAGTAGCATCGGGGTATATCTGTGGGGACTGTGACCGTGCCTGCTGTTCACGTATTGGATTGGTTAGTCACCACAGGAAATGTTCACAGACGCGCTAGGTCATGGACAATAGTCTGACGGCTGCCTAAGATGTACATATATATACATATATATATATGTATATCACCGACCTTCCTCCTTCAACAAATTTAAAACATTCAAAAATCATCACTCGCACTTCATTTTCCAACATTTCGGAGCAAGCCTCTTTGTTATCAATGTTTAAAAATATTTGCTATCAAAAGTGTTTTTTATAGTCTATAGGTCTGATTTGAACACCAAAAATCTTTAATTTACATAAAATCCCTCAAATTCTATCCCTTGATCTAGGGGTTGATGTAAAGGAGCCTGCTAAAAGGGAGTGATTTTGGACTTATAAGTTGAATACTTTTATTTCTAAGAGGTTGAATTTGAGGGATTTTTGGTATTCAAATTTGATATAAAGATTAAACAGATGCCTTTGGTAGGACATGTTTTTAAACCTCAATAAAAGGGCTTGCGCTGGAAAATAAAATTTAATGAAATTTGGTTGATGATTTTTATATATACATAGATATATATTAAAAAGACAAGGTGCACCTGATCTAAAAATGTCTACAAAATTTATTTTGGATCAGTCATTGTGACTTTCTTCAGAGTTCTAAATTTAGTCAAGAACTGTTGGATTATTTAAATTATCATGCATCCCCAGGGATCTCAGCAAGGGTAAATATATGCATGGTAATTCAATGTTCATTAACTGAATCTTGCCACACACGTATTTACCCTTGTTGAGATCACTGTGGACATGTGATGATAATTTCAGCAACCCAAAACATGTTAAAACTTAGAACTCTGAAGAAGGTTGCAGAGAGCAATTGAAAATTCAGCTTTTAATTTTTTAAATAAAGTTTTAAAGCATTTTTAGATCAAATGTACCTTACCTTCTTAATATGTCATCAAGTGATCACCCTAACAGTATATATATATATATGTACTGTTATATACTGTATATATACTGTATATATACTGTATATATACTGTATATATACTGTATATATACTGTATATATACTGTATATATACTGTATATATACTGTATATATACTGTATATATACTGTATATATACTGTATATATACTGTATATATACTGTATATATACTGTATATATACTGTATATATACTGTATATATATACTGTATATATATACTGAATATATATACTGTATATATATATATATGAATATATGTATATATACATATATATATGTATATATACATATATATATGTATATATACATATATATATGTATATATACATATATATATGTATATATACATATATATATGTATATATACATATATATATGTATATATACATATATATATGTATATATACATATATATATATATATATATATATATATATATATAT